>JARQOD010000004.1:286627750-286838879 GCA_033576555.1 Oophaga sylvatica | reverse complement strand
CCTGACCTTAACCCAATTGAAAACTTGTGGAAGGAGCTCAAGATTAAAGTCCACATGAGACACCCAAAGAACCTAGATAACTTGGAGACGATCTGCATGAAGGAGTGGGCCAAGATAACTCCACAGACCTGTGCCGGCCTGATCAGGTCTTATAAAAGACGATTATTAGCTGTAATTGCAAACAAGGGTTATTCCACGAAATATTAAACATAGGGTTGTATAATAATTGACCCACACTTTTATGTTTAAAATTTATTAAAATTCAACTGAGCAACATAACTTTTTGTTTTGTAAGATTTATGCTTCTGTTAATAAATCCTACTCTCGTTTGCAGTTTGAAGGCTCTAACTTATTTGCATCTTATCAAACCAGCTAAATCTGCAGGGGTTGAATACTACTTGTAGGCACTGTAGATATATATATATACACACAAGTTTGAAATCACTATAAACATTCTGACCTGAAAAATCATGTTGACCTGGAGAATCATCTTTACAGGTAATTTTTCCAATACACTGAATAACGTAAAACCAAAACCCAAGAAAGATTATTGCTGATTTGCATTTTTTCACTATTTCATCTCACTTGGATTTTTTCCCGTTTTTAATTTTATTGTAGGTAAAATGGATAACGTCAATTAAAACTACAATTTGTCTCAGTAAAAAACAAGTCAAATGTTGGTGGGAAAGAAAAAAGTTATGGCTCTTGGTAAAATGGGAGTGAAAAATTCAAACACAAAAATGAAAATTGGCTGCCCCGGCAAATGGTTAAGGTCAGCTCAAGAACCCATGTCACCCATGTGTGCCTGAGTATTTAGAAAACATAGTTCATAATTAGAGATGAGTGACTTTGCCTCTGGGAGGGTCGAGTCGCGTTTCGTGAAACCCGACTTTCTCAAAAGTCGAGTCGAACGAAATCGGCCAACTATCGGGAAAAGTCGGAGATCCGACTGAAACAAGAAACCCAATGCAAGTCAATGGGGAAGCAAAGTTGGCAGTGAATGGAGGACAGTAAAAACACCTACAGTGCCCATTTCAATGCCAACGACATCAATTCTTATTACTTAAGCTTGTCAACCTTCATTTACTTTATAATAATAGTTACGCATTGAAAACTGGGGGTTATTTGGCTAAAGTTGTGGGGGTAGGGCTGGCTCCAGGTTTTCGTGTGCCCCGGGCGAAAGTGTCAGTGGGCCCCTTTAACACATACCACAATTCATGATGCTCCGATACGGCACAGAAATATAGGAATAGTACAATGCCAAATACTTCACTTCTTACATTACATGACTGATATCTATTTTAAATTCTACAATAGCTCAAAAACCAGACAGTATATTCCTCCATACAGTATTATAGCCACCACATAGTGCGCCATACAGAATAATGAGCCCCATATATTGCTCCATACATAATTGGTCCCATATAATGTTCCATACAGTATATGATGAGCTCCACATAATGCTACAGTATATGATGGGCCCCATATATTGCTCCATACAGAATGGGCTCCATATAATGCTCCATACAGAATAGGCCCCATATGTGCTCCATATGATGCTTCATACCCTATATGATGCCCAATAAATAATGAACCCCATATGATGCTCCTGTTTATGATGGGCCCCATGGATGATGCTCCAGTGTATGATGGGCCTATATAATGCTCCATATATAATGGGCCCCATTTATAATGCTCCAGTGTATAATGGGACCCGTATATGATGCTCCAGTGTATGATGGGCCCCATTTATAATGCTCCAGTGTATGATGGGCCCCATGGATGATGCTCCAGTGTATGATGGGCCTATATAATGCTCCATATATAATGGGCTCCATATGATGCTCCAGTATATGATGGACCCCATGGATGATGCTCCAGTGTATAATGGGCCCCGTATATGATGTTCCAGTGTATGATGGGCCCCATTTATAATGCTCCAGTGTATAATGGGCCCCGTATATGATGCTCCAGTGTATGATGGGCCCCATTTATAATGCTCCAGCGTATGATGGGCCCCATGGATGATGCTCTAGTGTATGATGGGCCTATATAATGCTCCATATATAATGGGCCCCATATGATGCTCCAGTGTATGATGGGCCCCATGGATGATGCTCCAGTGTATAATGGGCCCTGTATATGATGCTCCAGTGTATGATGGGCCCCATTTATAATGCTCCAGTGTATAATGGGCCCCATATATGATGCTCCAGTGTATGATGGGTCCCATTTATAATGCTCCAGTGTATGATGGGCCCCATGGATGATGCTCCAGTGTATAATGGGCCCTATCTATGAAGCTCAAGTGTATGATGGGCCCCATATATAATTCTCCAGTGTATAATGCTCCCCATATATTGCTCCAAACATTAAAAAAAATGAAATACCTCTCCTCGCTGGGCACTGCTCTACTCTGGACTCCTCAGCGTCACCATCTTCCAGCGGTGGAGCAGGGAGAGGTAAGTATTGCAAGTGCTGGGGCCCTGAGCAAGCAGGGGGCCACTCGTGGGCGACGGCACTGGCACAGGGCCCCTCATAGCCCCCCCACCTGCTCAGGGCACCGGTACTTGCCCGGGTGCGCCAGTGTTGACGCCGGCACTGGGGGGGTACAGTCCAGTTAGGGAGGTGGAAAAACTGGCATATGTTGAGGTGTAGGCTGGACGTTCAGCAGCTGCAAATGGAGGAATTGGAGAAGTCGGAGGAAGAGAAGGACAAAGCGAGCCATTTTGCTGGCAACCTATGTATCATCAGGGAAGGTGGTACAAAATCCTTTGAAACCCAGGCAAGGTTCACTTTAATGAAGGTGAGATCACCAACATTTTCGGTTGACAGCCGGGTCCTTCTTTATGTCAGGATTGATCCAGCAGCACTGAAGACTCTTTCTGATAGCACACTACCAGCAGGGCAAGCGAGCTCCTGTAAGGCATATTGTGCCAATTCAGGCCAGGGGTCCAGTTTACAGGCCCAGTAGTCAAAGGGGAATAAACTGTGATTGAGAACATTGATAGGGGAGGAGAGGTAATTTTGAACCATAGTTGACTACTGCTGTCTCCTGTTTGTTGCAATCGATTCAGTATTAACAGCCGTGTGAGCGGTACTCGAGAAATCAGTCCACAACATGGTCATGAAACCCCTGTCTCCAACGCCACTTTGGCTGTGTGCACCACGAACACCTCTTCCATTTGGCCCAGTACGGCTTGTGGTAGAACCTGCACCGCTGCTGTGTGCTGGGAATGCCTCTAATAAACGGTTTACCAGAGTTGCTTGTTTGTTCGCCAATATTAGCTCTAGGTTCTCCTGTGGATAATGTTCTGTAATTTGCCTTTATAGCATGGATCGAGGATGCTGGCCAACCAGTAGTCGTCATCTTTCATAATTTTGGCAATGCGGGGTTCCCTTTTTAGGACATAATCACACATGTGGGCCAATGTTCCAGGTGTCAATGATGCACTGCCAGTGGTGGGTGGAGGAGCACTTTCTGCCAAATCCACATTCCTCCAGTCACGCACAAACCCTGTACCGGACCTTGGCAAGCCAACATTTTCTCTTGCCCCTGAGAAGCATCCTCCTCCCCAAAATAATCATCCCCCTCATCCTCCTCCTCCTCTTCTTCCTCCACCTCGTCCAGGACAGTTCCCTGAGCAGACAATGCCTGACTGTCATCAAGGCTTCCCTCCTCCTCCTCCCTGCTGCAGACGCCTGATCCTTAATGTGCGTCAAAGTTTGCATGAGCAGACGCATAAGTGGGATGCTCATGCTTATGATGGCGTCGTCTGCGCTTACCAACCATGTGCATTCCTCAAAACACTGAAGGACTTTACAGAGGTCTTTCAGCTTTGACCACTGCACACCCGACAACTCGATGTCTGCCCTCAAACTGCCTGCCCGTGTATCCTCCCACAAATGCATAACAGCCTGCTTCTATTCGCACAGCCTCTCAACCATGTGCATGGTGGAGTTACAACTTGTTGCAACGTCTATGATTAGGCGGTGCTTGGGGAGGTGGAGCGATCGCTGCAGCCTCTGCATACGACTGGAGTCTACGGGCGAACGACGGATGTGCGAGCACAGTCTTCGCACCTTATGGAGTAGGGCTGTTAACTCCGGATAATTATTTAGGAAGCACTGCACCACCAGGTTCAAAGTGTGGGCCACGAAAGGTATGTGTCTGAGTTTTGCCAAGGCTATGGCCGCCACAAAATTACGGCCGTTAATACTGACTACCTTGCCTGGCGCAAGATGTAGACTGCCCAGCCATGACTCAGTTTCTCGCTGCAAGTAGTTGGCCAGTAACTCCGCGGTGTGTCTGTTGTCGCCCAAAGACATAATGTTTAAAACAGCCTGCTGACGCTTACCACTAGCTGTTCGATAGTGGGACACCTCGTGTGCAACACTGGCAGCTGCGGATGGAGCAACTGCACTCTGTCGACGAGCTTTCGCTTTTGGAGGAGGAGGGTCGAACGCCTACAGCCAACTGTTGCCTATACCGTGGGCTAGGCAGCACTGTCCCACCGCCGCTGTCCCCTGTTGACCCTGCATCCACCACATTAACACAGTGCGCAGTGATGGACACGTAATGGCCCTGGCCATGCCTACTGGCCCATGCATCTGTTGTGAGGTGCACCTTTCCACTCACTGATTGTTTGAGTGCATGGACAATGCGGTCTTTCACATGCAGGTGGAGGGCAGAGATGGCTTTTCTAGAAAAGAAGTGTCGACTGGGTAGGTCATAGCGTGGGACAGCGTAGGCCATGAGCTCTCGGAACGCTGCGCTTTCAACCAAACGGAAGGGCATAATTTCTAATGAGATTAGTTTAGCAATGTAGGCGTTCAAAGCCAGTGTACGCAGATGAGAGGATGAGTACTTTCTTGTCCTACTCAGAGTGTCTGCTAGGGTGAGCTGGACTTGAGAGCTGCATATGGGGGAACTAGCGGTGGACATGACGGACTGAGAGTGGGTTGGTGATGGTGATGGTGGTGGTGATGGCCTAGATTCAGTCTTTCGTTGCAAAAACATTGTGATTCCCTGACTGCTTTGGGCTTGCGACAACACCTCAACATTTCTTGCTGGTGGTGTGCTAACCGGTGGGCTTACAGTGGGGGAAGCGATGTAGCATTGCTGGCTACCTTCAGTCGGAGCAGGTGCACATGTGAAACCTGAGGTTTTGTAGTCCGTCCACGCTTGCAAGTGCATGCTGATTAAATGTCTAAGCATGCAACTGGTATTCAAATTTCGGAGATTTTTCCTTCGGCTAAAGGTCCTTCCGCACTTCTTACAGATAACCTTTGTCTCATCAATTGGATTTTGGTCAAAAAAGTGCCACACTGCACTCTTCCTACTATGGGATAAATTTTCAGGGCTTGCACGCTGTGCTAATTTGACCATTTGGCCATGCTGTCCTGCAACCCTTTTTGTTTTTTTAACACCTTTTTGGATTGCTACGGGCCTGCTAGATAACCGCTGCTGCGATGTCGATACCTGCTGCGGATCATTTTCTCTTCTGAGCTATTGCCAGCGGCACCCTCTTCCCCCGATGGATGCCAATCCAGGTCAACAACTGGGTCATCCATCACCTCCTCTTCAATTTCATCTGCACCTTCCTCTGTGTCACCGTGTAAGGTTGTGTAATATGCGGGAAGGGGCACCTGAGTTTCATCAGGGTCAGATTCTGGCTCAGTAGACTGCGAGGGCAATGTAGTGCTCTGGGTGAATGTACCAGCAGAATCATATAGTAGTGGCTGTGCATCAGTGCACTCCATGTCAGATTCATCTTGGACTGGGGAATTCAGGATTTGACTTGATAACCCAGGATTGGTATGTGAAAAGAGCTCCATGGAGTAATCTGAAGTGTGGCCTGCCGCATCCTTCACTTTTGGTGAGGTGAAGGACACAAGGAAAGGTGTTGTTGCTGACCAGGAGCCTGCACTGACGACTCAGTGCTTGCATTTTTTGTAACTTCAGAAGAGGAGGCGATAGAGCTGGAGACTGTTTCGGCAATGTAAGCCAAAACCTGTTCCTGATGCTTCGGCTTTAAAATCGGTTTACCTACTCCCAGAAAGGGAGCCTTCCAAGCCTTTTGGAGCCAGACGATGACGCAGGCTCAACACCTCCTGCCTTAGGTGCTATTGTGCTTTTGGCACTACCAGCAGATGCACCACCACCACCATCAGTACCAGCTGGACCCCAACGCCCACGTCCACGGCCTCTTCTACCATACTTCCTCATGTTTGGGAAAATGCACCAAAAATACCTGCAGATATATGGTACTGTATCAGAAGCGTACAGCTGTATACGGTGAAGGGGAAAATTGTAAATCTCCATATATATTTCAGGAGTCAGACACAGACGCTCATAGGCTCAGTATGGCTTAGACCAGAATATAAAAAGCAGAAAAAGGGTAATGTATCACAAGCATACAGCTGTATACAGTCTAGGGGTAATTGTAAATCTCTGTATATATTTCAGGAGTCAGACACAGACGCTCACAGGCTCAGTATGGATTAGACCAGAATATAAAAAGCAGAAAAAGGGTACTGTATCACAAGCGTACAGCTGTATACAGTGTAGGGGTAATTGTAAATCTCCGTATATATTTCCGGAGTCAGCCACACACGCTCACAGGCTCAGTATGCATTAGACCAGAATATAAAAAGCAGAAAAAGGGTACTGTATCACAAGCGTACAGCTGTATACAGTCTAGGGGTAATTGTAAATCTACATATATATTTCAGGAGTCAGACACAGAAGCTCACAGGCTCAGTATGGATTAGGCCAGAATATAAAATGCAGAAAAAGGGTACTGTATCACAAGCATACAGCTGTATACAGTCTAGGGGTAATTGTAAATCTCCGTATATATTTCCGGAGTCAGAAACAGATGCTCACAGGCTCAGTATGGATTAGACAAGAATATAAAAAGCAGAAAAAGGGTACTGTATCACAAGCGTACAGCTGTATACAGTCTAGGGGTAATTGTAAATCTCCGTATATATTTCCGGAGTCACACACAGATAGTTAGCATGTATTTGTCTGTGAAACCAGCCGGTACATGGTAGTGTGTGAGGAGCGTACAGCTCTATACGGTGTGGGAAAAAATGAACGCTCAGTAACTGTGCAGAAAAAAAGAATAAAATTTAGTGCTGTGTAAAAAGCAGTCTTCACTGCAATGTACACACAGCAATACAGCTAGCAGGCAGCTTATTAACCAGCGCTGCTGTGCTGCACACAAGAAAATCCTCCCCTGTCACTGCACACTAACTGTACAGCACAATTGCTATCAGCACAAGCACATAAGAACTTCTGTTTACAGCCCTAAATCTCTCCCTACTGATAAACAGCATCAGCAACCTCTCCCTACTGTTATGATCGGCAGAGACACCACAAAGAGAACAGCCATATAGTCTCATGTTATCAAATTTTTATTGTTGTAAATATTAAAAGACACACAATATAAAACCCAGCGAAATGGCGGGGAAGGAAAGTGATACCAAGTGGGATTAACCCATAAATGCACATGAAGAAAAAAGGGCCAAAACTGGAATTTGATCCAGAGAGTATATAGCCAAATTCAAAACAAGATTGATAAAATTATATTCAATTGCATAATGGAATAGACATAGATGGCAAAATAATTAAAGTTGTACTATTGAAACTCTGATACAATTGGCTATATAGATATCACCATTGGTTGGAAAGTGGTATACAAAAGTAAGTCCACAATATATCAAAATAGTTATAATTAGGCATTATGTATACATCATTAAGCAGGTAAGTACCATGACATAAATACCAAAATTGAGCATACCACTAAACATACCAATGATAATAATGCTAGGCCCTTTTTTCTTCATGTGCATTTATGGGTTAATCCCACTTGGTATCACTTTCCTTCCCCGCCATTTCCCTGTGTTTTATATTGTGTTTCTTTTAATATTTACAACAATAAAAATTTGATCACATGAGACTATATGGCTGTTCTCTTTGTGGTGTTTCTGTACTTTGTACAGTTGGTCTCTTATTCTTTGTCCTATTTATACATGCTTGATGATTTTCATATACAGGTTTAATGTGTTAGCATGTAATATGGTTCTTACTAACATTTTGTTATGATCGGCAGAAGTAAAATGGCGGTCGGCGGTCAGGCTTTTATAGCCACTATGACGCCTCCCAAAGCAAGCCAATCACTGCAATGCCCTTCTCTAAGATGGTGGTGGACGCTGCCCATGTCATCTCGTTGCCCACAGTGTACATCCTTGCTCATTGGCTGAAAAAAGGAGCCTGCAAGAATTATGGGAAAACCGACTTTGGCGCTTGGGTCGACGACCGCATGGCCCGACTTCAAGCTATGGTCGTGTTTCGCTCGGCGAAACACGACTTTGGCTAAATTCGGCGACTTTTGAATCTGGCCGACCTGTTTCGCTCAACTCTATTCATAATATCTACTTGTTTGTCAGGACTTTGCTTCTTCTACCACTTTGCTCAGCTAATTATCTCCTCTGCTACTCCTGACATCTACTTTATTATAAATTTATTTCATTTAGAAGCCTCTGGCTCAATATCGAGCTTTGGTGACTTGATGGATAAACGCACTGTAGAAAGAACGATCGTCTACAAGCCTAGATAGGTCCACCAGGGCCTTCTCCATTGTTATCTTGATAGTATCAAGCTATCGGGTTGCTGGTTTTACTCTTCACCTTGTTCCTTGTATTCTTCTGACCATAATATCCTTCAGTGATTGCTCTCTTTGTATGATGTATTCAAAGTAGGCAAGTTGTAACTTGGTGATCCTTGCCTCGAGAGGCCTGTCTAGATTGAATTGTTCCATAATTGATTTATTTGTTTTTCTTGCCATTCATGGTATTGTGTTGTGAACACTTTTAATCTGACTTCTGAGCTTGGGCTCCCCCTGGTGGTTGTTGCTGGTAATGAAGATGTTCTGGCTAACAGAAGTCTCCCACCTGATGGGGATGATTGGAAATCAGGTGTTACTGACTGGGAGATTTAAGTGAGCAGCCTTCTTGTGATTCTTTCCGGTGATTGTTTTCTTCCTGAGCCTTTTGGAAGTCTGCTTGCTCCCTGCTGTGTCCTGCATCTTTTAGATAAGTTATTTTGCTGTTTATTTCTGTGGAATTTGTTTACCCTTTTACTTTTTTCAGTTTTCTACCTTGCTGGAGTTAGTTCAGCCAGGTCCCCTGCGGGGGCCTGTGCAGGACTCTGTTCTTATTTGCCACAGCTTATGCATTTCTAGTTCCCTGTTATTTCAGTATCTGTTGTTTGCATCCATTTCACACCAGAGTTCTGATTTAGCGGGGGAGAGGTCGTGTGGCCTCAGTATTTTTGCATATCAGACGTGTTGGAATTTTTCTTAGGGTTTTTGCAGGATTGCAGACAGTATCTTTTCTGTCCTGTTCTATCAAGACAGTTTGGGCCCCAGCATTTGCTTACACTATTTTCTGTCTGTGTTTGTGCTTCATCTGACTCACCGACAATATATGTTTGGGGGCTATCTATTCCTTTGGGGCTCTACTCCGGGGCAGTTAGCTTTCCCCTTTCTCTCTTTAGGCTTAGGTAACTCTTTGGCTGTGTCGAGGCATCTAGGTCATCGTAGGTACGTCCCACGGCTAATTCTAGTTGTGTTGTCAGTTCAGGGGTCTGCAATCCGCTAAGTTACCAACCTCTCTGGGTGTCTGGTTGCCTAGCCTATTTTTTCTGTTATCCTCCTCGGTTACCGAATCATAACAGTATTGATAACATCCTTCTCTAGCACCACATGTTGAAAGTGTCAATTCTTCTTCAATCTTGTTTCTTCATCATTCAAGTTTTGCATTCATATGTTAACACAGAAAAGACAAAAATATGTGCAAGCCATGTCTTTGTCACGAGTGAAATGTTCCTCGATTTGAAGACCTTATCCAGTGACTTCATTGTTGATATACCAATAGCTATTCTTCTATTGACTTCCGGTGTTGTTGAGGCAAGTGGAATTATCATAAATCCAGTGGCATACTACTAATGGAGGCAGGACACGCAGCTGCTATGGAGCTGGTGAGTCAGGGAAGTGTGGACTCCGCCTGTCATAGCACATTCAACTGTATCAGCGTATCCAGGATATTTTTTTTAAATCAGTGAGTACATTGTGGTGACCATAATACTATATGGAGGAATATGGGTACGTTATACTGTATGGAGTACTATAGGGAGTGTATTATACTATGTGGAGGACAATGGGGAGTGCATTATAATATATGGAGGACTATGGGGTGCATTATACTGAATGGAGGACTGTGGGGAGTGCATTATACTATATGGAGGACTCTTGAAGTGTATTATAGTATATGTCGGACTATGGAGAGTGCATTATACTATATGTATGATAAAAGCAGGATTAGTGGATTTCAAATGTGCTGCTGATTCCAAATGGGATTCAAGGACAAAGTAAATTAAAATTGAATCGTTGTTTATTAACGCATTTCAAACTCAAAAATGACTCCTCCCTTAGGACAACCACATGTGAAGTGACAAAGTTAGGAAGGAGTTGTATTTGACTTGACTTGAAACGCGGTGACAATAAACCACAATTCAATTTTAATCTAGTTTGTCCTTGGATCCTATTTGGAATCAGCAGCACACTTGAAATCCTGTTTTTATGATACAAATTTATGAAGGGAGTGCATTATACTGTATGGAGCACTATGGGCCCCAT
Organism: Oophaga sylvatica; assembly: GCA_033576555.1. Lineage (NCBI taxonomy): Eukaryota > Metazoa > Chordata > Amphibia > Anura > Dendrobatidae > Oophaga > Oophaga sylvatica. Next base: position 286,828,173 of record JARQOD010000004.1, on the reverse strand, counting down.
TATAATATTTCGAGGGCTATCTGGGGGACTTTATATTTTATGCAAGCAATTATACAGTGTGAAGGTTTATGTGGGGTCCATCATACTGTGTGGGGACCATTATAAAGTGTGATGAGGTGTGTGGTCATTATACTGTAAGTAGGCCCATTATGCTGCCTGGAGGGCTGCACAGGGGTCCCAGTTGGGGGATCATATTGTGTTGGGATCACAATACTTTGCTGGAGGAGTTGAGGTGGGGTACAGTAGGGTCATCATATTGTGGGTGTGGAGGGTACCGTGGAGGAATTAACTGTGGGGGTATGAGTGTTTGTGTGATAATTTTGTTGGATCATATATTATGGGTGCAATGAAAAGAGAATCTAGGGCTTCAGTAGGAGGAAAATTACTTTGCAAGGACTGCAAAGTTGGACATAAGCTTTTTTGTGACCATGCCGAATATTAATTATTATTTTTGTTGTTGGGGGAGTCCAATTGGAACTTCTGCTATGTGGCCCCATGAGCTCTATTTATGCTTCTGCGTAGATCCGAAGTTTGAAGCCGTTAACAATTTCCAGTTCGTTGCCATCCATTTCAAATGAGTCTTGGTCATACCTTGCAGTAGTCAAAATTTTTGACTTCATTGTGTTGAGTAGCAGTCTCATGTTAGAGCTTTCCATCTTGACACTCCATAATAAGCCCTTCATTCCATCTACGCTTGTTGCTATCAATGTTATATAATCTGTGTATTTAAGGTGATTTCATCCAGCAATTTTAATTCAGTCTTCTTTTTTTGCCAGTCCAGCTATAGCTTCTCCATATAAATTGAATAGAAATGACAGGATGGAGCCTTGTCTGACACCTCTCTCTACTTTGACCCATGCCTTGTCACTGTGTTCTGTTCGTACTGTTGCTTCTTGGTTGATGTAAAGGATCCTAATGAGGCTGATCAGATGGTTCGGCATCCCCATATCCTTCATGGAATTCCAAAGTTTCTGGTGATCAACACAGTCGAAGGCTTTGCTGTAGTGTATGAAGCAAAAATAGATCTCCTTGTTGTATTCTTTGGCCCTTTGCATAATATATTTAATGTTAGAAATCACATCTCTTGGACATAGAGAATGGAGAAGATAGAGAAATGAAGTTCTCCACACCTGTGATACAATTCTCTCATGTGAGAGAATCGGATAACAGTAAGATGACACTCAAAACAAACTCTGACAGAGTTTGAACCAAGTGTTGTTAGCATAATCGTCCTGATTCTCTCGCATGAGAGAATCGTCGACCACGTGACCCTGGTCTAAGGTTGTAACCGTCTTTGTAATCTCTTCAGTAGTATTTTGCTGGCATGAGGTATGAGCGCAATAATCCGATAGCTTCCTCAGTCAGTAGCATCTCTCTTCTTTGGAATAGGAGTGCTATTTTCAATCTCAGTGCAGCTAATTTAGGCACAGTAATCCACATCTATCATACTGCAATAAAATTTCCTGATTACCAAAGTTTTGTAACTGTTCTCAGCACTGTGCATACCTCAGTCTCTGCCATCAAGGTATCACATCTCTGGAAGTAAGTTACCAGTTTGCTAATACATTTATTTCAAGTATGTGTGAACCGCATCTTTGCAAGGCTAGTTTATCAAAATTTCATTGCTAACCTAGAGTTAACTATTTCTTTTCTGCAGGTTCCTGATTGCATAAATCTCTTCTTTTAAACACAACTCGGCAGCAAATTCCAGGGAGCTTACTTATATACAATTCCTGTGGGTATCTGAACACCGGAATCTGCTTCATTTGTGGTCACTGCAACCTTGCAATAAAATGCAATACGAGACAATCAAAACATTATACCTACCCCCAAATGGCATCAGTCAGCTCAGGGAAAAAAATAAGCCTTCACATAGCTCCATATCCCCAAAAAATTAAGACATTACGGGTCTCAGAAAATGGCTACAAAAACAAATGTTTTTTTCTTACAAATTTCCTAATTTTTTTCTACCACTTAAATAAAAATAAACCTATATGGAGTATTGTGTACAGTTTTGGGCACCGGTACTCAGGAAGAATGTAATAGAACTAGAGCGAGTACAAAGTAGGGCAATAAAATTAATAAAGGGGATGGGGGAACTACAATACCCAGAGAGATTAGTAAAATTAGGATTATCTAGTCTAGAAAAAAGACGACTAAGGGCGATCTAATAACCATGTATAAGTATATAAGAGGATAATACAAATATCTCTCCGAGGATCTGTTTATACCAAGGAAGGTGATGGTCACAAGGGGCATTCTCTGCGTCAGGAGGAGAGAAGGTTTTTCCATCAACATAGAAGAGGATTCTTTACTGTTAGGGCAGTGAGAATCTGGAATTCCTTGCCTGAGGAGGTGGTGATGGCGAACTCAGTCGAGGAGTTCAAGAGAGGCCTGGATGTCTTCCAGGAGCGTAACAATATTGTATCTTACAGTTATTAGGTTCTTTAGAAGGATGTAGATCTGGGGATTTATTCTGATGGAATAGTATAGTCATGGCCAAAAGTTTTGAGAATGACACAAATATTAATTTTTACAAAGTCTACTGCTTCACTTTTTCTAATGGCAATTTGCATATACTCCAGAATGTTATAAAGAGTGATCAGCTTAACAGCAATTACTTGCAAAGTCAATATTTGGCTAGAAAATGAACTTTATCCCCCAAAACACATTTCAACATCATTGCAGCCCTGTCTTAAAAGGACCAGCTAACCTCTTTTCAGTGATTGCTCCATTAACACAGGTGTGGGTGTTGATGAGGACATGGCTGGAGATCAATCTGTCATGATTAAGTAAGAATGACACCACTGGACACTTTAAAAGGAGGCTGGTGCTTGGCATCATTGTTTCTCTTCTGTTAACCGTGGTTATCTCTAAAGAAACACGTGCAGTCATCATTGCAATGCACAAAAATGGCCTAACAGGGAAGAGTATCGCAGCTAGAAAGATTGCACCTCAGTCAACAATCTATCGCATCATCAAGAACTTCAAGGAGAGAGGTTCCATTGTTGCCAAAAAGGCTTCAGGGCGCCCAAGAAAGACCAGCAAGCGCCAGGACCGTCTCTTAAAAGTGTTTCAGCTGTGGGATCAGGCTACCAGCAGTGCAGAGCTTGCTCAGGAATGGCAGCAGGCAGGTGTGAGTGCATCTGCACGCACTGTGAGGCGGAGACTCTTGGAGCAAGGCCTGGTCTCAAGGAGGGCAGCAAAGAAGCCACTTCTCTCCAGAAAAAACATCATGGACAGACTGATATTTTGCAAAAGGTACAGGCAGTGGACTGCTGAGGACTGGGGTAAAGTTATTTTCTCTGATGAATCCCCTTTTCGATTGTTTGGGACATCAGGAAAACGCCTCATTCGGAGAAGACAAGGTGAGCGCTACCACCAGTCTTGTCTCATGCCAACTGTTAAGCATCCTGAAACCATTCATGTGTGGGGTTGCTTCTCAGCCAAGGGAATCGGCTCTCTCACAGTCTTGCCTAAAAACACAGCCATGAATAAAGAATGGTACCAGATGTCCTCCAAGAGCAACTTCTCCCAACCCTCCAAGAGCAGTTTGGCGATCAACAATGCCTTTTCCAGCATGATGGAGCACCTTGCCATAAAGCAAAGGTGATAACTATATGGCTCAGGGAACAAAACATAGAGATTTTGGGTCCATGGCCTGGAAACTCCCCAGATCTTAATCCCATTGAGAACTTGTGGTCAATCATCAAGAGACGGGTGGACAAACAAAAACCTAAAAATTCTGACCAAATGAAAGCATTGATTGTGCAAGAATGGACTGCTATCAGTCAGGATTTGGTCCAGAAGTTGATTGAGAGCATGCCAGGGAGAATTGCAGAGGTCCTGAAGAAGAAGGGTCAACACTGCAAATATTGACTTGCTGCATTAACTCATTCTGTCAATATAAGCTTTTGTTACTCATATGTTTGCAATTATATTTCTGACTGTGATAAAAACATCTGTCAAACACACACATAAAAACCAGAGGGCAGCAGATCATGTGAAAATATAATATTTGTGTCATTCTCAAAACTTTTGGCCATGACTGTAGGCTGAACTGGATGGACAAATGTCTTTTTTGGGCCTTGCTAACTATGTTACTATACATGTTTAGTATCTGCGTACTCATACTGACCTGGATAATCATATTGCCAGATCATATTTACCATATAGTGAACATGGTAAATAAAAAAACAGAAACTATTGTGAAATTGCACTTTTTTTGCAATTTCAATGCATTTGGAATTTTTTCCCATTTTCCAGTAAATTATGTGGTAAAATGAATGATGTCATTCAAAAGTACAGCTCGTCCTTAAAAAATAAGCCCTCATATGGCTATATAGACAGAAAAATAAAAAGTTATGTCTCCTGCAAGAAGGAGAGGAGAAAACGAAAACAAAAAAAAACAGAAAATGGCCATGGCGTGAAGGTGTTAATAGCTTGTTTAGACAGGCAGACAATGCTTTAGATGGACACAGAACGATCATTAGTGGATCATTCTATGTGTATTGACTGCCATTGTTCTCAGCAGCACATGTATGGTTTACACCAGACAATGAGCTGCTGAGAACGACGATCTTTTAGCAAACTAAAAAATAATTTCACTTGACAAATGAACACTTAACTCATTTATTGGGTGATCGGCAAGCCTGTCTGCAGTGCACATTTATTAGGAATCGAACGTGTTCCCGATAATAATGCAGTACAAATGCACTTTTAGTTTTCCTACACAAGTTGGAAGTCTCTGTAAGGATAAACAATACAACGCTAGGCCTATGATTAAACTATTAAATAATTTATTTAGCATTTTAATCAAGAAGAAATTGTTATATGAAGTCCATGCTTAGGCTATCATAATTTCGAATGGTGAGTAAGCCTATGTAAACCCCTTATACTGTAGAAGAGGCCATGTAAAGATCTTATGAGCTGCCCGCCAGGGTAGTGGGGTACTCGGCACCGAGCCCGTTCACTTCTATGGGGGATGTCACGGTAGCTGCCGCTCGGTCCGTGGCCCTGGGGCTCACCTTTAAAATGTGGGATATTTACAGGGGATTAAAGTGTTTGTAGAATGTTCGTGACCTGTACCTGTGGTTCCTGGTCAGGGTGACCAACGCTGCTGTATAGGTCCACTGAAGGGTTGGTAATAGGCAGCAAGGTGTTAAGCCTTCCACAGGTAAGGCTGGGGACCTTCAGGGTAGTTAAGCTGTGTAGGGGTGCAGGATGGAGGAGGGGAGTTCGGCCACAGGAGTAATAATGGGAACACACACACAAAAGTCTCTTTCTGTACCTTTACTGATGGAATTGCAGGCACATCCCGGGATACTGGCAGGGTGAAGGATACACGTCCAGTTCTTCCCACTGAGAAGGTGTAGGGCCTCCTTACTCCTGTAATGTGAGTCTCTGACCTGTATGAAACGAGGCCTAACTCTGTCTCCAACTTTACACCCGGCTGACTTTGTGTAAGGCCTTCTATTGGAAAGAACACAGTCTCTAATGGTTGGCGACCAGACTCCTGTCCTCCTGACCCAGTTACGTATCAACACTTATGGGCCCCTGCGACTTGTAGTCCCGCAGGGTCTCCGGTATTTCCTGCTAGTCGTGAAGGATTCAGCAAGTTCGGACCCGGTGTCCGTTAAATCAGAGTAGAGGTAACCTATCAATGCTATTTCCACCTCTGTCACTCTCTTCTTATCCACTAGCCTTTCGTCCTACTCCACCCTCACACTATCTCACACTAGCAGATGGTGGACTGCTTCTTCCCCTTCTTCACCGCTCTCAAAGCGTCGGCACGCTTGCTCACTGAACTTCACTCGGTTGACTCAGTTCTGACTAGACTGGAGTGGCTTTCCTTCCACTTGTACTAGCTTCCACACGTTTGAACTAAGCTTGGAGCTGCAGACTTCCGATTCCTTCTCAAAAAGCTGAACTCTCTCTCTCTTGAGCTCTGCTCTGTGTCTCAGCTCTCACCTTCTGCACTTTCTGAGGTGACTAAACAACTCTCCACCACCTCTGTGGCTTCACCATCCTTATATACACTAAAAGGGTTCCCTCTGGTGGCTCTAGGGATTGGTGAAGATGTGTGTATGCATATTGGGTCCTCTAGTGGTCATTACCTTCGGTGCATCCCTCTGGGAAGTAAGAAACCAGGCACAGCTGGGCTCTACACTTATACTGTAGAACAGACCATGCAAATATCTTATACTGTAAAATAGAATAAAAGTTTTACTCCCAATGGAATTAGGAAAAATGTCTACGACAAATAATTATAGTGACATCCTGATGTGTAACCATGTAAAAGTCTTCATATTCAATACCTATAATAAAATGTTTACCTTCATTTCTTGACTTTGGTTTGCTACAAGAAGAGCCACTATTCTTACTTCCAATCTGTATGTAAAATTGAAGTAATCTGTAAAGAATCAAGTAGAATAAGGAGGAGAATATATATTGTGGATTTGCAGCAATGCAGAGTAATTCTTTAATGTTTAAAATAGTATCATCAGGAAATCTTTTGTTAATCTTGAAAAACAAGCAACCTTGCAACTGACTTGCTATTAACAATCCTACTCATTCTCAAGAATAGAGGGATGATTTAATCTATCTATCCGTCAATCTGCTTTTATCTTTACAAAAATTAGCATTAACCTAATAAACTGTGTTATGTTTACTTTATGGTTCCATTGTCTTTGAAATCTCTGGAGGGTGACACTTTTACACCACCTTGTGCTTTTTTGGGGGAGGATTGATTTGAACCAATCTTTTCTACAATTAGCACTGAATTTGTAAGGATTTTCTTATAGTGAAACGATCAGTCAGCCTGATCTACATTTTAAAAAATATAGTTGCATAAAGCCCAGTAAAGGTACTGCCACACTAAGCTATCCCGCTAGCGATCTCGTTAGCGTTGCATACTAATGAGATCGCTAGCGGGATTGTTTCTATATCGCTAAATGCAGTCACATTTAGCGATATAGTTAACGACGCTATCGCCGTTAGCGATCTTCTTAACGACTTTAGCGGTACAAAAGTACCGCTAAATCGCTAAGAAAAGGTGCCACACAGCGATTAGATACTTACCCAGCGGGAGCGCCAGCGATGAAATAGGGTCCGGAACGATTCCAGCGACGAGCGAGATCACAGCAGGAAGCTCGTCGCTGGAAGCTGCCGCACTGAACAACATCGCTAACGGGATCGCTAAATAGTGACGTTTTTTAGCGATCCCGTTAGCGATATTGTTTAGTGTGGCATACCCTTAAGGCTTGCAAGTTCTTCAACGCCAGCGACCTTGAAAATATTGGGGAAACACTGCCTAGATAGCAGCATATTAAACCGGGATACCATTCCATGCACATAACCAATTTTAGAAGTCAATAATTTTTTTTAATAATAAAAAAAAATCACTTTTCAGCTCATTGAGTTGTTATAAGAATGAATAATATCTCTGTCAACTACAAGTCTATGGTATTTGCATGAAAATGCTAATTGATTTGAATTTTATTCCACCGATTTGAGGTTTATCTAGAAAGCTATCCAGGCACAAATTAATTACTTTTACCATATATTATTAGGAGAACATGTCTATCTTGTTATCTCGTCCTAATCATTTTTATGGAAAAAGTACTTTCCTCGTAATTCTAAAATATATATATTGTATATATACACATCAGAAATGCATAATTTCCAATATTGTCAATATCTTGCAGTTTGAAGATAACAATCAATAGATATGTCTCCTATTAAGGGGTCAAGCCTAGTTCACACATCAGTGAATGACATTATATTTAAATAGATCTAGGAATTCAAGTAAAACTGACTCCTGTTAATTGGATACACTTTTCTAAAATTCCAGTAAAGCAATTATATGATCTCTTTGTATAATGTTCTATGCCTATTACTGAAGAGCTCAATACTTCGTTTACAGGCTTTATAGTAAATAAGGAAGACCAAAAAAAGTGATAAACTTATTTAGCAATTTTTAGGAGAAAGCTGTGTATCATAAAGACAGATAAAATCTCATGTATGCTTATTCACCTGGTATTTGTCGTGTCCAGTGGTGCAGTTCTTGCTTCTCGCTTTCCAGGACCATTAAAATAGAGAGATTTTCCATCAGTTAGGACCCCACAACCAGTGCCCACTTGACCTCCTGTGATTTTATGCCAAAGCTGACTAAGTTTGCCTTCAAATCTATCAAACATTTCATTTGAATTTGGCTTATTTGAGACACACGTTCCATGTTCAGCTAAAACAAAAAGAAATATATAATATTTTATAGATGTGGTTACAAATCTTGCAGTGCTGAATTTATCACTTAACTCTTTAGACCCCTTCCACATGAGGAGAAGCCTATAAAGAACAGAGAGTATAACAGCCAAAGTAAAATTGAAATATTTATTGAAGAAACACAAAGTAAAAATTCATGAAAAAAGATGTCACACAGAGAGTTAAAACGGCACAGGGAGCCCCAACGCCAAAGTGACACCAGTTAATTTGAGAAAAACAGTGAGACAAATTGTATTGGCAAGTAAATAAATATTACCGTATATATTTGTGTTTTAAGCTGAGTTTTTTAGCACTTTTTTTGTGCTGAAAACGCTCCCATCGGCTTATACACAAGTCATTGGGACAGAAGACTGCGGGGGAGGGGGAGCGACAGAGCAGTGGCTCACAGAGGCAGGAGCCGGCTGCTGCGGCTAATGCCTGTACCCGCTGCTAAAGACAAATTAATATTAACTGCACTGGCACAGTTACAGTCGCAGCCGCCAGCTTCCAGCAGCTGCTAGCTTCCAGCAGCTTCCTTGCTATCACAGGTACGCGTAACGTAAGAGTTATGAATATTCACCTCTCTCCACTCCCATAGGCATGGAGAGAGGTGAATAGTCATTCCCTTAATGAACGGGGACACGTGATCGCTCGTCATCAGATGCTGCTGGAACAGGAACAAGATGCTGCGAGGGCGCGCAGGGACCGTAAGTAGTATTTTTTTATGCTTTTCTAATGAGGGCCATGCATACAAGGATAGGGATGAGGAACCATGCGTACAAGGAGAGGGATGAGAAGCCATGCATACCAGGACAGGGATGAGGAGCTTAGCATGCAAAGATAGGGATAGGTAGCTTTAGCTTCAGGAATTTATGTCTTCCAGTGTTGTATATTGAGGATATGCTCGCATTCTGAGTGATCATACCCACGTTATTATCTAGAATGTGTAGTTCCACTTCATTAGGCAGCCTGCGAAGTCTAGATAAGCAGAAAGAGTGGACCTGCATGACCTGTAGAAAGAGTCTGCTTTCTATATGGAATTTGTCCATGATTTCTTGTGGGCTCAGCTGTTATGATTTGGTAGCTGAGGAGAGCAGGCAAAAAAGGCAATACACCAGAAAGGTTGGAATCTATTGGATTGCAGTACCCTGACTAACCACCACAACTAAAGGCAGCCATGGAGCGTACCTACGTTGGTCCTAGACGCCTCGTCACAGCCTGAGAAGCTAACTACACCTAAAGATAGAAAGAGGAAAACTATCTGCCCCGGAGCAGATCCCCAAAGAACATAGGAAGCCCCCAAACATGTAATGGCGGTTAGACAAGAGGAAATACAGACACAGACAGAAAATAGTATGAGCAAACGTTGGGGCCCAATCTTCCTAGACAGAAAAGGATAGGAAGGTCACTTACTGCAATCCAAAAAACCCTAAAAAAATACCAACACACTAATTGCAAAAACAACTGAGATCACACGACCTCTACCACCTAAATTAGTTCTCTGGTGTAATAAAACTAAGCCGCAGCCACAGAAAAAAAACTGGAAAGGGCAAATGAACAAACTACCGGCTGAACTAAACTGAGAGGAGCACAAGCCCCTGGAGGGGACCTGGCAGACCCCCACAGAAGTGCAGGACAAAATGCAAAAAGCAAGCACAAAAAACTAAAAGAAGAAAATGTCTTATCTGTTAGCAGAAGATGCAGGCACGAAACAGCAAGCCTCAAAGTGAACCAGGAACAAAAGTTGAGACCAGAACAATTGATCACCGGCAACCCTGATGGGAGGGAACCTCCCTTATATAAGACCAGTCAGTAACACCTGATCGCCAATCTTCACAATCTTCATTGAATAGTTCAGTACTGTCTGTAACCACCAGAGGGAGCCTCTGCTCAGAATTCATTTCCAGCACATTCACAACACTCAGCCATCGTTTAACCTCTGTATGCATAATATCCCCAGCTTTCTTCATGTTATCACCTGTTTGTCCTATCGCTCTTTTGATTTCTGTTCCCTGGGGGAATTCCGGGTGACCAAATAGTGGCATATGTTTAGAGATCTGGAAGGGAAGGCCGAATGCCTTCCTTACTATCTTCCAGCATACAATAGTATCCCGAAGCAATAGGGAGGATTTTACATTTTGTGGGAGTTTGGCCTGTTTTGTATGTAAGAGGGCATTTAATTCCCATGGCGCCGCCAGCTGTCTTTCCAATTGGGTATTAGAGCAGCAGTTAGTCTTCTGTAGCCAATCTATCACATGTCTAAAAAGACTTGTTATGTTGTAGGCTCTGACATTTGGAAAATTGATCCCACCTGCACTCGTAGTTAGCATCAGTTTTCCCAGTGCAATTCTGGGCCTTTTACCCGCCCATATAAAATGGGTAAAAGCTCTATTTATTTTGTTTATATCTAGATGTTTGAGTATCAGGGGTAGTGTCTGTAATGGGTATAGTAGTCTGGCAAAGCTGATCATTTTAATTAAATGGCATCTTCCCAGAAGAGATAGCGGTAGATTCTGCCATCTCCGAAGTTCTCCTAGCATTTTTTCGATGAGAGGTGTATAATTTAGTGAATATAGTTGTGCCGGGAGCCTGCCTATCTTAATTCCCAAGTAGGTGATATGGGTCTTTGCAATATGTAGTTCTAAACCTAGTTTCTTCCATTGTTCCGCAGGTGTTTTTTCCCCCAATTCCAAGAGTTCGCTCTTGGCGATATTGACCTTATAGCCCGAGTATTCACTGAATTTCTGAATAAACTGAAAGATATTTCCTAATTGTTCCAGTGGCCGGGACATAAACAAGATGACATCATCTGCAAATAATGCTATTTTAGTGCTGCCAGCACCCACTCTGATTCCCTCAAATAAGTCTGACTCTTCCATATACCGAGCAAAGGGTTCTAGTGCCAAGTTGAATAGTAGTGGTGACATCGGGCACCCCTGTCTGGTCCCTTTATATAAATGAAATGGCTCAGAGAGGAAGCCTGGTGTGTGTATTCTAGCTGTCGGGTCCCTATACACCCCCTCCAGGTATATTCTAAAATTGCCCTTCATGTTGAACGAGTCCAGAGTTGCCCCAGCCAGTCCAAGCTAACATTATCAAAAGCTTTTTCTGCATCCAGAGCCAGCAAGGCCGGTTTCTCTCCCGACTGGCTGCGGCAACCCACTCCGTCCAACACAGTTAGTACCTTTCGTATGTTTTTCACCGCTGCCCTACCCTTAGCGAATCCCACTTGTGCAGGGCTCACCAGTTGGGGTAATACTACTGCCAATCTGTCCGCCATTATTTTTGACATAATCTTCTGGTCTACATCAATAAGGGAAATGGGTCTGTAAGAGCAGGTCTCAAGGGGGTCCTTGCCTGGTTTGGGTATGACTTTAATATGTGTTGGTTTGCATGTTCCTTGTTGTCCCATTCAAATTCCTCCCACCTGCCCCGTAGTTTGTCATTAAATCCCTCATCTTTTGTAAGATAAGCTGGAAATTTCCATATGTAATGTGCTTCTTTTATCTGGTTATCCACCAATTCCATACCCACCGGAGCATGGTCAGATATGACCAAGTCGTGGATCTCCACTGACTTCGTTCTATTTAATAGTCTCTCCGAGATCAACAGATAGTCTATCCTTGACCAGGATTGGTGGGAATGAGAAAAGTGGGTAAACTCTCTATCCTCTGGATGGAGCCAATGCCAAACATCTCTCAATCCAGTTTGTTCAAGGAAGGAGGGGAGAATAGTCTTTTTTGAAGGGATCAGACTCTGGCTCTTTCTGTCCTCCTCCCCATTGTGACCCGTGTTCAAGTCTCCCCCAGTAATTATCAGAGGCGAGTTGTCCAAGACAATTTTCCTCTCCAGGTCATTAAAGAAGACTCTGTTTGGACCATTAGGTCCATATACATTGTAGATTGAATAGACTTCTCCTCCATGCTCTATGGTGCAGTCCATTTCTATGGTGCTTCACCTGGGCTGGCCATATGTCCTCTGGGGCTTTGGTGTTGAGGGGAAGCGTCTTCCTCACGGCCTCTTCTTCGTTCGATGTTTTTTGCGTTGCGCAATATTTTTTCCATGTCTTTTTCTGCATCATTTGGAGAGTTGTAGATGAGGTTATCACCTTCGTTTTGGAAAATCCTCAGTGTTGCTGGGTATTGCAGTGCAAAGCTTTTCTTTGCTTCATAGAGTGCTGCACATATTTTACTAAAGGCTCTCCTGTGTTTTGCCACCTCCGCGGAATAGTCTTCAAATAGTAGGACTTTCATCCCTCTCAAAGTCACTGGCTGGGAACATCTATATGCTTTCATTATGTCAAACTTATCATTATAGTCCAGGAATTTCATGATTACTTGACGTGGTCTTAATGTCTGGTCACTCGATCCTTGATTGTGAGATCGTAGATCTGGCCCAACTCTCTTGAGCCCTTTCAACTCTACAACTATGATTAATTCCCAGGGCCTTTGGTAGGTCTCTTTCGCAGAGTCTTTGCAGTTCAGCTGCAGGGATTGACTCCGAGAGCCCCACTAGCCTTAAGTTGCTGCGCCTTGTCCTGTTTTCCAGGTCCTCGACTTTCTCAGACAGCCATTTTGTTTCTGTAGTTGTCTTTTTCAACTGTGAGGAGAGCTGCACGTTATCATCCTCCAGTTGTGAGACCCTCTGCTCCAGCTCCTCTATCTGTCCTTTCTGCTTGCTCAACTCATCTTGAATGTTCTGGAGGGCCTTCCTGATAGCATGTTCCAGGGTTTATTGGATGTCTGGCATGATGCTATTTGCCACGTCAGCTGCCAGTTTGTTATAGTCTATTGTTATCAATCTTGAAGGGTCTTCCCTACTACACTCAGTTAAGTCTTTAATGTCCTTTAATGTCCTCCCTACCAAGGGTTTTCTGTTGCGAGTGTACTCTCTTGTGGGGCTTGGGTCCGTGATGCCTTCCTCTTTACTGTGGTTCCCACTGCTTATGTGCATAGGGCTCTCCGGCTTTTGTGAGCTACGTAACACGTAGCGATCCATTTGTTGAATTGGTGATATAAATGGGGTCAGCGTCTGAGCCCTCTGTTGTTGCAGTTTATCCTTTCTCCAGAGAATTATCAATCAATTCCTATGTTTCTTGGCAGCTATAGCTATATCTTTCCGTATAGCACAAAGCAGGTACTTGTAGTTCTTATTTTTGTCCACTAGGTGGCTGCAGGGCTTTTCCTTGTGCGAAAAGCAGTTGCAGTTCACTGTAGTGGCCAGCAGATGTCACCAGTTCTCCCAGGAGAAATGACCAGCCGACTGTGTGTAACCTCCCTCCTGGGGCCCTGTCGTTGCTGGAGAGACCTTTTTCTCTCTGCTTTTACCGGTCGCTGTCCCACTTTTAGGGGCCCCTTTACCGGTACTGAAAATGCAGGAAAACTGCTATGAAAAGCTCCGGTAAGCGGTGCTTTTGTGGTCCTGGAGAGGGGTTCTGTCTGAAATTGTCCCTTTAATCACAGTGGGTTGTTTTACTGTGGGTTACCCTGGGGGAGATAGCAGCCCCTCTGTTGGTGCTGGCTCCAAGCACGTGGGTGGGCAGCTGGCCAGGACCCTCAGGGGTCTCAGGAGTGGTCCGGAAACGTGGTGACTGACCTTTTCGGGTGATGTGGAGTGCCCCCCCAGTGGTAATCCGTCTTTTTCTTGTCTTAGAGGTGCAGATGTTGGCAGATTTGTTACTAGGACTTCTGTCTGGTGTGGGAGCTGCTACTTCAGCGTGCTACATCCTCAGCGCAGGAAGTCTGGTTTTCTTTTTATTGTGCAGCAAACAATAAATAGGACAAAATGACTGAAACCTTCAGTGTGCATAACTATTCACCCCTCTAAAGTCAGCACTTTCTACAGCCTCCTTTTGCAATTACAGCTGCAAGTCAGACTCTATGAACTTTCCAGAATCTGACATTGGAATTTCTGCCCATCCCTCAAGTCAAAACTGCTACAGCTTCTTCAAGTTAGATGGTTTCCTCTGGTGAACAGCAATCTTCAATTCTGACCACAGATTCACAATTGGATTAAGGTCTGGGCTTTGTCTTGGCCACTCAAAAATATTTATACATTTCCCCTTAAACCACTCGAGAGTTGCTTTAGCAGTATGCTTTGGGTCATTGTCTTGATGGAAGATGAACCTCCATCCCAATCTCAAATCACTGACAGACTAAAACAGGTTTGCTCTAGAATATCCCTGTATTTCACACCATCCATTTTCCCCTCAACTTGGACCATTTTCCCTGTCCCTGCTGCCAAAAAATATCCCCACCGTATGATGCTGCCATCATCATGTTTCACTGTGGGGATGGTGTTCTTTGGGCGATGAGCTGTTTTGGTTTTGCGCCACACATAGAGCTTACTTTGGTGGTCAAAAAGTTAAATTTTTTTCTCATCTGACTACAACACATTCTTCCAAACATTTGGGGAGTTTCCCACATGTTTTTTGGCAAACTAAAAACAAGCCTTACAATTTTTGTGTGTAAGTAAAGGCTTTTTTCTATCCCCTCTTCTATAAAGGCCACCTCTATGGAATGTACGGCTTATTGTGGTCGTATGGACAAATACTCCATTCTCTGCTTGGGAACTCTTTAGTCTCTTTGCAGCCTCTCTCATTAATGCCCTCCTTGTCTGGGCTGAGAGCTTTGGTGGGCAGCCCTCTATTGGGAGGTTTGTTGTGATACCAGGTTCTTTCCATTTGATAATCATGGATTTAATGGTGCTCAAGGGTATCATCAGAGATTGGGATATTTTTTATAACCCAACCCTGACTTGTACTTCTCAACAACTTTGTTCCTGACTTAATTGATTGGAGATCGCCTTGGCCTTCATGGTGTTGTTTCCATAGCAAAAGGGGTGAATACATATACAGTACAGACCAAAAGTTTGGACACACCTTCTCATTCAAAGATTTTTCTGTATTTTCATGACTATGAAAATTGTAGAATCACACTGAAGGCATCAAAACTATGAATTAACACATGTGGAATTATACATTACACTTTACAAAAAAGTGTGAAACAACTGAAAATATGTCTTATATTCTAGGTTCTTCAAAGTAGCCACCTTTTGCTTTGATTACTGCTTTGCACGCAGAAAAGGTGAATGGACGGACTCTACATGCCTAGTTCCCACCGTGAAGCATGGAGGAGGTGGTGTGATGATGTGGGGATGCTTTGCTGGTGACACTGTTGGGGATTTATTCAAAATTGAAGCGGTGAGCGGTCCAGCTCACTCCAAACCATCTCGATTGGGTTCAGGTCTGGTGATTGTGGAGGCCAGGTCATCTGGCGTAGCACCCCAACACTTTCCTTCTTGGTCAAATAGCCCTTACACAGCCTGGAGGTGTGTTTGGGGTCATTGTCCTGTTGAAAAATAAATGATGGTCCAACTAAACGCAAACCGGATGGAATAGCATGCCGCTGCAAGATGCTGTGGTAGCCATGCTGGTTAAGTATGCCTTCAATTTTGAATAAATCTCCAATAGTGTCACAAGCAAAGCACCCCCACATCATCACACCACCTCCTCTATGCTTCACGGTGGGAACCAGGCATGTAGAGTCCATCCGTTCTCCTTTTCTGCGTGCAAAGCAGTAATCAAAGCAAAAGGTGGCTACTTTGAAGAATCTAGAATAAAAGACATATTTTCCGTTGTTCACACTTTTTTGTAAAGTGTAATGTACAGGTCCTTCTCAAAAAATTAGCATATAGTGCTAAATTTCATTATTTTCCATAATGTAATGATTACAATTAAACTTTCATATATTTTAGATTCATTACACACCAACTGAAATTTGTCAGGTCTTTTATTGTTTTAATACTGATGATTTTGGCATGCAACTCCTGATAACCCAAAAAACCTGTCTCAAAAAATTAACATATTTCAACCGTCCAATAAAATAAAAGTGTTTTTTAAAACAAACAAAAAAACCATCAAATAATAAAGTTCAGTTATGCACTCAATACTTGGTCGGGAATCCTTTTGCAGAAATGACTGCTTCAATGCGGCGTGGCATGGAGGCAATCAGCCTGTGACACTGCTGAGGTGTTATGGAGGCCCAGGATGCTTCGATAGCGGCCTTAAGCTCATCCAGAGTGTTGGGTCTTGCGTCTCTCAACTTTCTCTTCACAATATCCCACAGATTCTCTATGGGGTTCAGGTCAGGAGAGTTGGCAGGCCAATTGAGCACAGTAATACCATGGTCAGTAAACCATTTACCAGTGGTTTTGGCACTGTGAGCAGGTGCCAGGTCGTGCTGAAAAATGAAATCTTCATCTCCATAAAGCATTTCAGCCGATGGAAGCATGAAGTGCTCCAAAATCTCCTGATAGCTAGCTGCATTGACCTTGCCCTTGATGAAACACAGTGGACCAACACCAGCAGCTGACATGGCACCCCACACCATCACTGACTGTGGGTACTTGACACTGGACTTCAGGCATTTTGGCATTTCCTTCTCCCCAGTCTTCCTCCAGACTCTGGCACCTTGATTTCCGAATGACATGCAAAATTTGCTTTCATCAGAAAAAGCACTTGGGACCACTTAGCAACAGTCCAGTGCTGCTTCTCTGTAGCCCAGGTCAGGCGCTTCTGCCGCTGTTTATGGTTCAAAAGTGGCTTTACCTGGGGAATGCGGCACCTGTAGCCCATTTCCTGCACACGCCTGTGCACGGTGGCTCTGGATGTTTCTACACCAGACTCAGTCCACTGCTTCCTCAGGTCCCCCAAGGTCTGGAATCGGTCCTTCTCCACAATCTTCCTCAGGGTCCGGTCACCTCTTCTCGTTGTACAGCGTTTTCTGCCACATTGTTTCCTTCCAACAGACTTCCCATTGAGGTGCCTTGATACAGCACTCTGGGAACAGCCTATTTGTTGAGAAATTTCTTTCTGGGTCTTACCCTCTTGCTTGAGGGTGTCAATGATGGCCTTCTTGACATCAGTCAGGTCGCTAGTCTTACCCATGATGGGGGTTTTGAGTAATGAACCAGGCAGGGAGTTTTTAAAAGCCTCAGGAATCTTTTGCATGTGTTTAGAGTTAATTAGTTGATTCAGAAGATTAGGGTAATAGGTCGTTTAGAGAACCTTTTCTTGATATGCTAATTTTTTGAGACAGGTTTTTTGGGTTATCAGGAGTTGTATGCCAAAATCATCAGTATTAAAACAATAAAAGACCTGACAAATTTCAGTTGGTGTGTAATGAATCTAAAATATATGAAAGTTTAATCATTACATTATGGAAAATAATGAAATTTAGCACTATATGCTAATTTTTTGAGAAGGACCTGTATAATTCCACATGTGTTAATTCATAGTTTTGATGCCTTCAGTGTGATTCTACAATTTTCATAGCCATGAAAATACAGAAAAATCTTTGAATGAGAAGGTGTGTCCAAACTTTTGGTCTGTACTGTACACCTGCCAATTTTTAGTTGTTTTATCCCATAAATTTAATTTATGACCATATTTTTATCACTTTACTTCACCGACTTAGATTATTTAGTGCTAGTGATGATGCATCACACACAAATCAGATTACAAAAATATTTAAACACAGGTTGTAATGTAGCAAAATAGGTAAAAAAGCCAAGGGGGTGAATACTTTCACAAGCCACTGTATATAATGAAATAAGTACATACATATTGGCTACTTTAAGCTGATCAATATTGTGAATACATCATTTAATTATGTTTGATTGAATGCAATGAAATATTTACCTGTGTATCCACGATCACAAAAACAAACTCCAGAAATACAATCCCCATGACCATTACAGTAATTCGGGCAAGATTCAGATATATAAACACCATCCAGACCAAAAGCCGGGCATTTTTTAATGAGTTACTTTCTTGAATCCATCGGAATCTGGTTTTACTAAAATGATAAGAAAGATGAATTATGCATAACAGAATACAAATATATACAATGTGCACTTAGGAGAATGCTAGATATGAATGCATCTGCACAAAAATAGAATTAAAAAACACAAGGAGTCTTCATTTAGCAATAATTTTTTGCCTTCATCAGCCATATCCAGACTTGTAGTTGAGGTCAGTTATCTTATACCTGATTAACATTGGGTCTTAGCATGAAATTACTAACAGATGTCTCCATACTGAGGCCTGGAAGTTAGCGCAACCTGAATCTGTGTATTAAATATTATGTTCATAAATACAAGCTATAAATACAGTTTTCTTGATTAGTAAATGCAGAAACATGTGTGAGACAGTGAAGGGGTATGTATTGGATGGGGTGTACATCTCGCCCAGGTACTTAGCTGACTGGCATAAGGGAAATGTGTGAGTTTGTAAACCTAGTGGTGGAGCAAGTTCACTACACCCTCCATTCAGTACAGGCTTGCAGCTCAAACCTGAGGCCACTCAGGTTGTAATTAGGCAGCCAGAAGTAGGTGGTTGAGAACACAGACATTGAGCTCTCAGTTTGGATGTGACTCCAGACACTGCAGGAGTCTCCGGGAAACCACACGCTGGTAAATACTGAATATATGTGTTGTTTTGGGCCAGGCTGGTAGAGTCTGGGCCCTGATAGTGAGGAACCTATTTGTGTTTAGTTAGTAGCCGGACAGGCTCAGGATTTTGGTTTATGAGTTGGTTTTGCTCATGTTTGTTTGCTGTGGACTGACAATAAAGCTGGTTGCGGCCAGTTTGTACCAGAATTGCTGTCTGTGATTAAACTGTTTTGATGCCACTCCGTCTACCTGAGACGGCGATCCCAGAGCTATAGCCCCTGAAAAGCTTACACATGTTATTGGCGTAATAGCAGATTAAGGCTATGTTCCCACGATCAGGAAGTAGCCGTACTTTGGACGCAGCATGTCTTCGCTGCATTAAAAGCGCTGCGCTCTATTCACGCAGGTAAATCCACGTGTTCAATAAACAATGATTTACCACATCCAATACATTCTATAGTGGAAATTTTCCCTTCCCCATGACAGCACCGACATGAGAGTATGGTATCCGCCCCCAGGAACAGGAAACCTGCAGCAGAGATAAAAGAAGGGGCGGTACCTCTCCCTCAGTTTTGGTTTCCTGTTCCTGCAGGTGGATGCCTGTGGGACGGAGTACCTGTAGGGAATCTTCCCCTGGATGGCCGGTCTGGAGACCGAGGTCCTGAGGGGAGGCATCGCAGCTGAGCGCGGCGGCGCGCACTCTTCATCCCGGCTTCTTGGGGGCTGCCTGGCCGCGTCTCGCCCCCCGGTGGACTCCCCGGCGGTCGCTCCGAGCAGGTGGCAGAGCCGGGGGAGGCGTGTCCACCACGACACTGGCGCCGACTGAGTGGGGCGGTCTTCCGCTCTCTTTCCTGTATCCCCCCTCGCATACATAGCCTGCCTAAGGGCAGGAGATCGTGTCCAGGCTGAGACCGACGAGCTGAGCAGAGTCCACTGCAGAAGCGCTTCACATCACGGCTGGAGAATGGAAGGAGCAGATGAGGAGCGCGTGCCAGAGGAGGGAGGCCAGCAGACCGCTGTGGTACCAGGGGGTCGGTGGGTGAGTGCCTTTGTAAGGCGAAGAAACATATATTGATGGCCTTTACCCTGTTCCCCTCTCCCTAGGGCAGGAAAGCTACGGCCAAACAAAAAAACAAAGCATGTGCTTTGTGTAAAAAAACGCTTCCCAGAGATTACAATAAACGGTTGTGCCGCTCATGTGTGCAGAAAACGGTAGCGGAGGAATCACCGTCATTGTTACAGGATATTAGAGCCGTTATTCGTCAGGAAGTAAAAACAACAGTTAAAGAGGAGTTAAAACAGCACACGCCAGTCAGTGCAGGCCATCCTCCCCCCCCCTCCTACGGAACAAAGTGACGTAGAATCGGATGGCGAACCGACGGAGTTAAAACTCTCTGGAAGCTCAGACCGAGATTCCTCAGACGAGGAATATGGTCGCCCTTATTTTTTGTCTGAAGACATTGGAAAATTGTTAAAATTGATTAGATCTACCATGGGGGTTGAGACGCCAAAAGAGCATCTTTCGGTACATGACTCTATGTTCAGTAATCTAGAGGGAAAAAAACTTAAAGTTTTTCCCTTCCATGGAAATCTATTAAAATTGATTAAAAAAGAGTGGAAGAAACCCAACAAGATAATGTCTGTGCCACAAGCATTAAAACGGAAATATCCGTTTGATGAGGAAATTTGTGGGGAATGGGAAAAAGCCCCTAAGCTAGATGCCGCCATTGCTAGTACATCTAAAGGAATAGCGTTACCATTCAAGGACATGGTGGCCTTGAGAGACCCCCTTGATAAAAAAGCGGATGCTTTTTTAAAATCTGCATGGGAAGCATCGGCCTGGTCAATTAAACCGGGGGTAGCCGCCACTTGCACGGCTAGGGCCATGGTCAAATGGTTGGAAGAGCTCAGTGAACAGATTAAGAATAAATGCCCAAGAGAGGAATTATTGGACGTAATACCGTCACTACAAAAAGCGGCAGGGTTCCTAGCAGATGCAGCGGTGGATTCCGTGCGAGGTGCCGCCCGTGCACGCGCTCTCTCTAACTCAGGTCGCAGGGCATTATGGCTTAAAAATTGGGCGGCAGACTTCCAGTCGAAGGTAAAACTCTGCGCAATCCCCTGTGAGGGGCAATACTTGTTCGGGAAGACATTGGATGAAATATTGGAGAAAGCATCGGATAAGAAAAAACGATTTCCGCTACCACCTGTTTCAAGACGTCGTTGGAATGATGCTCGCTCGTCCTTTCGTGGAGCAAGGAATAGAGGGGTCAGAAGTCGGCCAGATGAGAGGTCTATCCGGGGCAGGCCTTGGGGAGAGAGAAGGGAGAAAGGATTCCTCTTCAAGGGCCCTCCCAGATCAGATACTAAACGTCAATGACGCCAAGACTCCGGTGGGAGGAAGACTGAGAAAATTTGTACATCAGTGGGAAACATTGCCCGCCTCACGGTGGGTAACCAATCTACTATCCGAAGGCCTACGACTAAGTTTTCTCAACCTCCCGCCACAGCGACTAAAGATAACTCAGGTCGCCAAAAAGAACCAAGCCACAATGGAAAAAGAAATCACCCTCCTTATGGAAAAGAAAGTGTTAGTGGAAGTACCAAGTCACCAAGTAGGAGAAGGGTTCTACAGTACCCTGTTTCTTACTCCAAAACCAGACGGCTCCCTGAGAGTAATATTCAACTTGAAAGCATTAAACCAATACATCCGAGTGGAAAAGTTCAGAATGGAAAAATTAAGATCAACAGTGAAGTTGCTAGAACCGGGCTGCTACATGGCAGTGATCGATCTGACAGATGCATACTACCATGTACCAATCTGGGAAGAACATCAAAAATATCTAAGATTGTTGGTACAGATTGCGCAGGGCCCTACGCATCTGCAGTACCAATGTCTTCCCTTCGGGATATCGGTGGCACCCCGTATATTCACAAAATTAATTTCAGAAGTGGCATCTTTTGTGAGGAAAGAAGACATATTACTGGTACCCTATTTGGACGACTTCCTAGTAACAGCAAATACCGAAGGAGAATGCAGGAACGCAATAAAAAGGATGTTAGAAATCCTAACCAGCTTAGGCTGGATAATAAACGAGAAAAAGTCAAAACTAATCCCAGCCAGAAAACAAGAATTCTTGGGAATAGTGTTAGATTCCTGCAATCAACAATGTGTCCTCCCGGACAGGAAAATAGACTCCATTCAACACAAAATACAACAGTTGAGATCGAGCAGGGCCATAACAGTCCGACAAGCAATGTCGTTGTTAGGAACATTAACGGCAACAATACCAGCGGTCCAGTGGGCACAAAGCCACACAAGAGACCTGCAAAAGCAAATCTTAGCCGAACAGGCAAAAGATCAGACCAGCCTAAATCGGCGATTCACCCTAACGTCACAGGTCCTCAGCTCATTGGAATAGTGGCTACAACCCGAAAACCTCAAGAGAGCTGTGCCCTGGTCGATTCACAACCAGGTGATATTGACTACAGATGCAAGTCCCTCGGGATGGGGAGCACATCTAACAGGACGGCTTGTACAAGGCCTATGGGAACCCTCAATGAGGGAAACATCCTCCAATTTGAAAGAGCTAACAGGGGTGAGGCTAGCACTTTATCAAGTGGAAAAAGAGGTACAAGGAAGACACGTCACAATACTGTCAGACAACAACACGACAGTAGCCTACATAAATCGACAAGGAGGTACAAGATCACCATCCTTGATGGCGGAAGCAAGAGAGTTATTCGCATGGGCAGAAAACAACCTGTTATCCCTGTCGAGCACACACTTAAAAGGGACAGACAATATGGTGGCGGATTTCCTAAGTCGGCATGTACTGCACCAAGGAGAATGGTCCCTAAATCAGGACATATTTGGGAAAATTTGTGCCAGCTGGGGCAGACCAGAAGTGGACCTGTTCGCTACAAAAGAAAATCGAAAAGTGAACAGATTCTACTCCCTGAACCCGAGGTAACAACCAGAAGAAGTAGATGCGCTACTACACCGCTGGAAATTCAAACTGGCATATGCCTTTCCACCATTTCCTCTAATACCAGTGGTCCTGAGAAAAATACGGGAAGACAAAAGCCGTGTAATCCTTATAGCGCCCTTCTGGCCGAAGAGAGCGTGGTTCACATGGCTCACACGCATGTCTGCCTCGGACCCATGGATCTTACCCGATGTTCCCAATCTACTACACCAGGGACCAGTGGAACATCCTCAGGTGCACAGTCTACACCTCACTGCCTGGAACCTGAGAGGGGACTCCTATTAGCAAAAGGGTTCTCAGGACCCTTGGTGACCACCTTGCTCACTAGTAGGAAAAAAGTCACCTTGGCCAAATATTATAAAATCTGGAAAAAATTCTTAGACTTCTCAGGACGACAGTTTTCGGGGACAGTCCAGATGGTCCCGATGATGGAGATCCTAGAATTTCTACAAAAAGGCCTGGAAAGAGGGTTGTCCACAAGCACTCTAAAGGTGCAAGTCTCGGCACTAGGTGCGCTGTTTGACAAAAAACTGGCTGACCACCCATGGATCTATAGATTCATTTGGGCCTCCTTTTCAGCCAGACCCTCGAAATTTGTACCTAAGGTAGCTCCCTGGGATCTCAATTTAGTGTTAAATGCATTAACTACAAACCCGTTTGAGCCTATCTCATCTATTTCAATAAAGGCTCTAACACTAAAAACAGTGCTCTTGGTTGCCCTGACGTCAGCTCGGCGAGTCAGCGAGCTGCAAGCTATTTCTGTAAATCCCCATATACTACCTTTATGGATGACAGAGTGATCATAAGAACTGACCCAGCCTTCCTTCCGAAGGTTAATACAAAATTTCACAGGGACCAAGAGATAATTTTGCCCTCGTTTTGTGCCAACCCAAAATCCCAGGGAGAGCAAACCTTTCATTGTTTAGATGTAAGACGTTGCCTACTTCAATATATAGAAGTTTCAAAATCTTGGCGACAGTCGTCAGCCCTTTTTGTCTCCTTCCAGGGATAAACAGGGGTAAAAAAGCTTCAAAAGCTACAATTGCACGGTGGCTGCGCATGGCTATCTCACTTTCTTATTCTTCGTCAGGTCAGACTCCCCCACTGGGTGTAACGGCTCACTCCACAAGGGCTGTTGCGACATCTTGGGCCGAATGGGCAAATGCGTCAATAGAACAGATTTGCAGGGCAGCGGTATGGTCGTCACCCTCCACCTTTTTTCGTCATTATAGGCTAGATTTAGGTCTCTCGAATTTAGCCTTTGGTAGAAAGGTGTTATCTGCTGTTGTCCCACCCTAGGAGGCTCTTCTATTTCTTCCTCTCATGTCGGTGCTGTCATGGGGAAGGGAAAAAATGATAATTACTTACCGGTAATTTGATTTTCCAGAGCCATGACAGCACCGTATTAATTCCCGCCCTATCTTGGTGATGGTTGTGTGACTCACAAAAAATAAAAAATAAAATATAAATATGCATGTATAAATTGATATATAAAGAAGGTAGATGTCGTAAATATGCTAGTATATGTGTATATATAACGACTAATTTTGGTGGTTACCTTGCATACTCTGAAACAAACTGAGGGAGAGGTACCGCCCCCCTTCTTTTATCTCTGCTGCAGGTTTCCTGTTCCTGGGGGCGGATACCATACTCTCATGTCGGTGCTGTCATGGCTCTGGAAAATCAAATTACCGGTAAGTATCATTTTTCTTTTGCATAGACTAGTGCTTTGGCAAAAGAAATTGACAATCTGCGACACATAATGTCGAGTCGCTGGTGAGTTTCCGCTGCGTCAAATAGAAGCACAGTGAGCATGGAATTTCTATAATCACATCCACTGTGCTTGTACTGTATAATGCAGCATTTTGACTGCAGCCCAAGTGCACTGCGTCCAAAACGCTGCTATTTCTGATTGCGGGCACGCACAATTACAGTATGATTTAAGCATGAAGTACTGGGATTCATGTCCACAGCTAAAATATAACAATGTTCATCATGGATAAATCAAAAGTCAGGGTTTATTTTAATTGAATCCGTCTAAATATCTGCCACTTTTGGTATTTAATAAATGACCTTATTGAACAACATACCCATATATAGATTACTGTTAATTAAGTATATCAAAATAGTAGGGCATATTAGGATGGATATTAATATACGGACAATCGCTGAATTAATGATATCAATGAAAAGAAAACGATCAAACAGTCCCAAAATAAAGTACAAAATATTTTATTAAACATCAATTTATAAAAAAGGAGCAGGGGAAACAGTGACAAGGGCTCATGCCAATAAGCACTAGTGGGAAGAATAGGACGCACACAGGTGAATAGACCAAATTACATAGATGAAAAATAATCACAAATCCGCGAGTGCAGAGATTGCATAAGTATGTAAATATTGGCAAAACCAGTCATGAAGATGTTAATATGGCTACAGAATTGTATATGACAGTCAGGATGTCCCAAGTGATAGTTTTATCACCATAGTTATAAGCATAAAATTGCATCATAGTATCCAGGACATATCTGCCACCCAAACACATAGGACCTCACAAAAATTTGCAGTTAGTGCCATGAAAAGTAACGGTATACCTGTTCAGGTGAAGAGACTAACACCAGGTGCGTCCGCCCTCCCGAGGAAGCAGAGCGAAACGCGCGTCGGGGCAGAGGGACGTCCGAGGACAGGCACCAGCCTTATTGGTATGTACAATGTTCTATGGCATGTTTCTCCTTTTCATACACTGCATTGAAGGGTTTATTGTGTACGGTTAGTCACACCAAGCGTTATGCTATTCAGTGGCAAATGTGTTGTTGCACCGTCATTATCCCCCATTATTCAGTAGTTTAGAGTTCATGGAGATTTAAAAAACACTTGAATAATCATAGAGGCTGAAGTGATTTTGTTCCTATGGAGGAAACACGTTCCTTTTTTATTGTGATCTTGCATTATCTGTATGTACGATTTTAATATTGTTTAAATAAAGATATTTTGTATTTGTTATACCACCGTTTGGAACCATTCTTAATTACTGGTTGGTTTTCCATATAGTATTATAATATTAGTCTGTGGTATATTTTCCCTAAAGGGAGTTATATTGTTGGGCAGTTTTTGTGATTATCTAACAGGCTTGGGTAGCTAGGCTTCAAGCAAACCCATGATTTGTAATATATTCAGCAATACTGTTCTGAGCTGATGGTAGTGCTGGACATCTAATTCAGATTGGAAGTAAGCAACATTGTCTTTCAATTGCTCCACTAGTTGCGTTGGTCGGCTACTGCATTTACAGTCCTCAATGTTGCCCATTTCTTGATGTTTCTTCAAAAGAGTTTGAACAACACATCTTGAATGACCAAGCTACTATCAAATCTTTACTTGGGTGAGGCCTTGCTGATGCAGTATAACTACCTTGTGCGTTGTTGCAGTGCTCATTATTGCTATGGTGTATGACCTGTGATATGAAACTGTAGTGGAGCTTGGATGTTCCTCACCCAGTTTTCAGCCACATAAGCAGAAGTTTCTGTTTCAGTTTATAACTGTGTTTCAACTTATATATAAAAATGATGATCATTGCATCTGTTAGGTATAACTGGTGACTCATACACCTCACAACTGGTTAGTCATACACCTGATTTTAATCCTAAAAAATCCCTGACTATGTGCAAATGTACTTAAAAGAATTGTTGCTGTTTTGGAACAACTTCCCTGACGAATTTCTTCAAAAACAGTATTCAAAAATAACATTATCTGGTTGGAAAAGGGGGTATACAGAAAGAGAAATGCAATGAAGATATTTGAAAACATTTGTGGACCCTGGCTGGATGTTCCAGGACTGACATCTGAATCCTTGTTGAGAGACCCTTAACTGCAGCTATTGGTTCCTAGTATTAGGATCTGAGAAATATATCTTGCCTGTTTAAAGGGAATCTGTCACCCTAAATTGGCGGGATATTTAAATGATGGCAGTCGGGTCAGATGGGCGGTGTTTTGGGTACTTGCCTTAACATGTTGTTCGCCGCTGTCTCCATTATTTCTGGGAATTGTAGTCGTTGCCCTCCATATAACGCGCCTGCGCATTGCAATCTGCGGGCAAAGCATACTGCGCGTGCGCAATTCAAGATTGCAATGCGCAGGTGAGTTATATGGAGGGCAATGACTACAATTCCCAGAAATAATGGAGACAGCGGCGAAAAACATGTTAAGGCAAGTACCCAAAAACCGCCCATCTGACCTGACTGCCATCATTTAAATATCCCGCCAATTTAGGGTGACAGATTCCCTTTAATACCGTAAGTGG
The DNA here is from genome assembly GCA_033576555.1 of Oophaga sylvatica. Lineage (NCBI taxonomy): Eukaryota > Metazoa > Chordata > Amphibia > Anura > Dendrobatidae > Oophaga > Oophaga sylvatica. Next base: position 286,801,173 of record JARQOD010000004.1, on the reverse strand, counting down.
CTTATAATATATTGTTTTGAAACATATTTACTTTGACTGAATAGTAGATATACCTACTGTATCTCAATAAACCTACTTATCTAGGAAAAAAAGTTGAATATAGGTTTCAAGGGGGTGTTTCTTCTTAATAGAATAAATAAAAAGAAGGAAAATATGAAAAGTCAACTTTATTTTGTATAAGATGTGATATACAGGGTGATTCACTTGCTACTTTACTTGAAAAAATTGTTGTAACTTCTAAAAGAGACAGTTTGGACTGTGCATACTTTGATTCATGAGAAGTGAGAATTTAATGAACCTCAGCAACAGCGACAAGAAACATTCTCTCGCCGATTTGTCGCCTCGCCGATTAGCTACACTACAAGGTAGACTTGCTGCATGTCTTTCTGTGTGTTAGTTGTGTACGTGTGGTGCTTGCATTTCACTCTTGCCAAATTCCTTCTTCGTTTGTTAACAATGTGCAGATACAGTTTGGAGGAGCGTGTTGTCAATGTGAAAATTTATTAGAAACAGTTTATTCTGTCAGTGGTGAAGAAGCTGGAACATACAGGAACATTACGGGTCAGGCATGATGGAGAACATCCAAAAATATCTGAGGAAGCAGTTCAAGATGTGAAACAGCTATTTCTGGCATCTCCATGTAAATCGTTGCACAGGATTTCCCAGGATTTTTTATTTTACGGCCATTTGAAAGGTCGAATGTACAGTAACAAGCCACGAATATTACAGGCAATCCGAGAACATGCAGCAAGAAATTCATCTTATGATCCCAGACGTTCTGCGGAATACATTCAACAATATGGTGTGCTTGGTTGCGAACGGTGAACATTTTCAACACCTGCTTTAAAATATAAATTTCTCATGAACCAAGGTATCTACAGTCTAAATTTCAGTGTGATAGATCATCTCTTTTTCTGAGTAACGAGTGAATCACAATGTATGTTACAGTTTTGTACAACAAGACATGATGGAGTGCTCAATTGATCTGTTAACAACTGTACTTGTTTCTCATTTTTGAATAAAAAATGATCTGATTAAGTTTGCAAGTATTTTACCATGAAAATTGATGCTTTTATGCTGTATTGAAGGCAAATGGTGGTCACACCACTTATTGATTTGATTTAGATTTATCTTGTGTTCTCTTATTTGGCATTTTGTTAACAGATAAAAATTAACTTTTAACACTTCTATTTTTAAATGCATTTTTACTGTTCAGTACCCCAATACTACTGCACTAATCTCTTGATATTGCTTTATCATTCTACAGCTTCTTTCTAAACTCTCTGAACCAACCCATCCATGCTTGTCCAACAATCTACAATATTGTAAGGTGTCTAAGCGAGGTAGTTGTGGGTGAGCTGCTGCTTCTGCTCGCTCTGGCACCCTACAGACAAAACGTGTCCCAGTCTGCTGCTGTGTGTGGGGTACATCACATTTACTTGTGGCCCATAGGCCTCCACTGGCTCCAAGCTTTCATCTTCCAGAAGCACTGCAGCAAACAATCCAGGGGACACTGAGTTTGTTAAAACAGTCAAACTTTTACTTGGCAGCTTATGGTCATTATAATGAGGCATATAGGATTGGGCCCAAAGGATTACAATCTTTGGTACAGGTACCAGACATAACTTAAGACCTAGTTCTCGGTATGGGTAGAGCATCCCTCTTGCTAACTTCTCCACCACTAGGAATTCTTCTCCACCACAAGCAGTGCACCCAGATTGCATCACCTCCCGCCTCTGAGAGTTTGAGTCTCTCTTTCCTTGTAGCACTGTAGGCTTAGTGCACTCAAGGGCCCCAAGAACTATCTCAAGGTTCCCAGGCCAACAAACGGATTTGCATGGAAGGGTTCTAAGGCAATCCACTGCCCCGAGTAACAGACTCACGTTGTCCCTAGCAGCTTACTGCCTATGACCACTGCTGCTACTTCACCACACTTTCTCTAACTGAACTTGACACTTCGTGAACTTGGCATTAACTCTCAGTTCCCCCTCCCCAGCCTTTACAGATAACCCTGTCTAAGCTAAACTGCAGCCCCAAAGAGTTTGACTTTCAGACATCATCTATAAGACTCCTACAATATCATCCATATTTTTCGTATCCCAACCACTTTATTTATCCTGCTCTATTGTATACACTGGGATTCTTAGGCTCAGATCATCAGACTTAGCTTTAATAAACAATTAGTTTTACTTACCTATACAATGTACTTTATATGTTGTCACTATATAAAGGATATTATAATTATTATTATTATTACAACTCTAAATAAAGAAAATGTTTTTTAATCATTTTCTTTTAGGGGTCTAGTTGCTGAGCTTCTTCTTGTTATTTACAACAAAACATAACTGTGCTTTAGCTTCTTGAGTATATAAATCATATGCCGAATCACATACATAAAAACCATGAGGCAATTTCCTAGTAGGAGAAGAAGGTCGAGAATGTAAAAGATATTATTCACAACCTTGTCTGGTGTCACACTTTTTATTGTCTGTGTGTGCGTGATCGGCTTTCATTCCTAATATTTTTTTAAGCTGCTAAATAGATTGAGTAATTGTGGTGGTCCTAAGTCATACTTTATTTTAATTTCCTCTATTTAGTCTCATAAACATGAACTAACACTGTGGCACATTTACTATTTCTTAATGGCTCCTGTGACTTTCAGCATATGACTCTGCAAACAAGCTGCTGAGGAGCAGTGGTAATGATGGCAAGCTGAGATGAATTACATACGCCAGTCAATCACTGTCTCTCCTTTCTTTTAGAAAGGGAGGGGATTTATACAATATGTCCTTGCTGTGCGGGGATTTCTTGCCATCTGGAGATATGTTGGTCCAAGTGCATAGTTTCTGGAAAAGGACAGTAAGCTTAAACTCCCAGAAGTGATTTTTGCTAGGCAAAAAAAAATGTATGTTGAAGTGCAGCCAACACGATTGTACATTTCTAAAATACATCTTACACATTGACCATAAATGTAGGGGACAGCCCAGCTATACTACCAGTCCTAACAAAAATCTGTTTTAATCTGAGGAACACAAACAATAACATATCAAAGTGCTAATAAGCTATAATGTATTTTCTTTATGAAATAGCATTACTGACCTTTTATTTCGGAACTCTGTTCCATGATGATAGATGAAAAAGATGTTTGTAATATAGTACTTTAATGAACAAAATGACAGAACATTCAGAATTCATGACTATTGGCATGGAATGTAACAGATTGTTTTCAGAGTTGTTTCTTTTTTAGCTTCTGCATATGGAACATTGTCCAAATAGCACAATATTTAGCAAAAAGGGTGGATAGTGAAGGTAGACTGGGTCCTCCATACTGACTACTTCTATGATATGAACATCATTTGCTATTAGCTAAAAACTGCAAACAGAAATTACAGAGAATCCGTCACTCGATTTTTGCCACATATTCTGAGAGCAAAACAATGTAGATACAGAGACCTTGATTTCAGTGGAGTATCACTAACTGGGTTATATTTTTGATAAAAATACTGTTTTATCGGCAGGAGATTATGTTGAACAACATAATTTGTTTTATCATATTGTGTACTGGAAACCGGGAGAAAAATTCCAAATGCAGTAAAATTGCAAAAAAATGCAATTCCACACTTTTTTTTTTTTCTTAAACCATGTTCTCTAAATACTAAAAGTGACCTGCCATTATGATTCTCCAGGTCATTACGAGTTCACAGACACCAAATATGTTTAGGTTCTTTTTTATTTAAATGGTGAAATCTTTGGTAAAAAAAAAATGGCGCCATTTTCTGAGACTCGTAGCGTCTCCATTTTTCGTGATTTGGGGCTGGGTAAGGGCTTATTTTTAGTGCACCGAGCTCACTTTTTTATTGATATCATTTTGATTGCATTTTATTGCAATGTAGCGGCGAACAAAAAAATGTAATTCTGGCGTTTTGAATTTCTTTCTCCTTATGTTAGCGATCAGGTTAAAACTTTTTTTATATTGACAGATCAGACAATTACAGTATATACTCGAGTATAAGCCGACCCGAGTATAAGCCGAGGCCCCTAATTTTGCCACAGAAAATTGGGTAAGCTTATTGACTCGAGTATAAGCTGGGTGTATAAACCGCCGTCCTGCTGTGCTCCCCCCGTCCTGCTCCGTGCTCCCCCATCCAGCTGTGTGCTCCCCCATTCTCCTCTGTGCTCCCCCCTCCTGCTCTGTCCTCCGCTGAGCTCCCCCCTTCGGCTACGTCCTCCTCTGTGCTCCTCCCCTCCTGCTCCATCCTCCTCTGTGCTCCCCCTTCCTGCTCCGTCATCCTGTGCCCCCCCGTCCTGCTCCGTGCTCCTCTGTGCTTTCCATCCTCCCCCTCGTCCTGCTCCGTGCTCTCCATCCTCCCCCCGTCCTTCTCCGTGCTCCTCTGTGCTTTCCATCCTCCCCTCGACCTTCTCCGTGCTCCTCTGTGCTCTCCGTCCTCCCCCCGTCCTGCTCCATGCTTCTTGTCCTCCTCCATGCTCCCCTCATCCTTCTCCATCATACTCACCCTCCCCGTGCCATCGCTGAACGTCCTGGCAATCCTGCGTTGTACCCGGCTTCCTGCAGCTCTCCTGTGCTGAGCGGTGACGTAATACCGCTCATTAAGGCCATGAATATGGACGCCACGCCTATGGGAGTGGCGTCGCATCCATATTCATGGCCTTAATGAGCGGTATTACGTCACCGCTCAGCACAGGAGAGCTGCAGGAAGCCGGGTACAACGGAGGATTGCCGGGACGTTCAGCAATGGCACGGGGAAGGTGAGTATGATGTCCCAGCCACTGGCTCCTGCCGCGGCACCCCCTCCCCCGCTGGTTTCTGCCCAATGACTCGTGTATAAGCCGAGGGGGCATTTTCAGCACAAAAAAAGGTGCTGAAAATCTCGGCTTATACACGAGTATATACGGTATGAACGCGGTGATACCAAATATGTGTATGTTTGATTTTTGTTAATTGTTTTATTTTGAATGGGGCAAAAGGGGTGCGATTTAATCTTTTATATTTTTTAAAACTTTTTTTTTTTACTTTTTTCATGCTTCAATATTCTCCATGGGAAACTAGAAGCTGCAGTTGTCCGATCGGCTCTGCTACATACTGGCGATGATCAGATTGCCTGCATGTAGCAGAAATGCTCACTTGCTATGAGCGCCGACCACCGGGTGGCGCTCATAACAATCTGGCTATGACAACCATAGAGGTCTGCTGGAGACCTCTGGTTGTCATGTCAACCCATCGGTGACCCCCGATCACATGACGTTGTCACCGATGGGCGGGATTTCTAGCGTGCTTGCTGGAAGTGCGAGTTATATGCCAGTGTCAGAGATTGACAGTGGCATTTAATGGGTTAACAGCTGCGGCTGTTAGAGGCACATGTCAGCTGTTCAAAACAGCGCCAGAGCCCACATCAAAGGGAGGGATTCCGACGTGAGTGTACTATTACGCCCAATGTCGGAAAGGGGTTAAAGAAGAATACATAAAGGCATACATATATTTTGATTTATATTTAAAGGGGCAATGTGGCTTCAGCAGATAAATTTAGAAGTTCTGCAATTTTTTCTTTTCTTTAGAGTACCGTAATTCAAGATTTGTGCTTTGTCGGTAAATCAGAATCTCGAATAGTGTTCCCCAACTCCAATCCTCAAAGCCCATCAACAGACCATGTTATCTTTGGTATTATACAGATAATCAGTGACAGTCAAATGAGGGCCTATTTTTTCAAACGGAGTTGTATTTGTCAACGGAATAATTTTGGGGTGCATATACCGTATATACTCGTGTATAAGCCGAGTTTTTCAGCACTTTTTCTTATGCTGAAAACGCCCCCTCGGCTTACACACGAGTCAATTGTCGCAGAAAGATGGCGGGGGTGGGGGAGCAGTGGGTCACAGAGGCAGGAGCTGGCGGCTGTAGCTAAGGTCTGTGCCGCTGCTAAAGAGAAATGAACATTAATTTTTCTGTAATAGCACACAGTGACAGCCACAGCCGCCAGCTTCCAGCACACATCCTACTTACCTTCCCTGCCTGCCCTCGTTGCATCTTGTTCGTTCTGGCACCAGCAGCTCTTCCGGCCAAGAGATCACATGGCCCCACTCTAAGGTAATGAATGTTTAAACATAGGCATGGAGTGAATATTCATTACCTTAATGAGCGATGCCACGTGATCTCTCGGCAGAAAGAGCTGCTGGTGCCGGAACGAGATGCAGCGAGGGCGTGCAGGCAAGGTAAGTAGGATTTTTTTATAGGAACCATGCATACAAGGATAGGGGATAAGGAGCCATGCATACAAGGACGGTATGGGGGAGCCATGCATACAAGGACAGAGACCGAGGAGCCATGCATACAAGGACAGGGACGGGGAGCCATGCATACAAGGACAGTGATGGGGGAGCAAAGCATACAAGGACAGGGATAGGGGGAGCCATGCATACAGGGACGGGTGAGTCATGCATACCAGGATAGGGATGAGGGGACAATGCATACCCGGCTTATATTTCAGTCAATAAGATTACCCAGTTTTTCGTGGCAAAATTAGGTGCTTCGGCTGACGGTAACTTATTAACGAACTTCTAATAATTCTTTATGGAAAGAAATGTAAACAAAACAGAAATTCTGCCACATTTTTTTGAATTTTAAATGTTTCATTAATCACCATGCTGCACAAATAAGGGTTCTCAAAATTATAATGTAGTCTTATAACAATGTACACATATATTTATTAAATAAGCAGTCCCATCAAAGTTCTTATTCTCTTTATATAGTGCAATCATCCTATTACACTGCAGTATGTACTTACAATTGCTCATTTTGCCTTTCTCCCCAGTAAATTCTTCTATTTTCTCTGCTTTATGTAGAAACAAAGTCTCTTGTCCCTGCATTTATCATCCCCCTTTTCAACTTCTGACCCACCTGCTCCCTCCTCCTTCCTGCCAGGGACTTTTGCAGTGACTCATGACTCAAATTGGGAAAATTGACCTCCATTTTCTACATAAAGCCTAGAAGGATTCAGCTATTCAGTTTTTAATCATGTGATGTCACAGACCTAATGTAAAAAAAGAATAATTAATTGGGTAGAAAGGCAAAATGAGCAATTGTAAGTACACAGTGCCATATAATATGATGATTGCAATATATTAATAGGATAAAAATTTTGATGGGAGTGCTTCTTTAATTTCTGCTAATTTAACTCGGTTTCAAATGTGCTCAGATTTGCACATATGCACCCTTCACTGGCACTGCCCTGGTACAATTCCACTGCTCCTGGTCAATCCTGCAATCATTCTCTCTCAGCTGGCTTCCTGTCAGCATAACTGTGCTGTGGGATGTATCTGGAACTGAGCAGCTCCTGTGAGGGATGATGTCACAAAAAGGGCAAAGCCTCCTTCATTACAGCGCAGTGAGCTCATACCAGGAAGCAGTGAAGTTCATGTGTGCTGGTAAGTAACTAACAAGAGCAATGTACTGCAAAATAAGGTTGTATATAAGGGAACTTAAAGGAGAAATATCAGGCAGGATGGGACAGTGTATAGAGTGGCCTGATAAAAAAGATACACTGAAGGATGGGACAGTGTTTAGGGTGTGCAGAAAGTAGAGTTATTCCAAAGGATTGGGCTGAAAGAAGCGATCTACTGCAGTATACGGCTGTGTAAAGAGGTGGTTGAAAGGGGAAATGTAATACAAGATAGGGCTGAGTATAGAGAGGACTGAAAGATGAGATATACTACAGGATTTTCATAATCTAACATGTCAGTCAGTTTTAGCCTATCAGGACATGTCTCAGTCAAGATCTGATAGGCTGAAGGATATGGAAGACACTGATGAAAAACAGAAACCAAAGACTGGCCATAGTAACTCATGAGCACCCCGCAATCTTGCTTTGGGAGTGCCAATAGGATGACAAGAGAGTGATCTTCCTATGCCAAACTCCTCACATGCAGCATAAAAGAGGTTAAAGTGTTGGGATCATAGCTAATATAATAGCCAGCTCTGAGGATGACATGAGGACAATTCCTGTACTTGTGTAATTCGTGAGACATGCAGTCATGGGCAAAATTGTCGACACCCTTGAAATTGTTCTAGAAAAATATTTCTCCTAGAAAATTATTGCAATTACACATGTTTTGTTATCCTCATGTTTATTTCCATTGTGTGTACTGGAACAACACAAAAAAAACTGAGAAAAAAAAGCCAAGTTGGAAATAATGTCACACAAAACCCCAAAAATGTTCGGGACAAAATTGTTGGCACCCTCAACTTAATATTTGGTTGCACACCCTTTGGAATAAATAACTGGAATCAAATTCAATCAACAAGCATCTTACACTTTTCAACTGGAAATATGGACCACTATTCTTTTGTAAACTGCTCCATGTCTCTCATATTTGAAGAGTGCCTTCTCCCAGCAGTAATTTTACGATTTCTCAACAGGTATTCAATGGGATTTAGATCCAGACTCATTGCTCAGATTCAGTGTCTGGGTTTATGACAGATACTCCTTTAGATGCTGCATAACACTGACCATACAAATTAGTCCCGGACACATTTCTGTTCAGTTTTTCAGTTTTTGTTTATTGTATTGGCATCTCCTTTTTTATATAATTTTTTTGAGTCTAAAAGGTATTAATTTAACCCCAATGGTTGTTGGAGGACCTCTTTTTATCTCTTTAGGTTGTCTCATTGCTAGTAAGCCTCCATACTATTACCCAGGGTTTTATAGCAGTAGCTACCACTATTCCCCGCATTGATTGACATCTCTGCAGCGTATCAGTGCTTAGTCGGATGTCAGTCAGTGTCAGGGCGTGATTACAGTCATCCCTGACCGTGTGCCGAGCGGTGACTGAAGCCACACCTCCATAACTAAAAGCCAAAGCCTGTTGGGAGGCGTAAACTTAATTTCCTCTGGGTTGCCGTGATTTCAGTGTTGCTGCCGCACAAATTAACATTTTAACCTGCAGAATAACCCCATTTCTACAGGTCAATAGCGTATTTTTACATAACAGATGCTTTTTAAAATAAAGATTGTACATGTAAGTTACCTTGAAGCAAGGGTTCTTGGTATTATGATTGTAACCCGGGTCCAATCTTCATAGTCCCCTTGAGAGTATGAGGTTGGTTCACCTATTTCCCTGGAACTTCCTTCACAGTCTTTGATTCCTGGGGATGCAGGATAACATCCCTCCCTTACGAGTGACCAAGACAGACCGGCATCATGTGAGTACTGTAGAAGGACTGGAGTTGTATTGCTGAATTCTTTTGTGCAACCTACATTTAACTGAAGCAAGTAAGAATACAGCATGTGATCATCCATTATGTGTAAATATATCAATGTTTAAGTAGGTCATGCAATTTGACACAGATAGTTCTGCATACTGAGCCTGTCAACCTTCTACCATGCTGACATATGTGTAATACATTGGTACTGACTTAAATGTAAAAGTGAGCTTGTCAGCATAAAATGACTGTTCAAACCAAGAGCAGCACCTTGAAGGGGACAGAGCACTGCTAAAAAATTACTCTTAGTAATTTTAACTTTAGTCCACAATTTCATTGCTGAATTTCCCAAAAAGTGTTCTTTATTCAAATAAGCTAATGATGCACCAGGTTCAACCTTGGCATGAGTGAGCAGTTCAGTGCAACTTCACACCTACTTGTCTCCCATTTATCTCTGCTCCTTCATCCCCTTTTTGTTGAAACATAGAAAACAAGATGGTTGAAAGGTGAATTGAATTGGGTCACCAGGAAAACAGGCATAAATTACAGTAAAAAAAACTATACATGGACAGACATATCAGGCTTATTAGTAAATAATCTTAAAAAGATATAGCAGTTATTATCACAATTATTACTCTCCGATGACTCCGGCTATATTCATGTAACTACAGCATCTAAAACTTAAAATCTTAAACATGTAGAAAGAACAATAAAAAATGTTCAGTCACTGGAAGATTTTTGATCACTGGAAATATCAGTTCTGGACTTTGCTGCTGCTTTTGTTCTAATCTATTAGTGCTGGTAATAAACAGGTAGGCAGGATTCAATTTGTTCTGCTATTATTTTGGCTGTTAAAGCTAGCAAGAGGTCCTGTACATATTTCCCAATGAGATGTCTACTTCAAGGTTGAGTCTGGTACTTTATGAAGGCTTAAAAAAATAAATGATGAATTACTTCTTTATTTAGGTTGTTTTGAGAAACCTTGTGAGTGATAACACCAGCCCAGCTGCTATGTCACAAGCTGTGCAGAGAATGTGTTAATGTGAAAGGTGTTGATGATCTTCACATTGCTGTTTAACACTCATGGAAGTAGGAATTCTAATAGAACAGTATATTAAACATAACCCCCAAGGCTTACAGCATATATGCCTGTTTTCCTTTTACATTACATACCATTTGAAGAAACAATTTAGAACACCAGTCCAGTTATATGTTATGTTTTTATAGAGCATCTATAACTCTTTCAAGTGGATTTTATGATTTTAGCAAATACATGTTGTAAGGAGGCTAATGGCTGCGTAGTCGATGGGAGGTATGTGTCACAGAGATGGCTATACTCTGTGATGTAACCTGGAGTATCTTCTTTTGTGCATGCAAGCACTAAGGTTCATTTGGTGCACCTGTGACCGGGATGCGGTTAGCTATGAAAGATGAGCGGGTCTGGCTACCCACATACCTCACCTCTGGGTGTGGTTACAGCCTATATAATGGAGGCTGTTTGGCACATTGTGTGTTGGGAGGAAGAAGACCTCCTGTGTGTTTGGCTTCAGACGGAGCCTGAAAACTCGTCACTAACCCAGCCTGTGTGCCCACAGGCCTTGTGGAGCAGAGCCCTGCTATGGACATTTTGTGTTGTATTTGCTTGATCTAAAAGCTGTTTATTTTTCTGTTTTGCTTCTGGGGTTTATGAAGCAATAAACCCCTATGAACTTTTAAGGGAACAAGCCTCCTGTTTTCCTCCCGTCGCACCCGAGTGAGTAAAACCCATACAAGTGGTGTTAGACGTGCGGGCAGCATTCCCAGCAGAGATGTGTAACTGCTACAGGAAGGACTGCATGTCCTGAGTTAAGTCTGTTGCAAGCCAGCAAGCATCGCCAGCCAAAATGGAGGACCTGCTAAAACATCTGGTCCAGTCACAGCAGCAACAGCAAGAGACCAACAGGCTGTTGTTACAGCAGAGCCAGCAGGAGCAGCGGCAGCAGATGCAGCTTCTGGCAACCGCCATCCAGGGCAAGACGAGTGCCCCAACTCCAAGTCTGGCTGATGACGCCCACGTTTGGAAGGTGGTAAGATGGGCTTTGCAGAAAATGACTCTCAGAGATGATATTGAGGCCTTCCTGATGGTGTTTGAATGGGTCGCCGAGAGGGAGAAACTCCCGCCAGAGCAATGGATAGAGGTACTGGCGCCATAATTAATGGGAGTACCCCAGAAAGCGTACTATGATTTAGCTTTGCAGGATGCCAAAGAGTATGGCAAGCTAAAAACTGAGATTCTTGCACACTTGGGGGTGACAATGACTCTCGGGGTGCAGCAGATTCACTGTTGGGCGTATCACTGGGACAAACTACTGCGCTCCCAAATATTTGACCTGATGCCACCTGGTTGAGAAGTGGCTGCAGCCAAGGTGTCATGGAAATATATATTTCTTCCATATATTCAAAGTATATTCACATATATGTATTCACAGTTCACAGTTAGATAGATCTCACTTGCTAAAAAAACCTTGTGCTCACATATTTCTAGGCCAGATATAATCAGTCGTTTTAAAGAAATCTGGCCTCCATAAGACCTTCGTAAAGGAACAAATGCATGAAGTACAAAATGTCCTATTAGATATCTGTTGTTTACATTATAGTTATGCAAGGCAACTAGGTCACAAGAATATAAAACAATAATTCTGCAACTTCAGCTCTTTTAATCATAATTATCATATTTACACTAGAACAGCCAATAATCTAGCAGCTTTTAATTGTATGTTAATTGACTAACCAGCCCCTTTTTGTAAACGTATAAAACCTTGAAACAATAATAAATGTATGTCTTTGACGAACTGTTATACTGACACTTTCGTGTGGACAGTCCTCATTTCGTTCTGAGCGCTCAAAAAGACATTATATAGAGATTTGGACATGGCAAGCAGCAAACACAGGATATTTTTATCCTAATTAAATTTCCATATCAGTTGGCGCCTGCACGCGGGGCATTGGACGAAACGCACGAGGACTCGGCCGACCGGAGAGACGGGGGTGTTGGCCCTGGCCTTGGCACACGGGACGGAGACTGCAGCTCCATCAGTAAGGTAAGAAAACTTTGTCATCTTACCTGAATGTTCCCTGTGCCTAGTCCTAGCCTACACTTCCAGCCGGTCGGACGTGGTCATCACCGCATTCCCAGGTTGTGTAAAAAGTCCATACCCTTATCCAAAAGCCCTGGGATATAAGCCGAGTTGGTTGCTGCTGTGCTGTATATGTTTCATGTTTTATGTGAACCGGGAGAAAGTTGGAACGGTGACTGTGTTTTTGCTTGCTGATCTCTGGGGGCTGTATAGCAAAAGACAATTGCTGCATAAGTTCCCCCAGTAAACTTTCACGCACCGGGAGGCCATCCCAGTCAAATCAGACGTGGAGGGCGGGAGCTTTGTTTTGGATAAGTCCACGCAGATATTCTTCACACATTGGAGGGAGGTTATCCCAAAAAATCCAGTTGTGGAAGCGAGGGCTTTGTTCGGTTAAGTTTCTGCAGTAAACTTTCACGCACTGGGAGGCCATCCCAGTCAAATCAGACGTGAAGGGCAGAAGCTTTGTTTTGGATAAGTTCTCACAATAATTGTCCACGCACCGGGAGGCCATCCCAGTCAAATCAGACGTGGATAGTGAGAATTTTGATGAAGGCTATTGCAGATTACTGTGACCGGTGCACCGGCCAGGTACGGTACAGAGCGATAGAACCTTGAGCTTCACCGCGCTCAGTGCAATTGGTGAGTTATCAGTTACCAGAGCAGCTTGTATGTGTCACAGATCATCAAAAGAGGGATTCGTATTCTCCCGGGTGTCTGTCAACTGTCTGTATCAGGTACTGTCGCTTTAAATCACATCTCCGTGCGCTCTGTTAGTAACTCATTCAGAGCAGTGTGCTGGCTGCAGCAGCGAGAAAACCCCTTTGACCCCCCCTCCTCTGCTAATCACGTTATCAGACATTCTGTTTCTTGGCTTTGATTTTTATTTTTTTAAGCTAGTTTTTTGGCTACAGGTTTTAATGTGAAAATTATCAGGCATTCAGACTGAACTATATTCATTTTTTGCTATTCTGAGGAATAATAATTTTTTTTTTTTTTTTTTGTTACGTGATTTCAGTGCCTATAGAGACAGCAAGCAGAGATATAAGGAAGGGAGGGGGGAAGCAGCCAGCTGACATTCCAGAGATTTTTAATTAGCTGTTTTAGTAACAAGGGTTGTTTTTCAGAGTTTTATGATTAATACGGTTTTTTCTTTTCTCCCCTTTTTGGTGAATTTATTTTTTTTTATGTTTACTTTTTCTAGAGTTTTTTACTAAATCTAACTTTTGTTTTTAAAATTTTTCTTTTAAGTACATTTTTAAATGATTTTGGAGAGATTTTTTTTTTTTTTTTTTTTTCTCTAAGCAATTTATTTTAGAGCTTTATTTCTCCAGCCATTTTTTTTTCTACAAGCTTGCTTTACAACAAGGTCACATAGATAAGGAGAATTACAGGCTGTGGGAGAGAGCAGACACAAACTACGCAGTGGTCTGAGTAGCCCCACCCGTCGGGCATTCGGTGAGGAAATTTGTTGAATATGTTTTTGGAATAGACACAGTACGTAAGAATCGAAGGGCTAGGCATGTGAATAGAATGTCAGAGTACGTGAGAAGCAAATAGACAGGCAGCCTTTACGCTGCATAATGAAATGTTTTTTCTTGTTTTTTGTTATTTGAAAGGTAACGGGAAAGTTTAATAGATTACCATCTGCTATAAAAGAGCAGCGGTGCATCGTGTAAAAGATACAGCAAGTTAATTTGAACGGACCAGGAAGTGATTTTTTTTTTTTTTTTTTATGTGAATAAGTTTGAAAAGGTGCTAAATCATCTGTGAGAAAAAGATCACTGACATGTCACAAGAGCAGAATTCAGAGTCACACACATCACATGTCCATCATGTGGAGACACGGGACAGGTGTAGGCTGCTCTCATTGAGTAAGGAGCCTTGTACAGGGAAAAACGCTCCCCGCCTCTCTTCACAGGGAGAAGGCATTTTTGTTTCAACCATCCCCTCTCAAGAGTCACAGGGGAGACTCCCCCTCCATCTTTCTTCTTCCTCCTCCCTCACACCTCCCTTCTCTTCCTCTTTTTTCTACTTCGTCATCAACTGGGTCAACGCCCAATCCAAGCAATGTGGTGTCCCTGTATTCAGTGTTTCCAGCACAGCGCACCTTGTCTATCCCAAGCACAGTACAAACATTGCCAGTCATTATATCAGGAGAAGAAAGTGCAGATCTCCCTACACAAAACGCTACATGTAGCCCCCAGACACAACAGTCCACTGCTAGGGCTTCACAGGGGAGTGGTATAGCTACAGGGCTGCTAGCATGGAACCATGACACTGATCCACCGCAGCCTCAGCAAGGAAGTGGGAAATCCCCATGCAGCAAGACAACTTTAAAGCCCAAATCTCACCCAGTGTATGCACCAAGTACACCATGTCACTTCTTATCTGATGAAGATGAAGATGCAACGTCACACATGCTGCCCAATACTAGGGAAGAAAACACACAAGCACCAATAGAGCAGGGACAGGTAGAGGCACCATCCTATGAGCCCTTCATCCCAAGCCAGGTGATCAGTATGCTGCCAGACCCAGGGATACACCCCATGCCATTTTGCCAAAAAATGCAGCAGATCCAGCGAACGTATGCAGCAGCCTGGACTGATCTCTGGACCGTAATGGAAATAAAAGCAGGTGATGCATTCTGGCCAATTATGAGAGAACACTTCAAGCTCCCAACAGAGTTAGATGCGTATGCCTGGGAGACAGGACCAAAGCTAATTGAGCAACTCAGAGAATGGGCCAAAAGCAGACTGACAGGACAAACTCTCAGCCTACATGTCACGAGTCAAGACAAGACAGAGTCTGTGGAGAAGTTCCATGACAGAATGATGCAAGTGTTTCAAGATTTGGGCCTCATTACCCATGATCAGACACACAGACGGATGTTGGCACAGGCTTTTGTGCATGGACTGAGAGAATCAATCAGGAAACCACTGGTAGCAGCCAGGCCTGAGTACACGTCAATAGCAATGGATACCCTGCTCACAGTAGCAAAAAGGATTGAGTCCCGCCGGGACAGAAGGGATGCAAGTGTTACAACTGTGGCGAGTTTGGTCATTTCCGGAACGATGCAGAACACTGACTTCACCCAGAAAAAGAAGAAACACAGAAAGCAGTGAAGAACCCCGTCCATAGGACAAGAGCACACCAAGTCCACAAGGAACCCCACCAGTGGGACCAATATCCTGAGAGTGGATGGCGTAGTCATATCTTTTCTTGTGGAACTCCGCAACCAGAATCTTCTGCTTCCTGCATGGGAATTGATGGTCAAGTCAGATATTTCCAGATTATGAAGCCCCTGAGCGTGTGGACTCAGCCAGAACACTCCATCATGTCCCAGTTTGTTGTGTAAAAAACCTGCACCCTCAACCTATTGGGAGTGGACCTACTGCAGAAGCTGAAAGCGACCAGAGTGTTCCAGGAAGATGGGACCATGAAACTTTCTTCACCCCTGACCCAAGAAGAAACAGGAACCTCAAACAACCACACTGCAGACCTATCACAGGAGGTGCTGGACATAGTACCAGAAAAGCCACTCCATCACCCAGAGTCAAGATGTCTCTGACCAACTGAAGGTCTAAGTGAACTCGCCTAAGAAGACGGCCTGAGAACTTTGACATTGGCCAGGATATTCAACTCAAAAGGACTCTTCTCGCTTCATGGAATGGCAACACCTCATCCAGCTCTAACGCCAGAGGTTCATCTTTTGCAAGCACCAGGAGGTGCCCCCTGCAATCAACCAGTTCACCCAGGCCCTAGACCGGAAAAAGGCCACTCAGCTCTTCAAACTTGTGCACAAATATTGACCTGAGACCGAGCTGGAGAAAAAGAAACTACTGAAGGCCCGTGCTGAGAAAAAAGCAGCTTTTAAGGAGACGTCCCAACAAGAAGACCCCCTGTGACCAGAGCAGGTGCTAACACAGTAACTGTCTTGGTGGAGAACAAGAAAGCCAGCTGGTCGTCATCTCTCATGATGTGGATCCTAGTAGACGGCTTGTTTTCCCGCCAGCTCTGCACCAGCAGATGGGAGTCCCCTGCCACATACTGAAGGACAAGGCCAAACTGGGCTGCCTCGCCCATCGGAATCAATCCCAGCTTTCCGCAGTGAAGAAAAAGACTGTAAACCCCACTGAGTTCAGAATGGTGCAAGGCCTGGAGGCCGCGAAAGAGGCTACGGTATTTGAAACCCCAACAGTGCTGAACCATCACACTCTGCTCTCAAGAGTCCCAGTCACCGCAACGGTATTCACGGTGATCAACCTGGCCAGTACCTTCTTCAGTGTTTCCCCTCCACCTGGAGGCCTGCTTTCACACACCAGTGCAGTGCATATGGACAGTGTTGTCTCAAGGTGCTCAAAACAAGCCCTTTAAGTTTCACCAAGACAATGTCCTCCATCCTCGTCAACTGGATTGCAGAATATGCAAGAGTCACTCTTCTACAACACGTGGATGACCTTCTATTTTGTGTGGTTGACATCAACACCTGCACAGTCTATTCCTTGTCTCTCCTACTCTACCTGGAAGAACAGCAACGCAAGGTCTGGAAGAACAAAGTCCAGTGATGCCAGAAGCAAGTTACATCCCTGGGACACTGTATTGCCCACCAGACGAAACACATGTCAAAAGACTGGGAGACCACTATGGAGAAGATGGCTCCCCCAACAACTCCAAGAATGCTGCAGGCCTTCCCTGGTCTAGTGTCATATTGCAGAACCTGGATCCCTGATGCCTCAGACCTAATGCAGCCTCTGTGCGCTTGCATCAACGCAACCCCGCTCCTTCTATCAGACGCAGCCTTCAACCCATTCAGGAGATTGGAAGAACTCCACAGTCTCAGCGCCAATACCAGGCCTACCTGACTATGAAAAGTCTTTCCGTCTACCTGATGGAAGAAAGAAGGTCATGCTATTGGAGTCCTGGCACGGATTCACGGGGGAAAACAGAGACTTTTAGGCTGCCTCTCAGCCCGCTTGGATCCAGTTGCAAGAAGAACACCCTCCTGCCTGATGGAAGTATCTGCAGCACACACCCTCCTGGACAAGGTTGCTGACATCACTCTTGGACAGCCACTGGAAACTCTCACTCCACATGACATCTTGGCAATCTTCAATCAAGCTCAACCAACAGTAATCTCCCACCGCCAGGCATCTTTGTGGCGCCTCTATTGCCTTTGTCTCATAATGTCACCATCTCCAGACCTACAGTCCTCAGCCCGGCCACTCTACTCCCACTCCCAAGGGGGGATACTTGGATGGCTCCAGAAGAAGTTTCAACACAGGAAGTGCAGTGACCAGCAATCAAGAAATCCTGTGGTCCAGAAGTCTGTCACCTAGCCTGTCAGCCCAGGAAGCAGAATTGATAGCGCTGACGAAGGCCTGCCAGATGGCAGAAGGCAAGACTGCAAACATCTACACGGACTACAGGTACTCGCATGGCATAGCACACGACTTTAGACCCATCTGGGCTACAAGGGACTTCATCACAGCAAACGGGACAACCGTGAAGCATCATGGAGCTTTCAGGGACCTACTGGGTATACTCCAACTTCCAAAATGGTGGCAATTTGAAAAATCAAAGTGCATGGAAAACTGAGAACAGAAGAGGCGTGAGGCAATAACATGGCGGACATGGCAGCCAAAGAAGCAGCCAAAGGAAGACAACATGGAGAAGTGGGAGAGGTCGTAGAGCCGGACGGCTACTACATGACGACTGAAGACAAGAAACCTGACAAAGAAACGTCCTGGAATCTGCTCAAGAAGTTACAAGACCAAGCTCCAAAAGGAGAAGAAGAGCTGAATGCGAAAAAAGCAACATGTGAAGAAAGAAGGCTATCAATAATAGACTTCAAACTCTGCCTACCACAAAGTATGCACCCTATGGTGGTCCAATGGGTACATGGACCCACATCCACATATCAAAGACACAGATGAATGATCTGATTGGTGCTTACTGTTTCGCTTCAGGGATCTCCACCCTAACAGCCAAACTCACCAGCAGCTGTCTGACCTGCGGCAAATTCAAGCCTGGACGTATGGAAGAAAGTCCCCCTCACCTTATCTGGAAAGACCACTCTACCAGCTTCAAAGGATCCAGATAGACCACATCCAGATATCGCCAAGTGAAGGATTCAAATACGCCATTGTGGTCAAAAGAAGTATTTTCAAGATGAACAGAAGCCTTCCAAGTCAGCAAAGACTACTGCAACGAAGCTACTTTCAGAAAATAGTGTACAGATACGGGGTTCCAGAAATGATAGAAAGTGATCAGGGACCCGCATTCACAGCAAATCTGACACACAAGACCCGATTAGCAGTAGGGTCAGATTTAGGCCTACACACTCCTTACCACCCCCAGAGCAGCAGGAAGGTAGAAAAAACTGAACGAAACACTTAAGAATAGAATGCTGAAAAATTGCCCAAGAGACACGCAAACCATGGCATGACACACTCCTAATTGCACTGTTTAGCGTAAGGCACACTCCCAGAGACCCAGAAAAAGCTGTTTCGTGCCTGCATCTTCTGCTAACAGATAAGACATTTTCTTCTTTTAGTTTTTTGGTGCCTGCATTTTGTCCTGCACTTCTGTGGGGGTCTGCCGGGTCCCCTTCGGGGGGCTTATGCTCCTCTCAGTTTAGTTCAGCCACTGTTTGTTCATTTGCCTTTTCCAGTTTTTTCAGTGGTTGCTGTTTAGTTTTTGTTACACCAGAGAACTAATTTAGGTGGTAGAGGTCGTGTGATCTCAGGTGTTTTTGTAATTAGTAGAGTTGGTACTTTTCAGGGTTTTTTGGGGTTGCAGTAAGTGCCTTTCCTATCCTCTTCTATCTAGACAGATTGGGCCCCAGCGTTTGCTCATTCTATTTTCTGTCTGTGTCTGTATTTCCTCTTGTCTAACCGCCATTACATGTTTGGGGGCTTCCTATGTTCTTTGGGGATCTGCTCCGGGGCAGATAGCTTTCCTTTTTCTATCTTTAGGTGTAGTTAGCTTCTCAGGCTGTGACGAGGCGTCTAGGACCAACGTAGGAACGCTCCACGGCTGCCTTTAGTTGTGGTGGTTAGTCAGGGTACTGCAATCCCATAGATTCCAACCTCTCTGGTGTATTGCTTTTTTTGCCTGCTCTCCTCAGCTACCAAATCATAACACTTATGTAATTGAATTGGTCAAAAACTAATGTCCATTCTGAGTTTTTCTCCTCACTGCCAGATTTGATGATCCTGTCCAAGAGCCCCAGATGACATCAACCTCTGTGTAACTAGAGGGAAAGCCTGTTTGAATCCACGTATCGCATTGCAAGGAAGCTCCCGTACCAGGAGAGACACCTAAGCCATGAAGGATGTCGTGGATGCTCTGACTGACCAGACAGATGACCAGATGACCTACCTGATGAGTTCAAGGCCAGAGACCAAGTTAAAGCAGGATTTGAGTCACTATAAACAAAAATGTTGATTGGATAAATTACATCTATTATAACCAGCAGAGATTTGTTAACTTCACCATAGATGCTGTAAAAGATTTGGCAGCACAGTTAGGCCCCACTTCCATTATGGCATTCCAGAATAGAATGGCTTTGGATATGATTCTAGCTGAGAAAGGAGGTGTTTACAAAATGATCAAAGACACCTGTTGCACCTACATCCCAGACAACACTGGCCCAAATGGTAAAGTCACAATGGCAATACAGAAACTTAATGAGTTATCAGAGGAACTGAAACAGAACTCAGGTGTCACTGACCCATGGGATCGATACTTTGGGTGGATGAGTGGGTGGCAGAAAATGTTGGCACAGGTTGGGACAGCCATTATGGGGGTTCTCATTTTTGCATTAATTACTGGTTGCTGTGTTATTCCTTGTATCCGCAGGATAATGGAAAAAACTGTTCAGGAGACAACCAATTTGATGCCACTCACCATCTTGGACCTCGCACCAGTCCGGATGGAACTGCCTGGCTTGACCAGATCTCCGAACTACCTCCAGACTGAGAATACACATCCTTGATGAAACATCCTATCAAATAAAGAGACTATGATTGCAAACACATAAACCCCCGACAGGGACAGTCCTCCTGACCGCCCATTTGCGAAAAGTCTGTATTCGGTGGGGGAGGCATGTACTAGGGGTGTCTCAACTCACCGGCAGCACAAAAGAGTTGCAGCGCTTTGGGCCAGGAGCAGGTTTTTAGGGCAAGTGGTATCTAAGGGGGGACTGTCATGGAAATATATATTTCTTCCATATATTCAAAGTATATTCACATATATGTATTCACAGTTCACAGTTAGATAGATCTCACTTGCTAAAAAAACCTTGTGCTCACATATTTCTAGGCCAGATATAATCAGTCGTTTTAAAGAAATCTGGCCTCCATAAGACCTTCGTAAAGGAACAAATGCATGAAGTACAAAATGTCCTATTAGATATCTGTTGTTTACATTATAGTTATGCAAGGCAACTAGGTCACAAGAATATAAAACAATAATTCTGCAACTTCAGCTCTTTTAATCATAATTATCATATTTACACTAGAACAGCCAATAATCTAGCAGCTTTTAATTGTATGTTAATTGACTAACCAGCCCCTTTTTGTAAACGTATAAAACCTTGAAACAATAATAAATGTATGTCTTTGACGAACTGTTATACTGACACTTTCGTGTGGACAGTCCTCATTTCGTTCTGAGCGCTCAAAAAGACATTATATAGAGATTTGGACATGGCAAGCAGCAAACACAGGATATTTTTATCCTAATTAAATTTCCATATCAAAGGTCCTCTACACCTGCACAGACGGTAGAATGGATGGTGATGGACCGCTTTGTGCACTCCCTACCGAGGCCCGTATAGACATGGGTTGCCCAGGGTGATCCCTGGAATGTCGATAAACTGATCGGACTGGTTGAGAGATACCAGGGGGTTGAAGGTTCCATGGTAAGGAAGCCCACTCCATACTGGGCATCCTAACAGGGGGCAGAGGCCCAAAAGGGGTGGGGCATCCACGGTACAAAGGGGCGGGGAGGTAGTGCTCATGGTCCCTACGGGTGATATTTTTTGCTGGAGGTTCCACGGCACAGGCCATAAAGCCGCCATTGTCCTTTGACCCCTGAGCAGATGGACTGCAGCATAGGACACCAATGTTCATATTATATGTATCTGGCCTGCAGTGTGAACTGTTCACGCGTGTCCCGTGAAGGTGAACGGACAGGAGGTAACGGCACTGCTAGACTCCAGGAGTCTAGTGACCCTTGTTAGGGCCACCATTCCGCTCCAACTGATCCCAAGGAAAAAAAGTCAGCGTGCGGTGCATTCATGGTGATTATAAGGACTATCCTATGGCCAGAGTGGACATTGAAATGGCCCGCGGTACTGAGTCCATGAGGTCGACGTCGTTCGGGACTTGTTACACCCTATAATTATAGGCCAGGACTTTTATTTATTTTGGGATCTGTGGGGGAAGAGTTAAGTTCGCTGGCGCGAATAGAGAACCAGTGAACCCTCATAAGGTATCACCACACCCAGAGGCACACAGGTTTCCCTTTTGTGTCCTTGTGGGGTATGAGGAGGAAGTGTCCCCTGAGTCTGACATTCCGGATATAGGGGTGACCAGTGAGAATTTTGGGACTGCCCAACATAGGGACCCAACTCTGAACGAAGCCTTCAATAATGTCACTGTCATTAACGGGGTTGCACAGGAGCCAGGGGCTGACACAAGGTTTCCCTATTTTATGATGAGTGGGGAGTTGTTGTATCGGGTCACAAAACTGAGGGATGAGCTGGTGGAACAGCTAATAGTGCCAGGGCCCTATAGATGGAAGGTGTTGGATATGGCCCATTCACATATCTTGGGGGGACATCTAGGAGTGGAAAAAATTAGAGAATGGATCATGCAGAGGCTCTATTGGCCCGGGTGTCACTGGGAAGTTGTAAATTATTGCAGGTCCTGCTCTATCTGTCAGTTAACCGCCCCCACCTCTCATTTTCGAAATCCCCTTGTGCCATTGCCCATTATCGAAGTACCATTTGAGAGAATTGCTATGGACTTGGTTGGTCCCCTGGTGAAATCTGCTTGTGGGCATCAATACATATTGGCCATCCTAGACTATGCCACACTCTATCCTGAGGCAATTCCCCTGAGAAACTCTTCCACAAAGAGTATAGCCTGTGAGTTGGTCCATGGTTTTTCCCGGACAGGTTTGTCAAAGGAGATCCTGACCGACCAGGGAACACCTTTTATGAGTAAGGTGATGAGGGAGTTATGCAAGGTCCCGAAAATATCCCAGTTGAGGACTTCAGTGTACCACCTTCAGACAGTCGGCCTTGTCGAAAGGTTTGATAAAACGCTGAAGAGCAGGCTAAGGAAAGCCATAGAAAAGGACGGTAGAGACTGGGACTGTCTCTTACCGTATCTGTTGTTCTCCATCCGTGAGGTTCCACTGGCCTCTACGGGGTTCTCACCATTCGAACTTCTGTATGGCCGACATCCGCAAGGTCTCCTGGATATAGCCAAGGAAACCTGGGAAACTGAAATCACGCCCCACCGAAGCTTCATCAAACTCGTGACACTGATGCAGCAGAGGATTGCGAAGGTGATGACCATCGCAAAACGACACCTTCTCCAGGCACAAGAAGCTCAGGCCAGGGTCTACAACCGGTCAGCCAGAGTGAGGCAGTTCAATCCAGAAGACCAAGTCCTTGTACTAATTCCTACGGTAGAGAGCAAGTCCTTGGCCAAATGGCAAGGGCCGTATGAGGTGGTAGAGAAGCTTGGTGATGTAAACTATAGGATTCATCAACCAAGTAGACGGAAACATATCAGGTCTACCATGTGAAAGCCATGGGAAAACACAGAGCCAGCTGAAACTCCGTGCTTGCTGGGCCAGCCAGAAGGCCAGGTTGGAGGTGTCACCATAGCAGAGATGCTGTCAAAGGCCCAAAAACAGCAGTGCCAGGAGTTGCTCCAGAAGAACAAGGACCTGTTCTCGGAATTGCCAAGGAGCACAAAGGTTGTAGAACATGAAGTTCTGACGGCGCCACATGTGCGTGTAAACGTGAAGCCTTATCGGATTCTGGAGGCCTGTCGAGAAGTGATCTCCAAGGAGGTGGAGCACATGTTGAAACTCAGGGTCATTGAAGAATCTAACAGTGGTTGGTCAAGCCCGATTGTTCTGGTCCCAAAGTCCAATGGGGAATGGAGGTTCTGCAATGACTATTGGAAGTTGAATGACGTCTCCAAGTTTGATGCATATCCCATGCCACGCGTCGATGATCTGATTGAGATACTTGGGCCCACAAGGTACATAACCACCTTGGATTTGACAAAGGGCTATTAGCAGATCCCCCTGGCACAGGGAGCAAAGGAGAAGACTGCATTTTCGACTCCGGACGAATGCTTCCAGTATGTCCGGATGCCTTTTGGACTGCAGGGGGCCCCGGCAACCTTCCAGAGAGCTATGGATAGAATTCTTTCACCCCATAAGGAATACGCCGAGGCATACCTGGATGATATTGTTGTCTTCAGCCTGGACTGGGAGAGTCATCTGGAAAAGGTCCAGGCGGTATTTGATGCTCTAAGGAAGGAAGGGTTTTCAATCAACCCGAAGAAGTGTGCCTTGGGGAAAGAAGAAGCAAAATACCTGGGATATATAGTGGGGAGAGTCGAGACAAAACCCCAAATCAGTAAAGCGGAGGCAATCCAAACATGCCTGAGGCCCCTGTCAAAAAAGCAAGTTAGAGCCTTCCTGGTGATCGTGGGATACTACAGGAGGTTCATCCCGAACTTCGCCATGATGGCCGAGCCTCTGACTGACCTTAAAGGGACAAAATCAGTAATGGTCAAATGGTCTAAAGAGGCAGAGACGGCATTTTAAAAAATGAAAGGCTCTCTATGTAAACAGCTGGTTCTGGTGGCCCCGACTTTAAGAAAGAGTTTGTACTCCAAACAGATGCGTCAGATGTTGGTTTAGGAGCAGCCTTTTCTCAGAAGATACACGGGAAAAAGCACCCTGTTCTCTACCTGAGTAGGAAGCTTTCCTCATGTTAGAGGAATTATTCGGTCATAGAGAAGGAGTGCTTTGCCATAAAGTGGCCGGTGGACACATTATGGTACTATCTGGTAGGACGTAAGTTTAGACTGGTATCCGACCATACCCCACTCAGGTTGATGAGGGAAACAAAGGTCAAAAATGCTAGAGTCACCCACTGGTTCTTAGCCCTGCAAGATTTCAGCTTCCATGTAGAATACAGAGCAGGGAAGCTAGATAGTAATGCCGATGCCCTCTCAAGAAACCCTTGTCTGGGTTTAGGCAGAGGGGGAGGTATGTAAGGAGTCTAATGGCCGCTTAGTCGATGGGAGATATGTCACAGAGATGACTGCTCTCTCTTTGATGTAACCCGGAGTATCTTCTTTATTGCACATAAGCATTAAGAGGTTCGTTTGGTGCACCTGGGACCAGGTTGCGGGTAGCTATGAGAGATGGGTGGGTGTGGCTATCCCCTTAACTCACCTCTGGGTGTTGTTATAGCCTATATAATGGAGGCTGTTGTTTGGCACATGGTCTGTGTTTTGGGAGGGAGAAGGCCTCCTGTGTGTTTGGCTCCAGAAGGAGTATGAAAACTCGACAATAAGCCAGCCTGTGTGCCCACAGGCCTTGTGGAGCATAGCCCTGGACATTTTGTGTTATATTTGCCTGATCTAAAGGCTGTTTATTTTTCTGTTTTGCTTCTGGGGTTTATGAAGCAATAACCCCCCCATGAACTTTTAAAGGAACAAGCCTCCTGTATTCCTCCCGTCGCACCCGTGTGAGTAAAACCCCTACAATGTATAATAAAATGATATCCAATTTTTCGATATACTTTCTGCATAAGTTTTTAAGGGTTTCAAGATCTCTTGCTTTCATTCAATAGAAACTTTCAATGTTGACTTAAAGTTAGGCCTCATTCAGACATCAATGATTTTTCTTGTACAGAAAAAAAACAGACCAGTCAGTGGATCAGACTTTCATCAGTGTCACTACAACAACTATTAACCAGTCATGAGTATGCCCAGAAAAAATCATCAGTACATTTAAAAACCATAACAAATCAGAGTGCCTCACAAGAATGCAAGGTTATAACAGTGTCTACACAACCAGTCAAAGTAGTGTATATTCCATTTGGGATCAGACACAAAATTTGTTCACAAATAATCAAATTTTGGATATTGTATATAGTGAAACCAAGCTACTTCAACCTATTGTAGCATATTGTTAGTCAAGTACTGCCATCTATATATATTTATAGTGTTACCTAACTAATTCAGCCTATTGTAACATATTGTTAGTACAGTACTGTTATACATAGACATAGGTTACTAGTAAATAAACAGAAATATCAATTGGTGATAGAGCGCTATCACATATGTTCTGCAGATAAAGTCTAACATTAGTTTCACTAACGCCCCTGGCGAAGAAAGGGCAAAACACGAGTTGGGGCAGGTACCACACCTGGGTCTGTGAGTAATTACTTTCAGACTTTTGTATAACCTACTTCACCTGTGTACATATAACTACTGTTAGACACTATTAGTGAAACTGATGCTTGACTGTGTATTTGCATAATCACTGCCTATTCTCTCGCTTGAGACAGCCATGTTGTTAGGGTCTGCGGAACGCACCAAATATAAGATGTAGAGAGGTGCGTTCGCAGCCCGGGGTCCACCGTGCAGGCAGAGCCTACTGCTAGTAAAATGGCGTAAGTAGCGAACTCTGTTATCCCACAGAGTCGCTAAAATAAACGCCGTAGCGCGCTGTGGCAGTTAATGCAAACTCTGTTAATCCACAGAGCCGCTAGCGGGAATGCCGCAGCTCTATATGGCGATATAAGCGAACTCTGTTACACCACAGAGTCGCTGAGGTAAAGAAGCAGAGATAGGTACTGTGTCCTGTTAACCCCACAGGGATACACAGATAACTGCTGTGCGGATAGCAGTCCGTGATCATGCAGACAGCAACGCAATCAAGCAATCTCCTCACCGGAGAAGCCGGTATTCTAGGGGCTTATTTCAGCCAAGCCCTGACCACGTGCACCCAAATCTCCTCACCGGAGGTGCCGGTATTCTAGGGGCTTATTTCAGTCGAGCCCTAACCACATGCGTACATGATCACACTGGCGCAAAGCACATAATGCAATTGATCCTAGCGCACGGCCGTGCGGTAAGGACAGCCTTTTATAGCAGCCACGAGAAAAAGACCTTCCAGTAAGGACCAATGGGAGGCTGCTTCAGAACATCAACAGTCAGAGGACCTTCCTGAAGGACCAATAGGAGTGGCAGCTGTGTCTGAGCATGTGACCCCTGATCTCCAATGGGAGATCTCGCCCTGGGCATGCTCAGATGAAGCAACAAAGGACTTAGACCTAAAGACGTCTGCTCGCCGCTGACCAGTACTGGCTATAATAGCAGAACCTGAAGAGGCAGCAGCAAGTCTCTGCACAGCATTAGACCGGGCGAGATGCTGGGACTGATGTCTTTGCTGAGCAGGCTCCACTGCGGCCGGAGATGGATGGGGGACCGCAGCGGGACTGGTTTGAGACTCCCCTTGTGCAGCAGCGGGAACTTGAACCCTAACACATGTGATCCTGACCTAATGATAAGGCTTCTCAAGCATCTTTTATCAAACAAAAATGAAAATTGGACAGCACTTTACAACACGGTGCAACACAGATGGCATCTTTATGCGGTCTGAGTTTTTTTTAAGGACTTGCACTGCTGATTCTGATCCTAAACTAGGATAAAAAATGGAGAAGTCTCTGTTTTCTTAGAGACCACTTGGCTCGCAAAAGAAAAATCGAACACGTGAACATGCTCAAAAACAATAATGGGTCCAAGTATTATCCAAGAAAATCATAAATAGAAATTGTATGAGACTCACAGACATCTCAATGGACCATTAAAAAAATCTGCTCTGTTCATGATGGACACATAGGTGTAAGGCTTGTTACAAAATAAGCATCAGATCTCTGTGCATCCTTGGGATCCACACCTACGCTGATTTTCTGACCCTACAGCACTTGATGAAATTACCATCAGACATAATTAGTGCAGAGGTGACCATACATGTATAACAGATATGGACACAGCTGAGCTACTTGAGACATTCATAGTTTATCCTGTGGATATGACATAAATGTCTGAGATGTTATATCCCTTTAAAGAAATAATAGAGATCTTTTATATATTGGTATAATTTGTCACTAGTGGCAAATAAAAGGAAGGGGGGGTGATCTGAGTAGTACCATCTGAGAACACACCCCATATGGAAGATGTATCCTTGAACTGTTTAGAACAAGTGAAGTAACTGGCAGCATGATGAATCTATCATGACATACGTTGTGTTCTCACAAGTTTTCAAAGATTATTTTTTATGTTGACCATTTAATGTCAGGTTTTCAATGTCTATGGGATTGCTGAAGAAAGTCGTGTACAGTGCTTGGCTATATCCAGCAGTCCCATAGATGTGTGACTCTGTGGTCAAGTTCCTGAGTTCCAGAGCTCTTTTCTCAGTATTGCTATAGGTCAGTGTAGTATAGCACCCAAGAAAAGACAATTATTTTGCCCCCTTAATCCAAGGCTATTAACAGAACATAAGTTCCTTAGACTAGTCCAGTATTGATCCTCTTATTTCCTTATTCCACAAGAACATGGATTATATTTAAAAAAAATGATGATATAATTATAGTTTGCCCTTTGACCCTCTTATTACTGTCTTCTTAACGCCAACGTAATATTTTAAAAATAAAAATGTTATACATTCTTATTTATTTTTATGTTTTTATTACATTTTTGTGTTTTTATGAAACTATTTTATCATGCTGAAGATAAACATCATCCTACCCCTAATTTTAGCACTTATCCTAACCCTAGCACTAACCCTATCCCTTGCCCTAACCCTAATTCGTTTGTAGGGCACATGTTAACTCTTTAGTGACTTACAGCTAACATCTGGCCACATTTTTTTTGCTTAAAAATATAAATAAAGGGGAAGTGGGCAAAAAAATATAAAGAAAAGTTACTGAAAAAAATGATAGGTTTTGAAATCACCCTGATAATAGATTATGTTGGTCACATAATCAACATATCACGCAACCCTTTTGTGTGGCAATTGTGGGTATGATATTATATGTACGCCTTTGTCTAACCCCACAACTATGTTGTCCAAAGAGGTGATGGAGCGAGTCCACTCCTTACCTAAATACCATGGTAGTTATTGAACATTGCATTTAGGAAGTTACCTAAGTAGTTGCACTCTTGGGTCTTTCCAGTTACTGCAGTTGAATAAAAAACAACACAATAAAACAGATCTGCATCAGCAAAAAGTAGAAGTCAGACTAGACTTTCTCTACCAGTTTTGCACTACTCAAACATAGGACAAGTACATTGAATTTGGATTTTAATTTCTGAGTAAATGATATGTTCAGTCTGTACATGTTTTTCTGGGTCTTGAGTTGAGCTAACAACCTTGTTTCTACTTTATGGCCAACACACTTTATACACAAAAAAGTTGAAAGATAAAGTAAAAGCTTTACTTGCAAACTCAATCCTAAAAAGTATGTCTTTGTTTTAAGCCAGTTTCACACGTCCAGATATTTCCGGTACCGGTAAACACGGTATCGGAGATATCCGTGTAAATACGTGGTATATCTGTGTGGCACATGTGTGCCGCATCAGGACCACACGGACGACTACAGTAAGCGCTGTCCCCTGCCTCTGGTGCTGAAGCTCCCTGTCATTATTCTCCCTGCTCTGCTGGCAACAGTGAGCAGGGAGAATAAATGAAAAACCCGACGTGGGGTACCCCCTTAGGTTTTAACCAACTTGGCAAAACTATACAGCTGCGGGCTGTTATTCTCAGGCTGGTAAGGGGCCATGATTATGGGCCCCCCCAGCCTAAACACAGCAGCCCGCAGCTGCCCAGAAAAGATACCTCTTCTACCCCTGGAGCTTTGTTGGGTTCTTCCCTGTAGTGGTGGCAAGTGTGGTTAATAAAGGGTTAATGTCACCTTGCTATTGTAAGGTGACATTAAGCCAGGCTTAGTGATGAATAGGTGTCAGTAAGACACCTATTCATTACTAATCCTATAGTAAATAAAGGGTTAAATAAGCACACACACAATAAGAATAAAGTATTTTAATTGAAGAATACACTACACAGTTTTTAAATCTTTATTACACTCCCATTGCTTTACCAAAGACCTTGATCTCCTGTAAAAAATATAGAATAAAAAAGCAACAATATCCCATACCTCTCCAGAGTACAGTCAAGTCCCACAGCGTAAAACCATCTCAGGGGTCGAAGAGCTGTTAATGCAACAGCTCTGACTGTAAACTACTGGGGAATGACTGGGAAGCAGCGCTCACAGGCTCAGTGACTGGGGATGACGTCACTGACTCTGTACTCGCTGACAGCTGAACTCCTGTAACCTCAGCACCGTCATTTTCCCATGGTGCTGAGGTCAGGGAAGTTCAGCTGTCAGCAGCACAGGCTCAGTGCGCACTGCTTCCCAGTCATTCACCTTACAATAGAAAGGTGACATTAACCCTTTATTAACCCCACTTACCACCGCTACAGAGCAAGTGGAAAGAACCCGACAAAGCTCCAGAATAGGCGCATCTAATAGATGTGCTTTTTCTGGGCAGCTGTGGGCTGCTGTTTTTAGGCTGGGGGGCCCATAATCATGGCCCCTTACCTGCCTGAGAATAGCAGTCCGCAGCTGTTTAGTTTTGCCGGGTTGGTTCAAAACCTAAAGGGGACCCCACGTCGGGTTTTCTTTCATTCATTCTCCCTGCTCGCTGTTGCAGGCAGAGCAGGGAGAATAATGACAGGGAGCTTCAGCACCACAGGCAGAGGACAGCGCTTACTGTAGCTGTCCGTGCCGATCGTGCGCACGGAGGACTGTGTGAACAGTTCTCCGTGTGCAAGTGTGCGGGACGTTTTGGGTTCGTGCTGCTGGAGAAAAACGGACATGTTAGCGTATTTTGCACACGGACACACGGTCCGTGAAAACACGCTGACATGTGCATAGACCCATTCATTTGAATGGGTCTACGTGTGTCAGTGTCTCCGGTGCGTGAGAAAACTGTCACTACACGTATCGGAGCCACTGACGTGTGAAAGAGGCTAGGGAGATTTTTCTTAAAGCCCAATATTCTAGCTCAGCACTTCCTATTTAAAGCATATTTGACCCCCTTCCAAGCTTGCTGTCCTATTTATAGAACTGAGGAAATGATCTTTGAAGGCTCCACTGTAAACATCTGATCTCTTTAATAATTCCCCTTGTAAATTATTCATCATCTGTATTCACCAATTATGTAAGGACCATGTAGTGGTGGCTAGCTCATTAAAATTACATTGCTCTTCTACCCCTGGAAATTCACAAATGGGAATTCATTATAAACTCAATAAAAATTTGATCAGGGTTTAGAAACAACGGCTTGTCTAACCAAAAAAAGCACAATTTCTTATATGCATTTTAAAATATTTCCTTTGCCAACACTAAGCTAAAATTTAGACCTAAGAAAATAATACTATAAACATTATAAAAACTATGTATGATTGTCGGCTATTACATAGCAGACTTAATTATAAACAAAATCATGTTTTGATTAATCTTCACTGTCAGATTCAGAAAAAAAGAGGTTGGTTGACAGCCGGTCACTGGACTTACCTTATTAATTTGATCTACCTGGTCAGGTTAGCACATAACAAGTGGTTTTTAGACTAATAATTGCACAATGACTAACCCTTTAGTGACAAAGCCAATTTGGTACTTAATGACAAAGTCAATTTTTGCAATCCTTACCACTGTCACTTTATGAGGTTGTAGCTCTGGAACACTTCAACGTATCCCACTGAATCTGAAACAGTTTTTTCGTGACATATTGTGCTTCATGTTAGTGGTGAAATTTATTCGATATAACTTGGGATTATACAAGAAAAAAATGGAAATTTGGGAATAATTTTGAAAACTTATCAATTTTCAAACTTTTAATTTTTGTAGCCTTAACCCCTTAACCCCCAAGGGTGGTTTGCACGTTAATGACCGGGCCAGTTATTACAATTCTGACCACTGTCCCTTTAGGAGATTCTAACTCTGGAACGCTTCACCGAATCTTGGCGATTCTGAGAATGTTTTCTCGTGACATATTGTACTTCATGTTAGTGGTAAAATTTCTTCGATATAACTTGTGTTCATTTATGAAAAAAATGGAAATATGGCGAAAATTTTGCAATTTTCAAACTTTTAATTTTTATGCCCTTAAAACAGAAATATGTCACACAAAATAGTTACTAAATAACATTTCCCACATGTCTACTTTACAGCAGCACAACTTTGCAAACAACATTTTTTTTTATAAGTTATAAGGGTTAACAGTTGACCAGCGATTTCTCATTTTTACAACACCATTTTTTTTTTAAGGACCACATCACATTTGAAGTCACTTTGATGGGTCTATATGAGAGAAAATACCCAAAAGTGACACCATTCTAAAAACTGCAGCCCTCAAGGTGCTCAAAAACACATTCAAGAAGTTTATTAACCCTTCAGGTGCTTCACAGGAATTTTTGGAATGTTTAAAAAAAATGAACATTTAACTTTTTTGCACAAAATATTTACTTCAGATCCAATTTTTTTATTTTACCAAGGGTAACAGGAGAAACTGGACCGCAAAAGTTGTTGTGCAATTTGTCCTGAGTACGCTGATACTCCATATGTGGGGGGAAACCACTGTTTGGGTGCACGGCAGAGCTCGGAAGGGTAGGAGCGCCGTTTGACTTTTCAATGCAAAATTGGCTGGAATTGAGATCGGACGCCACGTTGCGTTTAAAGAGCCCCTGATGCGCCTAAACAGTGGAAACCTCCACAAGTGACACCATTTTGGATAGTAGACCCCCTAAGGAACTTATCTAGATGTGTGGTGAGCACTTTGAATCCCCAAGTGCTTCACAGAAGTTATAACGTAGAGCCGTAAAAATAAAAAAATCATAATTTTTCCTCAAAAAATATCTTCTCGCCCCAATTTTTTATTTTCCCAAGGGAAACAGGAGAAATTGGACCACAAAAGTTGTTGTGCAATTTGTCCTGAGTACGCTGATACCCTACATGTGGGGATAAAAACACTATTTGGGTGCATGGCAGAGCTCGGAAAGGAAGGAGCACCGTTTGACTTTTTCAACGCAGAATTGGCTGCACGCCATGTCGCGTTTGGAGAGCCCCTGATGTGCCTAAACAATGGTAACCCCCACAAATGACACCATTTTGGAAAATAGACCCCTCAAGGAACTTATCTAGATGTGTGGTGAGCACTTTGAACCCCCAAGTACTTCACAGAAGTTTATAACGCCCGGCCGTGCAAATTTAAAAAAAAATCATATTTTTGCCACCAACATGATCTTTTAGACCCCAATTTTTTATTTTCCCAAGGGTAAATGGAGAACTTGGGTCCCAAAAGTTGTTGTCCAATTTGTCCTGAGTACGCTGATACCCTATATGTTGGAGAAAACTACTGTATGGGCACACGTTGGGGCTCGGAAGGGAAATAGTGATGTTTTGGAATGCAGACTTTGATGGAATGGTCTGCAGGCATCATGTCGCGTTTGGAGAGCCCCTGATGTGCCTAAACAGTGGAAACCCCCCCAAGTGACCCCATTTTGGAAACTAGACTCCCCAAGGAACTTATCTAGATGTGTGGGGAGAACTTTGAACCCCCAAGTGCTTCACAGAAGTTTATAACGTAGAGCCAAAAAAATAAACAATCATATTTTTACCACAAAAATTATATTTTCGCCCCCAAATTTTTTATTTTACCAAGGGTAACAGAAGAAATTGAACCCCAAGAGTTATTGTGCAATTAGTCCTGAGTACGCTGATACCCCATATGTGGGGGTAAACCACTGTTTGGGTGCATGGCAGAGCTCGGAAGGGAAGGAGCACCGTTTGACTTTTTCAATGCAGAATTGGCTGGAATTGAGATCAGACGCCATGTCATGTTTGGAGAGCCCCTGATGTGCCTAAACAGTGGGAACCCCCCAATTCTAACTCCAATCCTAACCCAACACACCCTAACCCTAATCCCAACTCTAACCGTAACCCTAACCACAAACCTAACCCTAACACACCCCTAACCCTAATCCCAACCCTAACCCTAACCCTAACTGTAATGGGAAAATGGGAATAAAAACATTTTCTTAATTTTATTATTTTTCCTTAACTAAGGGGGTGATAAAGGGGGTTTGATTTACTATTTATAGCTGGTTTTTCTATAGTGTTTTTATGACTGGCTGCTGTCACATGCTAAAAGATGCTTTTTATGCAAAAAATAGTTTTTGCATCACCCCATTTTGAGAGCTATAATTTTTCCATATTTTGTCCCACAGAGTCATGTGGGCTCTTATGTTTTGTGGGACGAGTTGACATTTTTATTGGTACCATTTTTGGGCACATGTCATTTTTTGATCGCTTTTTATTACGATTTTTGGGAGGCAGAATGAACAAAAACAAGCAACTCATGAATTTCTTTTGGGGGGACGTTTATACCGTTCCGCATGTGGAAAAATTGATAAAGTTGTTTTATTCTTCGGGTTAGTACGATTACAGCGATACCTCATTTATATAATTTTTTTATGTTTTCGCGCTTTTATACAATAAAAACTATTTTATATAAAAAATAATTATTTTTGCATTGCTTTCTTCTGCGAGCAATAACTTTTTATTTTTTTGCTGATGACGCTGTATGGCGGCTCCTTCTTTACGGGACAAGATGACTTTTTCAGCGATATCATGTTTATTTATATCTGTCTTTTTGATCGCGTGTTATTCCACTTTTTGTTCGGCAGCATGATGATAAAGCATTGTTTTTTTTGCCTTGTTTTTTTAAGGGATTTACTAAAGGGGTTAGCTAGTGGGACAGTTTTATAGGGTGGGTCGTTACGGACACGGCGATAGTAAATATGTGTACTTTTATTGTTTTTTTATTTACATAATAATAATGTGTTTATTGGGGAAATATTTATATTTTTTTATTTTATTTAGGTATTTTTTTTAAATATTTTTACACATGTTTATTTCATTTTTTTTACATTTTTACATTATCACAGGGTGGGACATCACTATATAGTGTCAGATCGCTGATCTAACAGGTTGCAGAGCACTGTGTCAGATCAGCGATCTGACAGGCAGTGCAGGAGGCTTGCCGACGCCTGCTCTCAGCAGGTACTGGCAAGCCACCTCACTGCAGGACCTGGAAGGACCCCGCAGCTATCTTGGATCCGGGGACCTGCAGGGAGGAGGCCCTCGGAACAATGCGATCACATCGCCTTGCTCTGAGGGTCTCAGGGAAGCATGCAGGGTGCCCCTTCCTTGCGCGATGCTTCACTATCCCACAGGAACGCTGCAATCATGTTTGATCGCAGTGTGCCAGGGGTTAAAGTGCCGGGAGCGGTTCGTGACCGCTCCTGGCACTTAGTGCTGGGTGTCAGGTGTGAGAATCAGCTGACACCCGGCCGCGATCAGCCGCTCTCCCCCCGTGAGCGTGGCTGATCGTGTAGGACATACTGTTCCGTCCTTGGGAATTAAGTCCGAGGTCACATGGACGGAATAGTACATCAGATGGAAGAAAGGGGTTAAATCAGAGAGTGGTATCACACAAAATAGTTAATAAATAGCATTTTCCCCATGTCAACTTTACATCAGCACAATTTTGGAAACATCATTTTTTTGTTAGGACTTTATAAGGGTTAAAATTTGACCAGCGATTTCTCATTTTTCCAGCAAAATTTACAAGGGTATCAGGAGAAAATGGACCACAAAATTTGCTGCGCAATTTCTCCTGAGTATGCCAATACACTGTATGTGGGGGAAAGCCACTGTTTGGGTGCATGGTAGGGCTCAGAAGGGAGGGAGCACCGTTTGACTTTTTGAAAGCAAAATTGTCTGGAATCAATGGTGGCATCATGTTGCGTTTGGAGACCCCTGATGTACCTAAACAGTGGAACCCCCCCAATTCTAACTCCAACCCTATCCCCAACACACCCCTATCCCTAACCATAACCCTAACCCCAACCCTAACCATAACCCTAACCACAAACTCAACCCTAACACACCCTAACCCTAATCCCAACATTAACCGTAATCCCAATCATAATCACAACCCTAACCCTAGCCCAACCCTAACTTTAGCCCAGCCCTAACTTTAGCCACAACTCTAACCCTAGCCCAACCCTTGTTACAGCTGGCGGAACGCACCAAATAAATGTAAAATTAAAGGTGCGCTCGCAGCCCGGGGTCCACCGTGCAGGTGAAACCTGCTGCTAGCAAATGGCGCTATATGGCGGTATAAGCGAACTCTGTTACTTCACAGAGTCGCTGGTATAGACATTGTATGGCACAATATTGCGGTATAAGCGAACTCTGTTGCTTCACGGAGTCGCAACATAAACGCTGTGTCCTGTCAAGCACACAGGAGCACAGAGCTAACTGCTGAGCAGATAGCAGTCCGTAATAATGTGGTCAGCAATGCACACAGCAAACTCCTCACCGGAGTGCTGGTATACTAGGGGCTTATTTCAGCCAGAGCCCTGAACCCAAACACATAAACTCCTCACTGGATGTGCCGGTATTCTAGGGGCTTATTTTAGTCCCTAAACACATGCATATGACCACACTGGCGCAAAGCACATAACAGGATTAATACTAGCGCATGGCCGTGCGCACCTTTTATAGCTGCAGTAATCCTCAGAACCTTCCCAGAAGGATCAATGGGAAACTGCCCACAGACCTAGAGCAGCTTCAGGACCTTCCTAGAGGACCAATGGGAGTCGCTGCAGTACCAGAGCATGTGACCCCCGATCTCCAATGAGAGATCTTACCCTAGGCATGCTCAGAAGGGGAAACGCAGGACTTAGTCCCAAAGACGTCTGCTCGCCGCTGACCAGTACTGGCTACAATAGCAGAACCTGGAGAGGCAGCAGTAATCCTCTGCACAGTATTAGAGTGGGCAAGACGCTGGGACTGACGTCTCTGCTGAGCAGATTCCACTGCGGCCGGAGATGGATAGGAGACCGCAGCGGGGATGGTTCGAGATTCCCCTTGTGCAGAAGTGGGAACTCGAACCCTAACCCTAACTTTAGCCCAACCCTAACCCTAATGGAAAAATGGAAATAATTTTTTTTCCTAACTAAGGGGGTGATAAAAGGGGGCTTGATTTACTATTTTTTTATTTTGATCACTGTGATAGGGTTTAACCTGATTAACACTACCCACAACCTCAGATCTTCACAGTAAACAATTCACATTTAGTATAGTTAATCTCAAAAGAGAGATAAAAGCGGAAGATCCAGCATAAGGAATCATTTTCTAAAAATTATTTTATGAATCTATATTAAAAGCCATAATATCCAACACCAATATAATTTTCAAACACGTTTCAGAAAAAGTATTTTGGTGTTGGATGTTATGGCTTTTATTGTGGATTGATGACTTTTTTAGGACTACAAGGTTTCTGTGTATTTTGTCCTATCTTCCTATAGGTGAACTGACATTTCCCCATGTTACTACATAATCACAAAACATGTTAAAATCACTTCGAATGGAGCATCTGTGTATAGATGAAGGGAGCTTTACTATTTATATTTTCCTAGCTGGGATAAATACCGTATTTAAATTAGTAAAATAGTTTTGATTGTAATTTTAAAATTAGTTTTGATTGTAATTTTAAAGGTTTGAAATGTAAAACCTCGAATTAAAAGTTACTTTGCTTCAACTTCAAAGGCCTTAAAGATCTGGGTTTGAAAGAAATCCATTTGCAAGTCAAAGCATCTTCAATCTACCAAAACTTTGGCATTATTGTTTGAACGATGCTCTGACTCATTTGAGTTACACAGGGGCGTATCCAGGGTGGGGCAGCCGGGCATTTGCCCGGGCGCAGCCGGCAGGGGGGCGCAGTCGGGCCGCCTAATGCGGCGGTCCACAGTGTCTCCCCGTGGCTGCGTTCTGCCGCCCCCAGCCTGGGAGTCGGTGGTTCCCTGTGCCGGCTGTCAAGCTGACAGCCGGCGCAGAGAAGCTGCAGCATGCCGGCTCCCAGGGATCAATTGCACTGGCGTCTATACAGACGCCAGTACAATTGAAGCTCTGACCGCCAGGTCAGAGTGACGTCTGCAGCGTGATCACGTCATGTGATTACGCTGCTGACGTCACTCGCCGGCGGCGCCCAGAAGGGTGAAGACTGGTGGTGAGTGTGCTCCACTATGGAGCTGAAGATACCACCAAAGATTACCGGGGGACATAATGTGTGAGTGTGTGTGTATGGGGGGGTGAATTTAGAGTGGGGATGGGGGGTTACTTTATGTGTGGGGGGATTTGGAGTGGGGATGAGGGGTTCTTTTATGTGTGGGGGGGATTTGGAGTGGGGATGGGGTTATTTTATGTGTGGGGGGGATTTGGAGTGGGGATGGGGGCTATTTTATGTGGGGGGATTTGGAGTGGGGATGGGGGGTTATTTTATGTGGGAGGGGGTTTGGAGTGGGGATGGGGGGTTATTTTATGTGTGGGGGGATTTGGAGTGGGGATGGAGGTTATTTTATGTGTGGGGGGATTTGGAGTGGGGATGGGGTTCTTTTATGTGTGAGGGGGTTTGGAGTGGGGATGTTAGGTTATTTTATGTGTGGGGGATTTGGAGTGGGGATGGGGGGTTATTTTATGTGTGGGGGGATTTGGAGTGGGGATGGGGGGTTATTTTATGTGGAGGGGGATTTGGAGTGGGGATGGGGGATTATTTTATGTGTGGGGGGATTTGGAGTGGGGATGGCGGTACATCATGTGTGTGGGGGGATTTGGAGTGGGGATGGGGGGGTACTTATTGTATGTGGTGGATTTGGAGTGGGGATGGGGGGATTTAATGTGTATGTGGGGGATTTGGAGTGGGGATGGGGGCATTTAATATGTGTCGGGGGATTTGAGGGTACTGAAGAGTATGTATGTATGAGGGCATGTATGAGGAAACAGTATGGGGGATGGGTGCACACAGTATGGGAAGCGAACGGGTGAATGTATGTGGACACAGCATGGGGAGTGAGGGTGATGGGATGTGTGCAGACACAGTATGGGGAGTGAGGGGTATGTGTGAGCAGACAGTATAGAGAGTGAGGGGGTAAATATTTGAGGAGACAGTATGCTGAACAGGGGGATGTGAGAGGAGACAGTGTGAGGAGGGAAGGGAATAGTGTGAGGTGACAGTATATTGCAGATATTTTTATTTAGGAGCATTATAATGACTCTTCTGTCTTTAAGGGCATCGTGTGGAGAGTTGGTGCAGAAGAGCAGAGAAGATGGAGGTCTGCAGAGATGGCTGTGGATGAGAAAACTCATCATGGGGTGTGGACAAGATGAAGAAAAGGAGAACGACTCCAGAGACGATGTCATCTATAAGGTACCTGGATGTAAATATTATTTGTGAAATTGACTAATTCTCATGTCTTTATTTGTTAGGAGCATTAAAGGGGTTCTCCAGGTCTGTGCTGAGTCTGCAGTCACATAGAATGACTGCAGACTCAGCACAAACCTGGACAACCCCTTTAATGCTCCTAACAAATAAAGACATGAGAATTAGTCAATTTCAGAATTCTCACAGTGCGCACTGCATGCTGTTAGGATTCTCTCGTGCCGGTAATTTACATACATGCGGTCACATGCTGACTAGACATGTGTGGCCTCACTCAATGAAAATGTGCGGAGCGAGGCCGAGAAAGGCTAGTCGGAATGTGGCCAGAAGTATATAAATCACATGCTTGTGCTGACATGACCGTGTACTCTTGCCACCGGTAAGGGAGAACCATAAAAGTGTGCAGTGCATTTTTTGTGAGAATTCAGAAGCTGCAATGTCAGGATTCAGCTCTGCAGGTTCCAGCTGTCATCACATGGACACTTCACTCATATGCGATTTTCATACTTATGGTCCTGTGACAACGAGCTTCTCTTCCTGCTTCTCTCAATTTTTCACTAAACATTGAGAGTATTAGGGAGAGCAGCTCGTCGGTACATGACTAAGTGTGCAAATCGCATGTGTGCTTGGGGGGAGGGGGCGCCGAACAGAATTCTTGCCCCGGGTGCCAGAAAGCCTAGATACACCTCTGGAGTTACAGATAAAAATGTTGTCAATGTAAGTGTCCTAAGAAAAAAAAATCAACAGGAGTGGGCACCAAAGATAATTTTGCACAAGGCACCATTCAACCTGAGGCTGGAGAGAGGTGAAATAATTTTATTAATTTCTTCTCAGTAAGTCCCATTCCTGGTTTTGGCTTGCAAATATTGATACAAAATACTGGCCAAAATACGTCAAGTGAAAATGAAGAACATTAGTGCTCCTCAAAATAAGGAGGTTTGTAGTTGCTAGAGTTGAGCAATACAGGTCGGTCAAATTCATAAGTAGCCGACTTTCGCCAAAGTCGCGTTTCGCCGAGCGAAACCCGACCATGGCGCCAAGTCGGCCATGCGTTCGGCAAAACAAGCGAAAAGGCGGTTTTCCCATAATGCTTGCAGGCGCCTTTTTTCAGCCAATGAGCAAGGACGTACACTGTGGGCAACAAGATAACATGGGCAGCGTCCACCACCATCTTAGAGAAGGGCATTGTAGTGATTGGCTTGCTTTGGGGGGCGTCATAGTGTCTATAAAAGCCCTGGACGCCGTTTTACTTCTGCCGATCTTAACAGTAGGGAGAGAGTTAGGGCTGAAAAGAGAAGTTCTTATGTGCTTGTGCTGATAGCAATTGTGCTGTACAGTTAGTGTGCAGTGACGGGAGGATTTTCTTGTGTGCAGCAGCGCTGGTTATTAGGGTGCCTGATAGCTGTATTGCTGTGTGTACACTGCTGTGCAGACTGCTTTTACACAGCACTAATACTTTTATTCTTTTTTTCTGTACACTTACCGACCGTTCATTTTTTTTCCCACACCGTATAGAGCTGTAGCTCCTCACACACTATGGTGTACTGGCTGGTATCACGGACAAATACATGCATTGCTGACTATCTGTGTGTGACTCCGGAAATATATACGGAGATTTCAATTTTCCCCTAATCTGTACACAGCTGTACGCTTCTGATACAGTACCTTTTTTCGGCCTTTTGTATTGCGGTCAAATCCATACTGAGAGAGCGTCTGTGTGTGACTCCGGAAATATATACGGAGATTTAAATTTTCCCCTAAACTGTATACAGCTGTACGCTTCTGATACAGTACCGTTTTTCTGCCTTTTGTATTACGGTCAAATCCATACTGAGAGAGCATCTGTGTGTGACTCCGGAAATATATATGGAGATTTCAGTTTTCCCCTAAACGGTATACAGCTGTACGCTTCTGATACAGTACTGTTTTTCTGCCTTTTGTATTACAGTCAAATCCATACTGAAAGAGCGTCTGTGTGTGACTCTGGAAATATATACGGAGATTTAAATTTTCTCCTAAACTGTAAAGAGCTGTACACTTCAGATACAGTACCGTTTTTCTGCCTTTTGTATTACGGTCAAATCCATACTGAGAGAGCGTCTGTGTGTGACTCTGGAAATATATACGGAGATTTAAATTTTCCCCTAAACTGTATACAGCTGTACGCTTCTGATACAGTACCGTTTTTCCGCCTTTTGTATTACGGTCAAATCCATACTGAGAGAGCATCTGTGTGTGACTCCGGAAATATATACGGAGATTTAAATTTTCCTCTTCACCGTATACAGCTGTACGCTTCTGATACAGAAATGTTTTTCTGCTTTTTGTATTCTAGTCTAATCCATGCTGAGTGAGCGTCTGTGTGTGACTCCGGAAATATATACGAAGATTTCTATTTTCCCCTAAACTGTATACAGCTGTACGCTTCTGATACAGTACAGTTTTTCTGCCTTTTGTATTACGGTCAAATCCATACTGAGAGAGCGCCTGTGTGTGACCCGGAAATATGTACGGAGATTTCAATCTTCCCCTAAACTGTATACAGCTGTATGCTTCTGATACAGTACTGTTTTTCTGCTTTTTTGTATTCTGGTCTAATCCATACTGAGTGAGCATCTGTGTGTGACTCCGAAAATATATATACGGAGATTTAAATTTTCCCCTACACTGTATACAGCTCTACGCTTC
Source organism: Oophaga sylvatica (assembly GCA_033576555.1). NCBI lineage: Eukaryota > Metazoa > Chordata > Amphibia > Anura > Dendrobatidae > Oophaga > Oophaga sylvatica. The sequence continues at coordinate 286,759,690 of JARQOD010000004.1, read as the reverse complement.
TGAGACAGTACCGTTTTTCTGCTTTTTGTATTACGGTCAAATTCATACTGAGTGAGCGTCTGTGTGTGACTCCGGAAATATATACGGATATTTCAATTTTCCTCAAAAGCTGTATACAGCTGAACACTTCTGAGACAGTACCGTTTTTCTGCTTTTTGTATTACGGTCAAATCCATACTGAGTGAGTGTCTGTGTGTGACTCCGGAAATATATACGGAGATTTAAATTTTCCCCTTCACCATACACAGCTGGTATCTTCTGATACAGTACCATTTTTCTGCCTTTTGTATTACTGTCAAATCCATACTGAGTGAGCGTCTGTGTGTGACTCCGGAAATATATACGGAGATTTCAATTTTCCCCTTCACCGTATACAGCTGGTATCTTCTGATACAGTACCTTTTTTCTGCCCTTTGTATTACGGTCAAATCCATACTGAGCGAGCGTCTGTGTGTGACTCCGGAAATATATACAGAGATTTAAATTTTTCCCTTCATGGTATACAGCTGGTATCTTCTGATACAGTACCGTTTTTCTGCCTTTTGTATTACGGTCAAATCCATACTGAGAAAGCGTCTGTGTGTGACTCTGGAAATATTTTCCCCTACACTGTATACAGCTGTACGCTTCTGATACAGTACCGTTTTTCTGCCTTTTGTATTACGGTCAAATCCATACTGAGAAAGCGTCTGTGTGTGACTCGGAAATATTTTCCCCTACACTGTATACAGCTGTACGCTTCTGATACAGTACCTTTTTTCTGCCTTTTGTATTACGGTCAAATCCATACTGAGAGAGCGTCTGTGTGTGACTCTGGAAATATATATGGAGACTTAAATTTTCCCTACACTGTATACAGCTGTACCCTTCTGATACAGTACCATATATCTGCTGGTATTTTTGGTACATTTTCCCAATATATGAGGAAGTATGGTGGAAGAGGCTGTGGACGTGGGGGGCTGCTGTGTACTGTAGTGTGTGCTTGCATCTGCTGGTAGTGCCAAAAGCACAATAGCAACTAAGGCAGGAGTGTTGAGCCTGCGTCATCATCGGGCTCAGAAGGCCAGAATGGCCACTTAACCATAACAGGCTCCCTTTTCTGGAGTAGGTAAACCGCTTTTAAAGCCGGAGCATCATGAATAGGTGTTGGCTTACAATGCCGAAACAGCCTACAGCTCTATCGTCTCCTCTTCTGAAGTTTCAAAAACTCCAAGCACTGATCGTCATTGCAGCTTCGGGTCAGGAACAACCCCTTTCCTTGTGTCCTTCACCCCCACCAAAGTGTATTACTGTCAAATCCATACTGAGTGAGCGTCTGTGTGTGACTCCGGAAATATATACGGAGATTTCAATTTTCCCTTCACCGTATACAGCTGGTATCTTCTGATACAGTACCTTTTTCTGCCTTTGTATTACGGTCAAATCCATACTGAGCGAGCGTCTGTGTGTGACTCCGGAAATATATACAGAGATTTAAATTTTTCCCTTCATGGTATACAGCTGGTATCTTCTGATACAGTACAGTTTTTCTGCCTTTTGTATTATGGTCAAATCCATACTGAGTGAGCGTCTGTGTGTGACTCCGGAAATATATACAGATATTTCAATTTTCCCCTTCACCGTATACAGCTGGTTTCTTCTGATACAGTACCTTTTTTCTGCCCTTTGTATTACGGTCAAATCCATACTGAGCGAGCGTCTGTGTGTGACTCCGGAAATATATACAGAGATTTAAATTTTTCCCTTCATGGTATACAGCTGGTATCTTCTGATACAGTACCGTTTTTCTGCCTTTTGTATTACGGTCAAATCCATACTGAGAAAGCGTCTGTGTGTGACTCGGAAATATTTTCCCCTACACTGTATACAGCTGTACGCTTCTGATACAGTACCGTTTTTCTGCCTTTTGTATTACGGTCAAATCCATACTGAGAAAGCGTCTTTGTGTGACTCGGGAAATATTTTCCCCTACACTGTATACAGCTGTACGCTTCTGATACAGTACCTTTTTTCTGCCTTTTGTATTACGGTCAAATCCATACTGAGAGAGCGTCTGTGTGTGACTCTGGAAATATATATGGAGACTTAAATTTTCCCCTACACTGTATACAGCTGTACCCTTCTGATACAGTACCATATATCTGCTGGTATTTTTGGTACATTTTCCCAAATATGAGGAAGTATGGTGGAAGAGGCTGCGGACGTGGGGGGGGGGCAGCTGGTACTGATGGTGGTGGTGGTGCATCTGCTGGTAGTGCCAAAAGCACAATAGCAACTAAGGCAGGAGGTGTTGAGCCTGCGTCATCATCTGGCTCCAGAAGGCCAGAAGGCCACGAAACCATAACAGGCTCCCTTTTCTGGGAGTAGGTAAACCGCTTTTAAAGCCGGAGCATCAGGAACAGGTGTTGGCTTACAATGCCGAAACAGCCTACAGCTCTATCGCCTCCTCTTCTGAAGTTTCAAAAACTCCAAGCACTGAGTCGTCATTGCAGGCTTCTGGTCAGGAACAACCCCTTTCCTTGTGTCCTTCACCCCCACCAAAAGTGAAGGATGCGGCAGGCCACACTTCAGATTACTCCATGGAGCTCTTTTCACATACCATGCCTGGGTTATCAAGTCAAATCCTGACTTCCCCAGTCCAAGATGAATCTGACATGGAGTGCACTGATGCACAGCCACTGCTATATGATTCTGCTGGTACATTCACCCAGAGCACTACATTGCCCTCGCAGTCTACTGAGCCAGAATGTGACCCTGATGGAACTCAGGTGCCCCTTCCTGCATACTATACCACCTTACACGGGACACAGAGGAAGGTGCAGATGAAATTGAAGAGGAGGTGATGGATGACCCAGTTGTTGACCCGGATTGGCATCCATTGGGGAAGAGGGTGCCGCTGGCAATAGCTCAGAAGAGGATGATCCGCAGCAGGCATCGACATTGCAGCTGCGGTTATCTGGCAGCCCCGTAGCAGTCCAAAAACGTGTTAAAAAAAAAAGAGTTGCAGGACAGCTTGGGCAGACGGTCAAATTAGCACAGCATGCAAGCCCTGAAAATTTATCCCATTGTAGGAAGAGTGCAGTGTGGCACTTTTTTGACAGAAATCCTATTGATGAGGCAAAGGTTATCTGTAAGAAGTGCGGAAGGACCTTTAGCCGAAGGAAAAAATCTCAGAAATTTGAATACCAGTTGCATGCTTAGACATTTAAACACCAAGCACTTGCAAGCATGGAGGGACTACAAAACCTCAGATAGCACATGTGCACCTGCTCCGACTGAAGGTAGGCAGCAACACTACATCGCTTCCCCCACTGTAAGCCCACCGGTTAGCACACCACCAGCAAGAAATGTTGAGGTGTCGTCGCAAGGCCAAAGCAGTCAGGGAATCACAATGTTTTTCCAGCGAAAGACTGAATCTAGGCCATAACCACCACCACCAACCCCCTTCTCAGTCTGCCATGTTCACCGCTAGTACCCCCATATGCAGTTCTCAAGTCCAGCTCACCCTAGCAGACACTCTGAGTAGGACAAGAAAGTACTCATCCTCTCATCCGCGTATACTGGCTTTGAACGCCTACATTGCCAAACTGATCTCATTAGAGATGTTGCCCTTCCATTTGGTTGAAAGCGCAGCGTTCCGAGAGCTCATGGCCTACGCTGTCCCACACTATGACCTACCCAGTTGGCACTTCTTTTCTAGAAAAGTCATCCCTGCCCTCTACCTGCATATGAAAGACAGCATTGTCCATGCACTCAAACAATCAGTGAGTGGAAAGGTGCACCTCATAACAGATGCATGGGCCAGTAGGTATTGCCAGGGCCGTTACAAATCCATCACTGCGCACTGAGTTAATGTGGTGGATGCAGGCTCCATAGGGGACAGCAGTGGTGGGACAGTGCTGCCTAGCCCACGGTATAGGCAACAGTTGGCTGTAGGCGTTCGACCCTCCTCCTCCTCCAGAAGCGAAAGCTCGTCGACAGAGCGCAGTCGCACGAGCACTCCATCTGCAGCTGCCAGTGTTGCACACGAGGTGTCCCACTATCGAACAGCTAGTGGTAAGTGGCCGACTACTTGCAGCGAGAAAACTGAGTCATGGCTGGGAAGTCTGCATCTTGAGCCAGGCAAGGTAGTCAGTGATAACGGCCGTAATTTTGTGGCGGCAAATGCCCTGGCAAAACTCAAGACACATACCTTGCCTGGCTCACATCTTGAACCTGGTGGTGCAGTGCTTCATAAATAATTATCCGGAGTTACCAGCCCTGCTACATAAGGTGCGAAGACTGTGCTCGCACATCCATCGGTCGCCCGTAGACTCCAGTCGTATGCAGAGGCTGCAGCGATCGCTCCACCTCCCCAAGCACCACCTAATCATAGACGTTGCAACAAGGTGGAACTCCACAAAGCACATGGTTGAGAGGCTGTGCGAACAGAGGCAGGCTGTAATGCATTTGTGGGAGGATACACGGGCAGGCAGTTTGAGGGCAGACATCGAGTTGTCGGGTGTGCAGCGGTCAAAGCTGAAAGACCTCTGTAAAGTCCTTCAGTGTTTTGAGAAATGCACACGGCTGGTAAACGCAGACGACGCCATCATAACCATGAGCATCCCACTTATGCATCTGCTCATGCAAGCTTTGACGCACATTAAGGATCAGGCGTCTGCAGCGGAGGAGGAAGAGGAGGAGGAGAAGGGAAGCCTTGATGACAGTCAGCCATTGTCTGCTCAGGGAACTGTCCTGGATGAGGTGGAGGAAGAAGAGGAAGAGGAGGAGGATGAGGGGGATGATTATTTTGGGGAGGAGGATGCTTCTCAGGGGGCAAGAGAAAATGTTGGCTTGCCAAGGTCAGGTACAGGGTTTGTGCGTGAATGGAGGGATGTAGATTTGGCAGAAAGTGCTCCTCCACCCACCACTGGCAGTGCATCATTGACACCTAGAACATTGGCCCACATGTGTGATTATGTCTTGCGGATCCTAAAAAAGGACCCCCGCATTGCCAAAATTATGAAGGATGACGACTACTGGTTGGCCAGCATCCTCGATCCACGCTATAAAGGCAAATTACAGAACATTATGCCACAGGAGAACCTAGAGCTAATATTGGCGAACAAACAAGCAACTCTGGTAAACCATTTGTTAGAGGCATTCCCAGCACACAGCAGCTGTGCAGGTTCTACAAGCCATACTGGGCAACATGGAAGAGGTGTTCGTGGTGCACACAGCCGAAGTTGCGTTGGAGACAGGGGTTTCGTGATCATGTTGTGGACTGATTTCTCGAGTACCGCTCACACGACTGTTAATACTGAATCAATTGCAAAAGACAGGAGACAGCAGTTGTCAACTATGGTTCAAAATTACCTCTCCTCCCCTATCGATGTTCTCCCTCACAGTTCATTCCCCTTTGACTACTGAGCCTGTAAACTGGACACCTGGCCTGAATTGGCACAATATGCCTTACAGGAGCTCGCTTGCCCTGCTGGTAGTGTGCTATCAGAAAGAGTCTTCAGTGCTGCTGGATCAATCCTGACAGAAAGAAGGACCCGGCTGTCGACCCAAAATGTTAGTGATCTCACCTTCACTAAAATGAACCATGCCTGGGTTTCAAAGGATTTTGTACCACCTCCCCTAATGACACATAAGTTGCCAGCAAAATGGCTCGCTTTGTTCTCCTCTTCCTCCGACTTCTCCAATTCCTCCATTTGCAGCTGCTGAATGTCCAGCCTACATCTCAACATATGCCAGTTTTTCCACCTCCCTAACTGGGCTGTACCCCCCCAGGGCTAGCGTCAGCGCCTGGCGCACCCGGGCAAGTGCCGGGGCCCTGAGCACGTGGGGAGGCCCACTCGCCGTCAGAGACACCGGCGTACTATGAGGGGTCCTGTGCCAGTGCCGGCACCCACAAGTGGGCACCCCCTGCTTGCTCAGGGCCCCAGCACTTGCAATACTTACCTCTCCCTGCTCCACCGCTGTGACGTCTTCGACGTTTCCTGACAGTGACATTCAGGTCATAGAGCGCGATTACGTCACGTCTGTGCGCCCTCTGCCTGAACAGTCACAGTGCAGAGAGCTGGAAGATGGCGACGCTGAGGAGTCCAGATTAGAGCAGTGCCCAGCAAGGAGAGGTATTTCATTTTTTTAATGTTTGGAGCAATATATGGGGAGCATTATACACTGGAGAATTATATATGGGGCACATCATACACTGGAGCATTATAAATGGGGCCCATCATACACTGGAGCATCATATACAGGGCCCATTATACACTGGAGCATCATATGGGGCCCATTATATATGGAGCACTATATGGGCCCATCATACACTGGAGCATCATCCATCGGGCCCATCATATACTGGAGCATCATATGGGGCCCATTATATATAGAGCATTATATGGGCCCATCATACACTGGAGCATCATCCATGGGGCCCATCATATACTGGAGCATCATATTGGGCCCATTATATATGGAGCATTATATAGGCCCATTATACACTGGAGCATTATATGGGGCCCATTATATATGGAGAATTATATAGACCCATCATACACTGGAGCATCATCCATGTGGCCCATCATATACTGGAGCATCAGAGCATCATATGGGGCCCATTATATATGGAGCATTATATATGGGGACCATTATATCTGGAGCATTATATGGGGCTCATCATACACTGGAGCATCATATATGGGGCCCATCATATACTAGAGCATTATATGGGGTTTATTATTTATGGGGCATCATATGGAGAACATAGGGGGCCTATTCTGTATGTAGCATTATATGGAGCCCATTCTGTATGGAGCAATATATGGGGCTCATTATTCTGTATAGAGCAATATATGGGGCTCATTATTCTGTATGGCGCACTATGTGGTGCCCATAATACTGTATAGAGGACTATACTGTCCGATTTTTGAGCTATTGTAGAATTTACAATAGATATCACTCATGTAGTGTAAGAAGTGAAGTATTTGGCATTGTACTATACCTATATTTTTCTGCCGTATCGGAGCATCATGAATTGTGGTATGTGTTAAAGGGGCCCACTGAGACTTTCGCGCGTGGCCCACGAAGACCTGGAGCCAGCCTTGCTCCCCACAACTTTAGCCAAATAACCCCCAGTTTTCAATGCGTTACTATTATTATAAAGTAAATTAAGGTTGACAAGCTTAAGTAATAAGAATTTATGTTGTTGGCATTGAAATGGGCACTGTAGGTGTGTTTACTGTCCTCCACTCACTGGCGACTTTTCTTCCCCATTGACTTGCATTGGGGTTGTGTTCCGATCGAAACACGACTTTTTCCGTTAGTCGGCCGATTTCGTTCGACTCGATTATTGGGAAAGTCGGGTGGTCCGAAACCCGACTCGACCCTCCAGGAGGCAAAGTCGCTCATCTCTAGTAGTTGCCACTCACAAGTGGTTTTACTTGCTGTTGAGTTTTATTTTTGACAAATTTTAGAAGATAATTAAGGGTGAAGTTTGATTCTGAACCTATCCTGTTGGTTGTTCTGCTTTGCAAGGTATGATAAAAAACAACTTCCTTCTCACCCCCCAATGGGGGTGGTCTTTTTTGTCCTTTCTCATTCTCGGATCCTCTACCTGAGGCCTTGGAGTTTGAGGGTTATGCGCAGGATCTTAGTTGTTCCCAGCATTGCGCTTTTCTGGATAGAGTTCAGATGTTGCTCCTGGGATCTGTTGTAGCTATGTTCCCAACTTAGGGGTCACTGCTCCAAGTGCTCCTATCACCACTGGAATCACTGTTGCCTTCACCTTCCACATCTTCTCCAGTTCTAATTTGAGGTTCTGGTATTTCCCCAACTTCTCATATTCCTTCTTTCTGATGTTGCTGTCACTTGGCACTACCACATCTATTATCATTGCTGTCTTCTGGTCCTTGTCTACTATCACAATGTCTGGTTGGTTAGCCTACACTTGCTTATCCATCTGGATCTTGAAGTCCCACAGGATTTTAACCCTTTCATTCAACACCACTTTTTCTGGGGCCTCCCACCTGGACTTAGGGGTACTTAGCCAATATGCTGTGCAGATGTTCCTGTATGCAATTCCCGCCACTTGGTTGTGGTGTTCGGTATACGCTGTTCCTGCTTGCATTTTGCATCCTGCCACTATGTGTTGGACTGTTTCTGATGATTCTTTACATAGTCTGCACCTTGGGTCTTGTCTTGAATGGTAGATTCCTGCTTCTATGGATCTGGTTCTTAGTGCTTTCTCTTGTGCCGCTATGATTAGTGCCTCTGTGCTGTCTCGGAGTCCAGCTTTCTCCAGCCATTGGTAGGATTTCTCCATGTCAGCCACCTCCATTATCTGTCGATGGTACATCCCATGCAGCGGCTTGTTTTGCCATGGTGCTTCATGTTCCACTTTCCTGATCTGTTGTTGCTAATGTCATGCCACGTTCACCTCTCTTTGAACGGCTTAGAGGAGCTCGAATTATCACCAAGTTGGATCTTCGTGGGGCCTACAACTTGATCAGTATACGTTCCGGCGATGAATGGAAGACCGCCTTTAACACCCGGGACGGTCACTACGAGTACTTGGTCATGCCCTTCGGCCTCAGCAATGCCCCAGTATTCCAGGAGTTCGTAAATTATGTCTTTAGGGACATGTTGTACTCTTGCGTAGTAGTCTACCTGAACGATATCCTTATTTTTCTCCAAATCTGTCTGCCCACAGAAGAAACGTGCACCAAGTCCTCTTGCGCTTGAGGGAGAACCGCCTTTTCACCAGGCTCGAGAAATGTGTCTTCGAATAGACGTCCTTGCCATTCTTGGGATACATTATCTCAGACTCTGGTCTAAGCATGGATCCAGCAAAAGTGTCCGCCATTCTCGACTGGCCACGACCACGTGGGGTGAAAGCTATCCAACGCTTCCTTGGTTTTGCGAACTACTGTCGGCAGTTCGTTCCCCATTTCTCCTTGTTGGTTCGCCCCATTTAATTTCTTATTCGCAAAAGAGGACGCCTTCCAATCCATGGAGCAGGCCTTTGCCTCTGCTCCAGCGCTTCATCGTCCTGAGGTTAGTAAACCTTTCACTCTTGAGGTGGACGCATCCTCTACCGGGGCCGGCGCAGTCCTTTTGCAGAAGTCCTCTTCAGGACGCTTAGTCATCTGTGGCTTCTTTTCTAAAGTATTCTCCCTGACTGAGCGAAATTACTCCATCGACGACAAAGAGCTATTGGTCATTAAGTTGGCCTTGGAGGAATGGAGATTCTTACTGGAGGGCCCCATACATCCATTCAAGATCTTCACGGACCATAAGAACTTGGCGTACATCCAGTCTGCACAAAGGCTCAATCCTCGGCAAGCCAGGTGGTCTTTGTTCTCCTCCCGTTTTGACTTTGAACTCCATTTTCAGCCTGGCGATACAAACATCAACTCTGATGCGTTATCGAGATCTTTCCAGTCGACTGATACTGAAGTCGGAACCTTCTCATATCATCGATCCGTCCAAGATAATTACTGTGGCTTCTGTCAAGTTGACCACGTGACCTCCGGGAAGAACCTTCATGGCTGAGAACAACCGTAAATGAGTGTTAAGCTGGGGACATTCATCCAAGATTGCCGGTCACGTTGGCATCAAGAAGACTTTTTCCCTGATTTCTCGCTACTATTGGTGGCTGTCTTTTTCCAAGGATGTCAAAGACTTTGTGGCTTCCTGTCCATCCTGCGCCCAGAACAAGGTACCCAGGCAACTACCCTCCGGCCTTCTTCTTCCGCTTCCAGTACCTTCGGCTCCATGGCAGCCCATAGTCATGGATTTTATTACCGATTTGCCTCGTTCCTCTGGTTGTACGGTGATCCTGGTGGTTGTAGACCGATTCTCGAAGATGGCTCATTTCATTTCTCTGGCAAACTGGCAAAGATTTTCATCTCACACATCTTCAGACTTCACGGCTTCCCTCTGCACATCGTGTCAGACAGAGGGGTTGAATTCACCTCCCGGTTCTGGAGAGCCCTTTGTGGACTCATGAAAGTGACACTGGATTTTTCTTCCGCCTATCACCCCCAAACCAATGGGCAGGTGGAACGAACAAATCAAATTCTTACATCCTATCTCCGTCACTTTTCCAATGCACATCAGAACGACTGGGTCAGTCTACTTCCTTGGGCGGAATTTGCCTACAATAACCACACCAGTGAATCATCCACCAAGTCCCCCTTCTTCATCGTCTTCGGACAACATCCCAGTGTGCCTTTTCCGGTTCTTCCTGCCTTGGGAGTTCCTGCGGCCGACTCACTGTCCATGGAGTTCTCCAGGGTATGGCAGGAGACCCAAACCGCTCTTGAGAAAGCTCGTGACAGGATGAAACAACACGCTGATAAAAGGCATCTGGACATAACTCCTTACCTCCCTGGTGACAAAGTGTGGCTTTCCTCCAAATATATTCGCCTTAAGGTACCATCCTACAAACTAGGTCCCCGATACATTGGTCCTTTTGAGGTCCTCAGGCGTATTAATGATGTGTCGTGCAAATTGAAGTTACCTCCCTCGCTCCGCATTCCCAATTCCTTCCATGTGTCCCTCCTCAAGCCCGTGGCACTCAATTGGTTTCATCCTTCTCCGGGCCAAACACCACAGTCTGTTGGCGTAGGGGATGAATCTGAGGTGAATGACATCCTGGCCATGAAGAAGGTAAGAGGGAGGACCCTCTTCTTAATTGACTGGAAAGGCTTTGGACCTGAGGAGAGGTCTTGGGAGCCCCGGGAGAATATCCACGCACCTCAGATTTTGTCTAAGATTCTTTCCAGCCTTAGAAAGAGGGGGTACTATTACGCCATGCTCACCTGGGGCGGAGACTCCACGCCTGACATCATCACTTCCGGTGCCGCAGCTGCTCCGGGGGTCCCACGGGGTGCACACGCACACCTCTCGCACTTGATTCTATGGCTGCATTGCTGTGCCTGGCGCACATGCGCGCTCTTCTCTGCTCTGACTGCAGCCACGTCATCTCTATGGTCCAGGAGGACCTGACCCAGAAGTTCCAGTGCTCATGCCCTATATCAGGCTGCCTCTTCCTGTGGAAGGTGCCTGATTATTGTACTGCTTCCCTGCTAGGCTTGCTTAGTCCCTGCTCGGTTGCCCCCTGTACTCAGGTACCCTGTACTGTGCCTTGCTCTGTGCTCTGTCGTGCTTCTTAGCACACGCTCTGCTCTGTGCTCTGTTGTGCTTCTTAGCACACACTCTGCTCTGTGCTCTGTCGTGCTCCGTAACACACACTCAGTTCCTGACTTGTCTCATGTCTTGCGTCTTAGCACACCTCCTTTCCTGTCTTGTGCTCTTAACGTGCTTCCCTGCGCATTCTCTGCTTTGCCTCATACCCAAGCGTGCTTCCCAGTGCACACCTTGCACTGTTTCCTTCTCTGCATGTTCCCGTGTCCACGCTTTGCACACTTTCTCTTCCTGCGTACTCCTGTCTTCTGTGATCCGGCCACTTGGTTCCAGCAGTCGTGGTACTGTACTCCCCTGGGTCTGCCCCTGACGCTCACTGTATAGGGGTGGTTCTCACTAGGTCAGCCCGCCCAGGGTGGGTTGGTATCACGACCCAGAGGGTCCACTCCAAGAGTCATCACAGCTGCCTTAGGCTTTCTCTCAGCATCTCATATTTTGGTGCCATTTTTCTGATGTATTCCTGGATACTTCTTGTTTCATCCTCCTTTCTGTTGGTATACAATCTTTGAGTGCTAGACTTAGGGTGGAGACCTCCATGCATTGTGAGGAGCTTTCATGCCTTCACATCTGCAGCTTCTATCTCTTCTTTTGGCCAGCACACTGTGCCAGCAGGGTATCTGATAGCTGGCAGGGCATATGTATTAATGGCATGGATTTTATTCTTCCCATTGAGCGGGCTCTTCAGGACCTGTCTTACCCTTGGATGGTATTTGGATGTTGCTGCTTTCCTGCCTCCTCATCATGGTTGTCATATCCCTGTGGGATGCTGAGGTACTTGTAGCATGTCTGTACATCTGCTATATGCCCTGCTGGTAATTCCACTTCATCAGCCCTGACTACCTCGCCTCTCTTTATTACCAACCGGACGCACTTCTCCAGTCCAAAGGACATCCCGATGTCTTTACTGTAGATCCTTGCCAGGTGGATCAGTGAATTGATGTCGTTTGTTTTTCGCAGATTGATGTCATCCATGTAGAGGAGGTGGCTGATGGTGCTTCCACTCTTGAACTTGCTTCCATAGCTAGACTCTGTAATTATCTGACATACATATACAGCTCTGACAAAAATTAAGAGACCACTGCAAAATTTTCGGTTTGTCTGATTTTTCTCTTTATAGGTATATTTTTGAGTAAAATGTAAATTTCTCTTTTATTCTATAAACTATTGACAACATGTCTCCGAATGTCCAAGCAATAAATTTTTATATTTTTTTTCAGAAAATGAGAAATGGTCAAAATAACAAAAAATATGCAGTGCTTGCAGACCTCAAATAATGCTAAGAAAGTTCATAGTCATTTAGAAACAAAAATACTAGTCTTTTAACTCAGGAAGAGTTCAGAAATCAATATTTTGTGGAATAACCATGATTTTTAATCACAGTGTTCATGCGTCTTGACATGGTTTCCACCAGTCTTTCACACTGCTTTTGGGGGACCTTATGCCATTCCTGGTACAAAAATTTAAGCAATTCTTCTTTGATGGCTTGTGACTATCCATCTTCCTCTTGATAACATTCCAGAGGTTTTCAATGGAGTTCAGGTCTGGAGATTGGGGTGCCATGATAGGGATTTGATGTGGTGGTCTTTCATCCACATATTGATTGGCCTAGCTGTGTGGCATCGCGCATTGTACTGCTGGAAAAACCAGTCCTCAGAGTTGGGGAACATTGACTGAGCAGAAGGAATCACCTGTTTTTCCAGGATAACCTTGTATGCGGCTTGATTCATTCGTCCTTCACGAAGATTAACCTGCCCAATTCCAGCCTTGTTGAAGCATCCCCAGATCATCACCGATCCTCAACCAAATTTCACAGTGGGTGCAAGACATCTCCAGGTCTCCATCTAACCATTAGACGACCAGGCGTTGGTCAAAGCTGAAAATTAGACTCATCAGAGAAGATTACCTTCCTCCAATCCTCTAAGGTCCAATCCTTATGGTCTTTGGCAAACTTCAGCCTGGCTCTCCTTTGCTTCTCATTGATGAAAGGCTTTTTTTAGCTTTACATGACTTGAGCACTGCCTCTAGAAGCCTGTTATGAACTGTTCTTGCCGTGCATTTCACCCAGCTGCCATTCCTTTTGTAAGTCACTTGATGCTATCCTGCGGTTGCTGAGTGACATTCGAAGAAGATGACGGTCATCCCGGTCAGTGGAGAGTCGTTTTCGCCCTCTGCCGGTCTGTAGCTTTGTTGTTCGAAATGTCTGCTGCTTGACCTTGTTGTAATGGACTGCCGTCTTAGAAATTTTAAGGATGGAGGCAACATGACACTTACTGTATCCCTCTGCTAGTAAAGCCAGAATCGAGCCCTTCTTTTCCTCACTCAAAACTTTTCTTTTCAACTCCTTTGGCATGGATAAAAGTTATTTTTTCATTCCTATTATTTTTGGGATATTACTAGCACTTGTTTTGCCATCCAGCTTGTCCTATTGCAAGAGGATTGTGAACACCACAGCAGTGTTTTTTATACTTTCCTTCGTTAAATAAGATTTAGTTTAAGTGATCACCTAATCAGAAGCACATTAAGTAGAATGAGGTGTATTCTGATTGGAATTCAACTGACACTGGAATGGAATGGCTGTTAGACATATAGAGAAGCTGATTTTTATAAAACTATGCAATGGTCTCTTAATTTTTGCCAGAGCTGCATATGTTAATTGGCTTCAGTTCCTTCACAGAGTGTTTTTTTAACCTTATTGCTTATTTTAAAACAGTAGAGAGACTCTTGCCCTGATTTGCATTCCCTCTCCCTTATGTGTTAGCATATCAACCAGGTTTGACTAAAGGCAGCCATATCCACTAGATGGCTTTCTACTAAGCAAGTTCAGCTGATCATTCAGCCAGCAGTCATTTTCTCTGACTTCCCCATAAATAGCAGCACTTGTTCGTCCGAGCACTCTTCTCTATGTTCTCTATGAAAGAGCTGTCGCCAAACATGTCTGGTGACAACATATCTCCGCGAGTCAATATGATCGGTAGTCTGAAATTGCACAAGCCAAATTGATATTTGCTCAATCCAGGTCTCCGAAACTCATTATACTGTCAACTGAATGCATAAGTATCTGCTGGTTCAGCTAACATTAATCTAAAGCATATATGGGGATTTACAATTTGCATACAGAGAAGGAAGTAAGCCTATACCCATTTGGAAAAATTGTAAAAAAAAAGATGGGAAACAGTTTTCAGTGGATAATGAGGCAGCTAACACAAAGAACTGCACAGTTTCTGGACCATTGGATCCTGGACAATCAGAACTGTGGAGACAGTAAGTGAAAGTTTTGACTCTGGCTTCTCGGCTTCTCTAGACTAATTCCATTAATAAATGACCAATGATTAATACTAAGACATTTACTAAAATAGTAAAATCAGGACGATTGCAGGTATGTCCACTAGTGAACTTCCTTGTCTGGTCTATAGAGATGGAACTTTACTATGGAGCTTGTGCAGCACAGATCCAGACAGTAAACTAACTTGAAGCAGGACATAGATACCTAGTATACAGGCCAAAAGCAAGAGAGAATACAGGAGATGTGATAACTGATTTTTATCGCTGCTAGAATATCCTAATTATGCCATGTTTTTTTTAATAGATAGGAGCCTTACATTGAAAGATACAGAATATATTTTTATCATGCCTAAACTTTTCTAAATTCCTATAGGAAATAATACATTATTTATACAATATTAATAACAGATGATATAAATGTACTGACTCCAACTCCACCCGAAACTAGCCCAGGCTCCAACTCCACAGCCCTGTTTACAAGACCTGGATTTACACAGCAACAGTCATAGCTTTTTTAGAGAGGTCTATTGCTAAATATTTTTAGTGGACAGAAAATGCTTTGAAGTGCTCCAAAAAAATAAAGAAAAAATTAAGAAAATGAAAAAAGACATTAAAGTTTAAAATGTGTTATACAGTTTGTACAGCACTTCACTATTAAATCCATTACAAGGGAAAACTGAAATACCTTGAACTGCAGTACATATCCTGGTTTTAAAGTTAGATCTCGAGTAACAGCAAATCGATCACCATCTGATTTTCCAAATATCATAGCAGAGGGGGTAATAGAGCAGAAACTTTCATTTTTAACCATCCCTTCATTAGCCATCATCAGCCAAACACTCAGCTGATTCATTGGATAGTCAAAAGCAGGCTTTTCATAAAAATTCTAAATGGGAAGAAAATGCAAGGACAATATGAATATATTTTATATTTATTGCTGATACACAACAATATATAAAAAAATATATACAAGAATAGAAATGTTGAAATAATATATCTTGTAATAGTGTGATTTAGACAGAAAAAAATAACATACAATCAGTAAAACTTTGTTACTAAAAATCATCTCTGCTGCTAAAATATGCTGATCTTTGCTTTACATTTATTTAGGTTTTCCTTGCTATAAAGGATTAGAATGTTCCTTCACAGACATAAACAGGGCTCACAAACCTGCAAGCCATGTAAGAATGTTTTTAGTCAGGCAGATTTCTGATCATAATAAGTGCTGATTGAAGCCATGACGAATCATTTAGCCTCTTAGTGACAGAGCCAATTTGGTACTGAATGACCAAGCCAATTTTTACAATTCTGACCACTGTCACTTTATGAAGTTATAGCTCTAGAATGCTTTAATGTATCCCACTGCTTCTGAGACTGCTTTTTTGTGACATATTGTACTTCATGTTAGTGGTAAAATTTATTCGATATAACTTGTGTTTATTTATGAAAAAAATGGAAATTTGGAAAAAAAAATTGAAAATTTTGCAATTTTCAAACTTTTAATTTTTGTACTCTTAAATCAGAGAGTGGTGTCGCACAAAATAGCTAATAAATAACATTTCCCACATGTCTACTTTACATCAGCACAATATTAGAAACATATTTTTTTTTAGGATGTTATCAGGGTTAAAAGTTGATCAGCGATTTCTCATTTTCCAACAAAATTTACAAAAC
This sequence comes from Oophaga sylvatica, assembly GCA_033576555.1. Taxonomy (NCBI): domain Eukaryota; kingdom Metazoa; phylum Chordata; class Amphibia; order Anura; family Dendrobatidae; genus Oophaga; species Oophaga sylvatica. The sequence continues at coordinate 286,743,538 of JARQOD010000004.1, read as the reverse complement.
CATTTTTTTAGGGACCACCTCACATTTGAAGTGAGTTTGGGGGGTCAATATAACAGAAGATACCCAAAAGTGACACCATTCTAAAAACTGCACCCCTCAAGATGCGCAAAACCAGATTCAAGAAGTTAATTAACCCTTCAGGTGCTTCACGAGAACTAAAGCAATGTGGAAGGAAAAAATGAACATTTTACTTTTTTAATAAAAGTTTACTTTGGAACAAAATTTTTTTATTTTCACAAGAGTATCAGGAGAAAATGGACCACAAAATTTGTTGTGCAAGTTCTCCTGAGTATGCCAATACCCCGTATGTGGGGGAAAGCCACCGTTTGGGCGCACGGCAGCGCTCAGAAGGGAGGGAGCACCGTTTGACTTTTTGAAAGCAAAATTGTCGGGAATCAATGGCGGCGCCATGTTACGTTTGGAGACCCTCTGATGTATCTAAACAGTGGAAACCCCAATTGTAACTCCAACCCTAATGCCAACACACCCCTAACCCTAATCCAACCCTAACCATAACCCTAACCACAAACCTAACCCTAACACACCCCTAACCCTAATCCCAAACTTAACCGTAATCCCAACCATTTCCACACCCCTAACCCTAGCACAACCCTATCGTCAGTCCAAACCTAACTTTAACCCAACCCTAACCCTAACTTTAGCCCAACCCTATCTTTAGCTCAATTCTAACTTAAGCCCAACTCTAACTTTAGCCCAACCCTAACTTCAGCCCAACCCTAACTTCAGCCCAACCCCAACTATAAGCACAACCATAACCCTAATGTAAAAATGGAAATAAATACATTTTTTTATTATATTATTTTTACCTAACTAAGGGGTTGATAAAGGGGGTTTGATTTACTATTTTTTTTTATCACTGTTGCCGGGTGCCGGCAGGCAGATCTGCGCATGCGCCTGCCATCGCACTGCGCATGTGCCCGCCATTTTCTTCCCAGAAGAAGATGCCGGTGGCCAGGGGGGATGCAGCAGTGTCAGGGACACCGGAGGTATTGGCGGGTAATCAGGGGACCCCATTTCTCTCTTTCTCCCAATAGCTGAGACCCCAGAGAAATTCAGACTATGGGGGGCGCTATACACTTAGCTCTTAGCGTCGTTAAAAAGCGTCACAGAGGCACAAGTACCCTTAACAGCGGCCGTTTAAAAGGCGTATCGGCGGTCATTAACGGGTTAAAGGGTCTTGTACACAGGCCAATGCAAAACTGTATACGGACGAACCATGGTTACTATAAGGCCAAGTTCCCATGTTAAGCGCTTGGTGAGTTTTTTATGTTCCAGATTTTCTGCACCTATTAAGTTAAGTAGCTTACTTGCATTTTTTACATGCATTTTTATTGCGTTTTTGACCCTGCGTTTTTTGTCTCTTGGTGGTGTGTCATGTTTTAAACAAAGCTGCTTTTGTTTTTCATATTTCCTGGTATTTGGCTTTGACAAAACTTTATTGATACATTCATATGTGGTTTGCATAGGTTTTTAATGCGTTTCCGCCACAAAAATCCACTAAAAATGCATGTGCATTTTTTACCTGCGGTTTTTCTGCATCTAATGCAAGTCTATAGAAAAAACTCAGAGTACTCGCCAGAGAAACTGACATATAGCAGAATTGAAACCCACACCGCAGTTCAGTTTACACTGAGTTAAAAAAAAAAGCACAGAGGGCAGGAGATTTCTATAAATCCCATCCACTTTGCTGTAACTGTAAGACACTGTATTTTGATGCAGCGAAAATATGTTGCATTAAAAAGTCATCAAAAGCTCATCGTGGGACATAGCCTAATTGTTTGGTCCTATAGCATTTGCAAATTGTCAGTAGGACATTTCTCTGTGTAAGCAGTGGATGTTCTACCAGCAACAATTATCTTTTAGGCTGCATAGAAGATGCGATCAGCTGATGAACAATCGTTTGTTTGATAGCTGGTCGCTGCCTATTTAAACAGTACAATGATCAGGATTGGTCCATGCTAAACTACTTTAAAGGGAACCTGTCACCAGAAATAATGATGTTAACCTTCACATGTGTGCTTAATCTGCAGGTTAACAGCGTTATTATGCTGCCCAGCGCCTGCATGCAGCCAAATGCAGCGGGGAGAAAATGATCTTTATTCTCCCCACCAGCAATCGGTATTCAGTCATGGGGGGGCGGTGCGGTGCCGATTCAGTCACCACTCTAGGTATACAGAGCCGCCGCAGTAACCATGCTCCCGGCCCTGACTGACAGCAGGCCGCATTGCAGAGTCAGTGTCAGTCACTGCCGGGGGCGTGGTTACAGCGGCCGCTCTGTATACTCAGAGCGGTGATTCAACCGGCACAGCCCACTCCCCTATGACTGAATACTGAATGCTGGGGGGAGAATAAAATCATTTTCTCCCCGCTGCATACGTCTGTGTGCAGGCACCGGGCAGCATAATAAAGCTGTTAACCTGCAGATTAACCCCATATCTTCAGGTTAACAGCATTATTTCTGGTGACAGGTTCCCTTTAATAGTTACTATCTTGATATTTCATTAAAGCACCATTCCAGCGGGTTTATTTATATCACAGCTGGAGTGAGGCTACTAAGCTAAGTTCCCTGACCCCAGCCTTATAATTACCAGCCACTGTCTTCAGCTTTTCCTGGCACCACTCAGGTCCCGACCGCCATCTTGTGACCAGAAGTCACAGGTAACAGTCTCAAGCTGTCAGTGTAAATATCAGAGCCTCGTTCTGGCTCTAATAGACTTACATTGAGTTATGACTTCCAGATCATGCAGCAAACACTGGAGCAATCCAGATGTCACAAACTGCTGGAGACCGACCAGAGTGGCACTCATTAAAAGTTGAAGATGGCGGCTGGTAAGTATAAAACTAGTGGCAGGGATCATAGATTAGTAGCACCACTCCAGCTCTGCATTAAACAAAACTGCTGGAGTGATGCTTTAAAGGTGGGTTGAGCCTAACTAGATATTCAGAAATAAATCATGAACAAGACACACAGACCCTTAAAATCTTATATTATGAACATAGCCCAATAATCAAAAATGAAAATGGAGGAAAGGTTATTTAAAAAAAAAAATTAATTAAAAAAGTGGTTACGTAGCACTGTTTGAGTTTTTCTTTCTAACTAAGCAATGGTCATATGCTGTACATTTACAGTATGTCACAAAAATGAGTACACCCCTAACGTTTTGTAAATATTTTATTATATCTTTTCATGGGATAGCACTGAAGATATGACACTTCGATACAATGTCAAATAGTGTGCAGCTTGTATAACAGTGTAAATTTGGTGTGTCCTCTAAATAACTCAACACACAGCCATTAATGTCTAAACTGTTGACAACAAAAGTGAGTACACCCCTAAGGCCCCGTCACACTAAGTGAGATCGCTAGCGAGATCGCTGAAACGTCACCGATTTTGTGACACAACAGCGACCTAGCCAGCGATCTCGCTTAATGTCCTGGACCATTTATTCGTCGTTGGTCTCCCGCTGGCCAGCGCGCATCGCTGCGTGTGACAGGCGGGAGACCAGCGATCAGCTAGCTGGAGCTGGTAACCAAAGTACACATCGGGTTTCTAGGCACCGCGCGGTGCCTAGAAACCCGATGTGTACGTTAGATACCAGCGCGCTGGTGCAGGGGAGCTGGTAACCAAGGTAAACATCGGGTTTCTAGGCGCCGCTTGGCGCCTAGAAACCCGATGTTTACCTTGGTTACCAGCTCCCTGCACCAGCGCGCTGGTATCTAACGTACACTGCGGGTAACTAAGCGACGTGCATCGCTTGTTACCCGCATAGTCGCTGTCCTGACCACTGCTGAGATCTGCCTGTTTGGCAGCTCACCAGCGATCATGTAGCGACACACCAGCGATCCTGACAAGTTCATATCATTGTCGGGATCGCTGGTGAGTCACTATGTATGACGGAACCCTAAGTGAAAATGACAAAATTGTGCCCATAGTGTCAATATTTTGTGTGGCCACCATTTTTTGAAGCACTGCCTTAACTCTCTAGGCATGGAGTTCGCTAGAGCTTCACAGGCTGCCAATGGAATCCTCTTCCACTCCTTCATAATAACATCACAGAACTGGTGGATATTAGATACCTTGTGCTCCTCCACGTTCTGTTTGAGGATATCCCACAGATGGTCAATAGGTTTTAGGTCTGGAGACATGCTTGGCCAGTCCAGCACCATTACCCTCAGTTTCTTTAGCAAGGCCATGGTTGTTTTGGAGTTGAGTTTGGGGTCATTATCATGTTGGAAAACTGCCATGCGGCCCAGTTTCCGAAGGGAGGGGATCATGCTCTGCTTCAATATGTCACAGTAGATGATGGCATTCATGGTTCCCTCAATGAACTGTAGCTCCCCACAGCCAGCAGCACTCAAACCCCAAACCATGACACTCCCATCACCATGGGCCACATGCCCATTACTGTAGGCAAGACACACTTGTCTTTCTACTCCTCACCAGGTTGCCACCACACACGGTTTACATCATCTGAACCAAATAAGTTTATCTTGGTCTAATCAGATCACAGGACATGATTTCAGTAATCCATGTCCTTAGTGTCCCATCACACATAGCGACACACCAGCGATCCCGACAACGATATGCACTAGTCAGGATCGCTGGTGTGTCGCTACATGATCGCTGGTGAGCTGCCAAACAGGCAGCTCAGGCAGAGATCAGGACAGCGACACTGAGGGTAACGTCGCTTAATTACCCGCAGTGTACGTTGGATACCAGCCCACTGGTGCAGGGAGCTGGTAACCAAGGTACACATCGGGTTTCCAGGCGCTGCGCGACGCCTGGAAACCCGATGTGTACCTTGGTTACCAGCTGATCGCTGGTCTCCTGCCTGCCACACGCAGCGATGCGTGCTGGCCAGCGGGGGACAAACGATCAAAAAAATGTCCAGGACATTCAGCGACGATCAGCGATACCCGGCAGGGGGGCTGATCGTCGCTGAATGTCACACACAGCGATATCGCTGGGCAGATCGCTGTTGCGTCACAAAACTAGTGACTCAGCAGCGATCTTGCTAGCGAGATCGCTGTGTGTGACGGGGGCTTTAGTCTGCTTGTCTTCAGCAAACTGTTTGCAGGCTTTCTTGTGCATCATCTTTAGAAGAGGCTCCCTTCTGTGCCAACAGCCATGCATACCAATTTGATGCAGTGTGTGACATATGTTCTGAGCACTGACAGGTTGACCTCCCTTTTACCTCTGCAGCAATGCTGGCAGCACTCATATGTCTATTTTGAAAAGACATCCTACATTGTATCCAAGTGTCCTATCTTCAGTGTTGTTCCATGAAAAGATATAATAAAATAAAACAAAATGTGAGGGGTGTAGTCACTTTTGTGATATACTGTATATTTAAGGTATCAGGATATGCATAATGGTGTAGCCTAACATGAAAAAGTGTAAGGCTAGGTTCAGATTAATCCAATGCGCTTCACTGACCATTACGTTGAAGTTTCTATCCGAATTCATGAAAAATGTATTCCAATGGGATCGCTTACAGAGCCATGCACTTAAATCAAGCTAGAACAGTCAATGTGGACACTGTCTGACCTCTGTCCTGGTGGTTTTCATCGTTTAGACAGAATAAAAAGTGGTTAACAACATATTTTTACATATCTGAAAAAGACAAATATTGCCAGGACGGAGGCCAGAGTGACTTAGTCAAATTCATTTAAGTAGTGAATGGCTCTGTTGGATTTCCAGTTGGAGTACATTTCTTAGGAACTTTATCAGAAACCCTATATTGTGGTCAGCGGAGAGCACTGCATTAATATGAACCTATCCTTACATATAAAATTCTCTGTGTACTCAGCAGTTAAGATATAATAAGGACTTACTTGTGGTAAGGTTGGATAAGCAATAGGTATAATCTGTTTTTGGTTTTCTGACAATATGATGACATCATCAATGGCCCACTGGTCATATCCTTCTCCTGAGAAGACAGGTTGCCACCAGCGGAAACGGGTACATGGTGTTTTTGCTGCACTTGGAAGCTCAAGATATATAAACCTGGCAGAATATAAAAGATGTGCAAATATTTTACATAACCATGCCAGGAGCTAAATTTATCCAACAGTGTCCAGACGGAAAGAATCATCTGGTATATAAAGATGACACATCACGTAGAAGCCATTTCTCATATTATTTATTTCAGAAACCACACATCATGCAAAATTAACTAATGGAAAATTTTAAAAAAAGAAACAAGATAAAAACAACATGATCACAAAAGGAATCATCTGAATGTCATTATCACAGCACTTAATTCATAAATGAGAAAGAAAAAATTGGTACTTACTTAGGTTTTGTGAAGTCAGAGAAATACATTTCCGCTAGCAGATGCCAATTTATACCTCCGTTGTTACTGTACTGAAGTAACACTCCTTCTTCCCTACTATCTGCTTTATTACATGAAGAAGTTTCCCCTCCTATTTGTATGTAGAACTGTATGAAATCAACCCAAGTTGTGTCCATGTCCCAGCTAACCAGCTGTCTCCTACCATCCTTTAAAAAAGAAAAGGTAAACATTAAATTATCCTAAAATGCACAAATGCCTCATCCTAGAGCAGGGGTTAACAACCTGTGACCCTCAATTCCATTCTGTGTGGCCCCCTGCCATAAATGTGGCTCTGGTTGTGGCTTATTTCCAGGGAGAATAAAAGGATTGCCCATTGAAAATCAGCAAGCAATAATCTTTTCTCACCCAACATCATCTGTTGAGAGATTGGGAGACCAGCGATCAAAAAAATGTCCTGACATTTCAGCGACGATCAGCGATACCCAGCAGGGGGGCTGATCATCGCTGAATGTCACACACAGCGATGTCGCTGGTGAGCTCGCTGCTGCGTCACAAAACTAGTGACTCAGCACCGATCTCGGTAGCGATATCGCTATGTGAGACGGGCCCTGTAGTCAGGCCCCATACACATTAGACTGCCAACAGATAGTGCCAAAATCAACAAGTTCAGCTGACTTTAATCTAATGTATATGAGGGCTTTAAGTCTTATGGCAGCCCTAGGGAGTAGTATAATCTAGCAATGCTGCCTTTGGTCCACAATGACTGTGAACTCTTGACCTAGAATACAAAGAAAAGATCCACATGTTCAAGAAATATTGACCTCCTTGGGAATGAGCCAGTCATTTAAATGAAAACTGTTTAGCCACGGAAGGTATTTTAATTTTGTTGGCTAAATAAATACAATGAACATTAGTGTTTCTGAAGTATCCAATGCATTTCTCTGGCGAGTTACGATATATAAGAGGCTAGAAAGTCTGTTTCCTATGGCTTGTCATCAATATATGGCATTGCCTGTAATATTCTGTCATTAACTTCAGTATTACAATCAGAAGCTGGATGGCAAGGACATCACAATAGAATACATGTTCTTTGTCAGCTAAATTTCAATATTCACATCAGTAGTTGAAGGGAACTTGCCACAAGATTCATGCTGCCTGAACTACGAGCAACATTAATGATCACTGGCTATATTATTGCAGCCGTGTATGTTTTATTCTGAATTGCTGAAGTGTTTCAGAGAAGACATATTTTAAAAAGCCGACAAAGGTCTATGCATCTCGGATGACTAATTTGATGTGATCCACAGCGACTCTTCCACTCTCTGTTCTCCCAGACTGACAGGTCTCTCTCTATGTGTGTATGTAGGCAGTGGCGTAGCGTAGGGAGGGCGGTCCGCCCCAGGCGGCACGTGTGTGTGGGGGCGCCGGGCGGCGCAGCAGCAGCAGCAATTCCATACCCCAACAGTCCCGATTCTAACCCCTCCCACCGCTCGCTGGCTCGGTCAGGACACTATGTGTCCTGCAGTGAGAAGTCGCCACGCCCCCCATGCACCCCTTCATTGCCCTCCCAACTTCGCACAGCCAGCATTTACCATTGCTGTGCTGTGCTTTGTAAAAGTGGTAGCAGGACCTGTGATGAGGTCACAGGAGGGGAGGAGTTAGGTGTCACATGATCAGGCCCCTGTGTGCAGGAACCTGCTGTACTGGTCGTCATGGTGCTGGATGATGGTAAGTTTATATGTGGGATCATAAGGGGTTTACAGTGTGGATGTAGCTGAGCTGTGTGTGCATGAGGTGTACGAAGCGGAGCCGTGTGTACGAGGTGTACGGAGCGGAGCCGTGTGTACGAGGTGTACGGAGCGGAGCCGTGTGTGTACGAGGTGTACGGAGCAAAGCCGTGTGTGTACGAGGTGTACGGAGCGGAGCCGTGTGTGTGTACGAGGTGTACGTAGCGGAAGTGTACGGAGCGGAGCCGTGTGTGTACGAGGTGTACGGAGTGGAGCCGTGTGTGTACGAGGTGTACGGAGCAAAGTCATGTGTGTACGAGGTGTACGGAGCGGAGGTGTACGGAGCGGAGCCGTGTGTGTACGAGGTGTACGGAGCGGAGCCGTGTGTGTACAAGGTGTACGGAGCGGAGCCGTGTGTACGAGGTGTACGGAGCGGAGCCGTGTGTGTACGAGGTGTACGGAGCAAAGCCGTGTGTGTACGAGGTGTACGGAGCGGAGCCGTGTGTACGAGGTGTACGGAGCGGAGCCGTGTGTACGAGGTGTACGGAGCGGAGCCGTGTGTGTATGAGGTGTACGGAGCAAAGCCGTGTGTGTACGAGGTGTACGGAGCAAAGCCTTGTGTGTACGAGGTGTACGGAGCGGAGGTGTACGGAGCAGAGGTGTAAGGAGCGGAGCCGTGTGTGTACGAGGTGTACGGAGCAAAGCCGTGTATGTACGAGGTGTACGGAGCGGAGCCTTGTGCGTGTGAGGTGTGTGGAGCGGAGCCTGTGTGTACAGGGACAAGCGGAGCCGGTGTATAAGGGTGTACTGGCGGAATCTGTCGTGAGGGGCGGGGGAGGAGGTGGGTGTAGGCATGGGTGCTGAGGTGACGGAGCAAAGTGTTATTGTGTAGGGGGTCCGTCCGCGTCCTGGCGGTGAGGTTTACTTTCCGCGGAGTTGTACGAGCATGCGGTGTGTAACCGGGGACCCCAAGCTGCAGTTGTCACGGTTACCGGCCAGCGAAGCGTGTGTGTAAGGTCACGGAGAACGCGTGTATGTAGACGGTGTACCTCATTTCGGGCAGCCTTCAGCATGTACGGGTGTCGGACGAGTCCGGTGTGAGAGGTTCACGGGCGAACTGGGCTGGATTCGTACGGAGGAGACCCGGGAGGAGCCGTGGCTCATACGGAGCACCAAGCGGTGTGTAGAGGTGTGGAGGATCAACATGGTTGTTAAAGTGACGGACCCGATGCGTCTGAGGTGTGGGAGCGGAGCCGGGTGTATGGGCAAAGAGCGGCCTCATGCTGGTGAGATCACATCGGGAATGGGTCATGCGGGATCTGTGACTTGAGGGTCGGGCGGAAGGGGGAGCTTGTGCTGGGTTTCGGAGGATGCGAATGCAGTTAAACGCTTGCGGAAGCGGACGGGTCCCGTCCGGACTGCCCTGAAAGGTACGTTTACGATTAATGTATTTATAATACTGTGGAACCACAGTTTTGCAGCTAAGTGCTACGTTCAGCGGTGGATTGGGTGTGACCTGTAATGGTGTCTGAGGTGGAAAATTGCCGCCGGACCACTACATTTGGCCGCACTGCACCAGCAGGTACTGATCGTTCCAGTGAGCTCTTCGATGCGCGCATCGAGCCCTTGTTGGAGTGAATGCGGGTCAGTGGTCGACCTGCTGCTTAATCCGATCTCATTTGGAGTTAAAGAGGTTGGGTCTCAATTATGGATACCTTCACGATGAAAGCGCCATGATAAATGCCGCTGCTATAAGACTATTAATGGTAGTCGCAGTATACTGGTTGAGATCCGCACCTGGATGGGAGCTATATGATGTGCTGCCTAATGTTGAGTCCCGGGGTTTGTATGTAGGTCTAATGAACGTAAATCGCATAAGCGTAAAGGTTGGTTCTTGAAATGGGACTGTCCGCTTGAAACTGACTGTTGATAATACTATATATTTTAGTTGATTAGAAAAAGTGTATTACATGCAAATGGCAGCAGGCTGTGTACACAGTTTCATCGTGTCTTTGACCAAAAATGGGTGTAGGGGTGGCGCCTCAATTTTGCGCCCAGCCAATTAACATTCTCGCCATAAGCAAAGATGTATTTAAGCAAGAATATGATAATATAGCCTTGACGACCTACATACTGTGACTATTGCTGCAATATCCTGGCAGTATTTGTTTATAGCTGGTAGTTGGATGATGACTCTCAGAGTTTGCTTGACTGATTTGCTTTGGTAGGGAAGTTGTTTGAAACTAAGTATTAACGGGTATTGCAGGATTGAGTTTTCGTTGAAAAAGACTCAATAAAATTTGTGCCAATATGTGATGTCAATTTACCTTGTTAGGGTTCGTTCCCGCTGGCACAAGGGGAGTCTCGAACCCTCCCGTGGTCTCCTCCATCTCTCCGGCCGCAGTGGAGCCTGCTCAGCAGAGACGTCGGTCCAGGCGTCTTGCCCACTCCTCTACTGTGCAGTGACTTGCTGCTGCCTTTCCTGGATCTGCTATTATAGCCAGTGCTGGAGCAGCCGTCTTTGAGACAAAGTCCTGCGTTTTCCCATCTGAGCATGCCCAGAGTGAGATCTCTCATTGGAGATCAGGGGTCACATGTTCAGGTGCTGCAGCGGCTCCTATTGGTCGCCAGGAAGGTCATGTAGCTACGTGTGTTTGTAACAGCTTCTCATTGGTCCTTGTTCCTGGAAGGTCCTGTAGCTGTTGCTATAAAAGGGTAGCATGGCTTTGGGGCCCCCATGCGCTAATATCAACCATTGTATGCTATGCGCCAGTGTGATCATGCGTATGTGTGGTTAGGGACCCGGCTGAAATAACCACTAGAATACCGACTTAATCGTGAGGAGTTTGGTATGGTAGCTGGCCAGGGTCGGTGTCCTAGATGCCTAGATTACAGGCGTAACCGGTGAGGAGTTTTGATTGCCGTATTCAGGGTCTGGCGTTCAGACGCCATAGATTGCGGGTGACTCCCGCGAGGACATTAGCACATGATCACGCGTTATGTACGCTTAGCACTTAACTGTGTACCTGAGAGCCTGACAGGACACAGCACTTTTCCTCAGCGGCCCTGTGACGTAACAGGGTTTGCTTTCGACGCTAGACAGCGCCCTAGCGTTTTACTTTGGGCTCACTGAAGCTAAGTGAGTTCGCACCTATCGCCATATAGCGCTGTGGCATTTCCGTTAGCGGCTCTGGGTTATTAACAGAGTTTGCACTTACTGCCACAACGCGCTACGGCGTTTATTTTAGCGACTCTGCGGGATAACAGAGTTCGCTACTTTCGCCATTTTACTAGCAGCAGGTTCCGCCTGCACGGTGGACCCGGGCTGCGAACGCACCTCTCTACCTCTTATATTTGGTGCGTTCCGCAGACCCTAACATAATATTAGCGCCAGGGTCTGGCTGGTAAAATGGCGGATGACCAGCGTCTACTACGGGACATCCACAGCATAGGTTGGCGGCTCTTGAGTGCACAACCTCAGCTGTGGATGTTACCGCAGTCGCTGTTCAGGCTGCTAGCTGGCTGCAGCCAGTGTGTCCACTGCCACCTCTGCCCCCACAATATCCCACCTCCGCTTCCAGACAAGTTTGCTGGTGACAGCAAGCAATGTCGGGGATTCGTGAGTCAGTGCTCTATACAACTCGAGCTTCTGGCTGCACGTTTTCCCACGGATCGGGCACAAGTGGGCTTTATAATTTCGCTTCTGTCAGGCAGAGCGTTGGAGTGGGCCACCCCGCTGTGGGAGCGTGACGACGTGTGGTGCGGAGTGCTCCTCGTTTTCTGGAGGCTCTAAAAAAGGTCTTTTTAGGACCTCAGGTCACCCACGATACGGCGCTACAACTGCTGGCATTGGCACAGGGTTCGTCTTTGGTCAGTCTGTTTTCCGTCCAGTTTCAGGACTCTGGCCTCAGAGCTAGACTGGTCGGATAAAGTACTCATTCCAGTCTACTGGTGAGGACTGGCTGATCATGTTAAAGATGCTTTGGCTACCAGGGAGATTCCCGCCACACTGGAGAAGCTTATTCCCATATCTACCCGCATCGACCTCCGTTTTCACGAGCGGAGGTTGGAGCGGTCCCAGTGTAGGCAGAGGTTCCGGCTGGCTCCCACCTTCGCCAGACCTCTGGAATCTTCCAGCCAGGTGCCCGACTCCCATGAGGCCATGGAGGTTTCTCGAGCGGGACCTAAGTCCCGGGCCACTCGAGTACCCGTGGTCTGTAACATCTGCCAGCAGTTAGGACACTATGCCAACAAATGTCCACAGCGGTCGGGAAAACGGTCGCGTCTAGTGACCTTGGGAGGAGGTTCACTAGACACTGCGGCATTTTCCACCAAGTTGTCCTTTAAAGGGACAATTACAGTAGGTCCATCCACGCTCTCCGCTGAGCTCTGTGGGGAATTTCATGTCCTCTGCATTTGCTCTCCGCCACACTATACCTCTGGTGATGATCACCCAACCGGTGACTGTGCGAGTAGTGAGTGGATCAACTCTGCCTTCCCAAATCACCCACCAGACGATCCCTCTCACTTTATCTATGTCCCCGTCCCATCAGGAGAGTATTTCTTTTCTTGTCCTGCCCGAGGGAATAGACGAGGTGTTGCTGGGAGAACCTTGGCTCCGTTACCACTCTCCCCATATTGAGTGGTCCTCTGGGAGGATACTGGGTTGGGGTGATTCATGTAGAGGCAGGTGTATCAGGGAGTGCGTTCAGGTCACCACCACAGAGATACCCGTAGATCTCACTTCTCTTCCTCAGTGTTATTGGGCATATGCAGATGTTTTCTCCAAGAAGGCGGCGGAGACTCTTCCACCTCATCGCCCCTACGACTGTCCTATTGATCTCTTGCCTGGAGCAGAACCTCCTCGGGGGAGAGTATACCCCCTCTCGCTCCCTGAGACGGAGGCCATGTCCCAGTACATTCAGGAGAATCTGGCAAGAGGGTTCATTAGGAAGTCGGTGTCACCAGCAGAGGCAGGGTTCTTCTTTGTGCAAAAGAACGGAGAATTACGTCCATGCATTGACTACAGGGGTCTTAACGCCATCACCGCCAAGAATAAGTACCCGTTGCCCCTAATCTCTGAGCTCTTTGATAGGCTCCGAGGAGCAAGAGTATTTACCAAGCTTGATCAACGTGGTGCCTATAACCTAATTCGCATCCGTGAGGGGGACGAGTGGAAGACAGCTTTTAATACCAGGGATGGGCATTACGAATACCTGGTGATGCCCTTCGGGCTCTGTAATGCTCCCGCTGTTTTCCAAGACTTTGTCAATGATATCTTCCGGGATATGCTCTCCACCTCTGTGGTAGTCTATCTGGATGATATTCTCATCTTTTCACCAGATATAGACTCTCACCGGAGGGATGTCAACAAAGTCTTCGACCTCTTCGGGCAAACTCCCTCTATGCCAAGCTGGAGAAATGTGTGTTTGAGCAGGAGTCCTTACCTTTTCTGGGCTATATCATCTCTGCCCAGGGATTGGCTATGGATCCTGCCAAACTACAGGCTGTAATGGACTGGCAAGAACCCCATTCTCTTAAAGCGGTGCAGCGCTTTATGGGGTTCATTAATTATTATCGCCAGTTCATTCCCCATTTCTCGACTTTGGTAGCTCCCTTGGTAGCCCTCACCAAGAAGGGAGCAAATCCCAAGTTGTGGTCTGAGGAGGTCTCCAAGGCGTTCTCTTCCATCAAGTCGCATTTTGCCAGTGCTCCCATATTACATCGCCCTGATGTTGATAAACCGTTTGTTTTAGAGGTGGACGCCTCTTCTGTTGGTGCTGGAGCAGTCCTATATCAAAAGGATGCTCAAGGTCGGAAGCATCCCTGCTTCTTCTTTTCTAAGACCTTTACACCAGCAGAGAGGAATTATTCCATCGGGGACAGGGAGTTGCTGGCTATGAAATTGGCCTTCTCAGAGTGGAGACATCTTCTGGAGGGAGCTCGTTTTCCCTTCCAAGTCTTCACCGACCACAAGAACTTGGTATATTTGCAAACGGCTCAGCGGCTAAATTCTCGCCAGGCCAGATGGTCCCTATTCTTCTCTCGGTTCCATTTCACCCTCCATTTTCTCTCCGGTGAGAAGAATGTTCGGGCCGACGCTCTCTCTCGCTCCTTAGTGTCATCAGAGGAGGAGGATGAGGAGCCTCGGCTTATTGTCCCTGAAGAAAGCCTGAGAACTGTAGCCCCGGTTTCGCTAGAGTCTGTGCCTCCGGGCAAGACTTTTGTGCCCACTAATTTGCGACCGGAGGTACTCTCTTGGGCACACTCGTCCAGGGTGGGTGGACACTTTGGGGCAAAGAGGACAACTGAGCTATTGGCGAGGACATACTGGTGGCCACATATGGTCCGTGACGTCAGGGAGTATGTTCAGGCGTGTGTCTCCTGCGCCAGGAACAAGTCCCCTCGACAACGGCCAGCTGGGTTACTTTTTCCTTTGCCGGTGGCAGACAGGCCCTGGGAGATGGTCGGGATGGACTTTGTGGTGGGCTTACCCAAGTCTCGGGGTTGCACTATCATTTGGGTGATCACCGACCACTTCTCCAAAATGGTGCACTTAGTGCCGCTACCACGGTTACCTTCCGCACGGGCCTTGGCAGCATTATTTATTAGACATATCTTCCGTCTACACGGTATGCCAGACAAGATTGTCAGCAATCGAATTCCCCAATTTGCGTCTCGGTTCTGGAGAGAGTTGTGTCATCTACTCTGCATTGAATTGAACCTCTCCTCTGCATATCATCCTGAGACGAATGGGTTGGTAGAGAGGGCCAACCAGACCTTGGTCACCTACTTGCGACATTTTGTCTCTGCCAGGCAGGATGACTGGGCATCTCTGCTTCCGTGGGCGGAGTTTGCGCTAAACAATGCTGTGGCTGACTCCACCGGACAGACCCCATTCCTCTTAAATTACGGCCAGCATCCGCGGGTACCGGTGCCCATGCCCGTTGCTTCCGCTGACTCCAGGGTGGCAGACTGGGCTGTGGAAGCACGGGACATATGGGACCGCACCCAGGATGCCATTCAGGCTTCCAAGGAAAGGATGAGGTCTTCTGCCGATGCTCATCGGCGTCACGCTCCGACATTTTCTCCTGGCGACCTAGTGTGGCTCTCCGCCCGAAACATCAGGCTACGGGTGGAATCCACTAAATTGGCACCCTGCTATTTGGGTCCCTTCAAGGTTCTCGAGCAGGTGAACCCTGTGGTTTACCGTTTGGCCCTTACGCCTCGCCTTGGTATCTCCGACACCTTCCATGTATCCCTCCTAAAACCCGTGGTCATCTCCCGGTTGCCTGAGTCATGTGCCGGGACGTCGGGTTCGTCTTCGGATGACTACGAGGTGAATGCCATTGTTGGGTGCAAGGTGGTACGAGGCAAAACATTTTATTTGGTGGATTGGAGGGGTTATGGGCCTGAGGATAGGTCCTGGGAGCCTGCCGAGCATGTTCACGCTCCGCAGCTCATCGCTGCCTTTGAACGCAGCGAGGCCCAGAGAAGGGGGGGCCCTAGGAGGTGGGGTAATGTTAGGGTTCGAGTTCCCGCTGCTGCACAAGGGGAGTCTCGAATCCGTCCCGCTGCGGTCTCCCATTCATCTCCAGCCGCAGTGGAGCCTGCTCAGCAGAGAGTCGGTCCAGGCGTCTTGCCCACTCCTCTACTGTGCAGTGACTTGCTGCTGCCTTTCCTGGATCTGCTATTATAGCCAGTGCTGGAGCAGCCGTCTTTGAGACAAAGTCCTGCGTTTTCCCATCTGAGCATGCCCAGAGTGAGATCTCTCATTAGAGATCAGGGGTCACATGTTCAGGTGCTGCAGCGGCTCCTATTGGTCCGCCAGGAAGGTCATGTAGCTACGTGTGTTTGTAACAGCTTCTCATTGGTCCTTGTTCCTGGAAGGTCCTGTAGCTGTTGCTATAAAAGGGTAGCATGGCTGGGCCGCCATGCGCTAATATCAACCATTGTATACTATGCGCCAGTGTGATCATGCGTATGTGTGGTTAGGGACCCGGCTGAAATAAGCCACTAGAATACTGACTTAATCGGTGAGGAGTTTGGTATGGTAGCTGGCCAGGGTCGGTGTCCTAGATGCCCTAGATTACCGGCGTAACCGGTGAGGAGTTTTGATTGCCGTATTCAGGGTCTGGCGTTCAGACGCCATAGATTGCAGGTGACTCCCGCGAGGACATTAGCACATGATCACGCGTTATGTACGCTTAGCACCTAACTGTGTACCTGAGAGCCTGACAGGACACAGCACTTTTCCTCAGCGGCCCTGTGACGTAACAGGGTTTGCTTTCGACGCTAGACAGCGCCCTAGCGTTTTACTTTGTGGCTCACTGAAGCTAAGTGAGTTCGCACCTATCGCCATATAGCGCTGTGGCATTTCCGTTAGTGGCTCTGGGTATTAACAGAGTTCGCACTTACTGCCACAACGCGCTACGGCGTTTATTTTAGCGACTCTGCGGGATAACAGAGTTCGCTACTTTCGCCATTTTACTAGCAGCAGGTTCCGCCTGCACGGTGGACCCCGGGCTGCGAACGCACCTCTCTACCTCTTATATTTGGTGCGTTCCGCAGACCCTAACAACCCTTTTCTTATATAAAATTGTAAAACCTCTTCCAAGCCTTCTACCCTTGAGCGGGTAATTACTACCAGCACCAGAGACAACAGTATGTACTCACAGAGTAGGAATCTTTGGTGATCAGTAGTGGAAGTTCTGGTATTTTCAAAACAAACTCTTGGTTGGCTCATGACAACTCTGTGCAGTTTAAAGATGACCTGTCACTTACTCAAAATAATTGAGTGAAATACCTTGTAAAAATCCCTGAGCGCCCCGATTCTGCCATTGTTTTCAGTTTTGTGTTGGATGCTCCATTGCAGAAATATGTACATCTGATGCTTTTGGATCGCAATATGTGAAATCTCGGCTTGTTATCCATCTGAGCCTTTTTTCAGTCATCTACAGGGATGTGTTGTGAATACTTTGGAGGTGACTTCTGAGCTTGGGCTCCCACCGGTGGTTGCTCAGGGTAATGAACTAATTACTGAATGGCCTTCAGCTGGCTCTGAATGGTATGATATAAGTGACCTGAGTTCCCATCATCCTTGCCGGTAATCAATTGTTCCTCCTGGTCTTGCTTGGAGCACAGCTTGCTTTCTTGCTCTCATTCAGATAAGTGTTTTGTTGTTTTTTTTTCCTCTGTTGGATTTTCACTGCTGGTTTGCTGCTTGCAGTGGACTACAGCCTGGTCCCCTTTTGGGGTCTGGCGCTGCAATTGTGCTCATTTTCTGTTTGCACTTTTGCTTTGTTCCTTTGTCACTTTTTATTTGCTGAGTTGTTGTGAGTTACACCAGAGATCTGATTTAGGTGGAAGAGATCGTGTGATCTCAGGATTTTTGTTAATCAGAAGTGTTGATATTTTTGTCAGGGTTTTTTTGGGTTGCAGTCAGAATTCTTTCCTATACTTTTCTATCTAGACAGATTGGGCCCCAGCGTTCATCTTTCTGCCTTTAGGTGTAGTTATCTCTCCGGCTGTGACGAGGCATCTATGATCACCGTAGGTATGCTCCACAGCTACTTCTAATGTGGCGGTTAGTTTAGGTTACTGCAATCCAATAGTTTCCAGCCTCTCTGGTGTATTGCTACTTTGGCTATTTTTTGCAATTTCTCCACAGCTACCGAAACAAACTGAAAATTATATGGTACTCACAGAAGGGAAAAATAGTAAAAAGGAAAAAGAAAAAAAGGGAGTTGTCAGAATTTTTTTTTTCCTCTGTTTGTTGCATTTTTTCCCTCTTTTTCTCTGGGTGCTGAGGAGGAATTTTTTTTTCTCTCAATGGAGTTTGCATAGTTCTATGGCCGTGTGGAGCAGCTTGCCTCTGAGGTTCGGAGTATTACTACCTATCTTGCTAGGTTGCCGGTTGTGGAACCTAGGATCCCCATACCAGATTTATTTTTGGGGGATCGGTCTAAATTTCTGAATTTCAAAAATAACTGTAAGTTGTTTTTTGCCTTAAAACCTAAGTCCTCAGGGAACGCAGCACAGCACGTTCAAATTGTCATCTCTCTGCTGCGCGGCGACCCTCAGGATTGGGCTTTTTCCCTGACACCTGGGGATCCTGTTTTGAATGATGTTGATGTATTTTTTCAGGCTCTGGGGTTATTGTACGATGAACCTAATGTCACTGATCAAGCTGAAAAGACCTTGTTGGGATTAAATCAGGGTCGTGAAGGCGCTGAGCTGTACTGTCAGAAATTTCAAAAATGGGCAGTCCTGACCAAATGGAATGATGATGCTTTGGCAGCCCTTTTTCGGAAGGGTCTGTCAGAAAATGTAAAGGACGTTATGGTGGGATTCCCTGTTCCCTCTGGTCTCAATGATTCTATGTCTTTGGCTATTCAAATTGACAGACGTTTGCGGGAGCGCAGAGGTATGCGTGAGATAGTGTTGCCTTGTGAGCCAGCTCCTGAGCCCACGCAGTGTGATGGAGTAACTTCTGGGGCTCAGCGTCATGAGTTTCGTAAGCGCAATGGGTTATGTTTCTACTGTGGTAACGCTTCCCATGCTATTTCCGTCTGCCCTAAGCGGGGAAGACGTTTTGCGCGCTCAGTTGCCTTGGGTAGTGTTCAGACTAAAGTTCTGTTGACTGTTACCCTGATTTGCTCCCTGTCCACATTTTCGGCTCAGGCTTTTGTTGATTCAGGAGCAGCTATTAACCTGATGGATTTTGACTTTGCCAAACGTTGTGGGTTTCCCATGTTACCCCTGCGGAAGTCTATTCCTTTACTGGGCATTGATTCTACCCCTTTGGCGGAGAATAAACCCCAATTTTCCACTCAGGTGATAATGAGGGTGAACCAGATCATCAGGAGAGTTGCAAATTTCTGGTGTTGCATAATCTGCATGACATTATTGTACTGCGTTTCCCTTGGTTACAGACTCAATCCTGTTTTGGATTGGAAATCTGTGTCTGTGACCAGTTGGGGCTGCCAATGTGTTAATACTGACACTCCTGATTTTTCTGATCCTCCCCAGTCTCAGGATGTCCCTGAATTTTTTACTGATTTTTCTGATGTGTTTAGTGAAAGTAAGTCTGAATCCTTACCTCCTCACAGGAGCTATGATTGCGCTATTGAGTTAGTGCCTGGTGGTAAATTTCCTAAAGGTCGCCTTTTTAATTTATCTGTACCTGAACACGATGCTATGCGATCTTATATCAAGGAGTCTTTGGAGAAGGGTCATATCAGACCATCCTCTTCACCCTTAGGCGCTGGTTTTTTCTTTGTGGCCAAAAAGGATGGTTCATTGAGGCCGTGTATTGATTATCGCCTCCTGAATAAGATCACTGTTAAATATCAATATCCATTACCCTTGATTTCTGACCTATTTTCCAGAGTGAAAAGTGTTAGTTGGTTTACCAAGCTTGACCTCAGGGGGGCGTATAACCTTATTCGCATTAAGCACGGGGATGAATGGAAGACGGCGTTTAAAACCCCAGAGGGGCATTTTGAGTACCTAGTGATGCCTTTTGGGCTTACTAATGCCCCTTCCGTCTTCCAATCCTTCATTAATGATATTTTCAGGGATTTTGTGGATAAATTTCTGATTGTTTATTTGGATGATATCTTGATTTTTTCCAACAACTGGGACTCTCATGTGAAACATGTTCGGACTGTGTTCCAGATTTTGAGAGAGAATGCACTGTATGTGAAGGGATCAAAGTGTCTTTTTGGCGTACAGAAGGTCTCATTTCTGGGATTCATTTTGTCTCCGTCTGTTATTGAAATGGACTCGGTCAAGGTTCAGGCCATCTGTGATTGGGTTCAACCTACAGTCATGGCCAAAAGTTTTGAGAATGACACAAATATTATATTTTCACATGATCTGCTGCCCTCTGATTTTTATGTTTGTTTGACAGATGTTTTTATCGCAGATAGAAATATAATAATTGCAAACATATGAGTAACAAAAGCTTATATTGACAGTTAGAATGAGTTAATGCAGCAAGTCAATATTTGCAGTGTTGACCCTTCTTCTTCAGGACCTCTGCAATTCTCCCTGGCATGCTCTCAATCAACTTCTGGACCAAATCCTGACTGATAGCAGTCCATTCTTGCACAATCAATGCTTTCATTTTGTTAGAATGTTTAGGTTTTTGTTTGTCCACCCGTCTCTTGATGATTGACCACAAGTTCTCAATGGGATTAAGATCTGGGGAGTTTCCAGGCCATGGACCCAAAATCTCTATGTTTTGTTCCCTGAGCCATTTAGTTATCACCTTAGCTTCATGGCAAGGTGCTCCATCATGCTGGAAAAGGCATTGTTGATCGCCAAACTGCTCTTGGAGGGTTGGGAGAAGTTTCTCTTGGAGGACATTCTGGTACCATTCTTTATTCATGGCTGTGTTTTTAGGCAAGACTGTGAGAGAGCCGATTCCCTTGTCTGAGAAGCAACCCCACACATGAATGGTTTCAGGATGCTTAACAGTTGGCATGAGACAAGACTGGTGGTAGCGCTCACCTTGTCTTCTCCAAATGAGGCGTTTTCCTGATGTCCCAAACAATCGAAAAGGGGATACATCAGAGAAAATAACTTTACCCTAGTCCTCAGCAGTCCACTGCCTGTACCTTTTGCAGAATATCAGTCTGTCCATGATGTTTTTTCTGGAGAGAAGTGGCTTCTTTGCTGCCCTCCTTGAGACCAGGCCTTGCTCCAAGAGTCTCTGCCTCACAGTGCGTGCAGATGCACTCACACCTGCCTGCTGCCATTCCTGAGCAAGCTCTGCACTGCTGGTAGCCCGATCCCGCAGCTGAAACACTTTTAACACTAGAACTACTGATGGAGTCATTTTGACTCCTTTCGTTTTTTATTTCTCTTCTGTGACTACATTTTTCAGAATTCCGGCTTGAAACTCGGTGACTTTTCCTCAAATATGATGTGAAAAAAGATTTTGTGAGAATAAATAATTTTGGTGAAAAATGTGCGCGTTTTTTTCAAAATTTACCAAGAACTACTGAAGGGAGTCATTTTGACTCCCTACTATATTTTGAGGTCCTTTTGTCACTAAATGTTGCTATAAAGTTTTGTGCATAATTTTTTCACTCTGTCTTATTTACCCTGATGTTCATATAGATGTAGTTCAATTTACATGTCAACTTTTCACATTTTCCTTGTGTTTTACCTGCTTGTATTACTGTGTAATGCTGAACAAAATAGCTTGTTTACTCTAGGCTCTTATCTTATGCTAATTTTTGATTCATATATATTGACACATATAAAGAACTGTATGCTTGCAGAAGCATGCAGGAACAATAATTTACAGTTTACTCTATCTGATGAGGAGCTAGATGCATTCATTGCGATATTCTATGCTCGTGGAATATCTGGCACGAACCGTCACTCGATTAGCAGTATTTGGTGTAATGACTGGGGAATACCGTTTTGCAAAGCGACAATGTCTAGGGACCGCTTTGTTGAAATTATGAGGTTTCTCAGATTTGATGAGAAATCTACTCGATCGGAGAGACTGCAAACGGACAAGTTTGCTCTATTTTCTACTGTGTGGGACAGGTTTATTGAAAATTGTATTGCATGTTACAAACCTGGCCCATACATAACGGTGGATGAGCAACTTTTCCCAAGCAAAACTAGGTGTCCATTCACGCAGTACATGCCTTCCAAACCAGATAAATATGGCCACAAATATTGGCTAGCTGTTGATAAGGAGAGCAAATATCTGGCAAATGGCTTCCCTTATCTAGGCAAAGATGACACATGCCGTGCTGAGGACCGTTTAGCTGACCATGTGGTAATGAAGTTATTGGACCCGTTTTTGAAAAAAGGTCGCAATGTTACAACCGATAATTATTTTTACTTCAGTAAAATTAGCTAAACAGCTAAAAAGCAAAGGAACAACCATCGTGGGAACACTGAACAAGATAAGGCGAGAAGTGCCTAAAGAAATAAAATCCATGAAAGAGGAATTGTACAACACTAAAGTGTTTAGAAATGAAGACAATTTTACACTTACAGTATATCAAGGAAAGCCCAACAAAAATGTTGTCATTTTGAGTTCCGTCCATCCAGATGTTGTTGTTGCGTCTGATTCCGCTAAAAAAACTCCAGAAACGGTAAAGTTTTACAATGAAACAAAATATGGAGTAGATGTAGTGGATCAGATGGCACGAAAATATACCACACGAACATGCACAAGGAGATGGCCTGTTCATGCATTTGAAAATGCCTTAGACTTTGCGGGTATAAATGCATGGATAATATTCAATGAGATAACCCACCAAAAAATGTCACGCAAGGCATTTTTGCAAACGCTTGTGAGAGAGTTGAGTGGTCCTTATGTCACAGATAGGGAAAAGGGTTCCACGTCCCAAGTTTCTACATGCTCAGAAGTGATGGTTCAAACAAAATTTTGCCAGATCAAAGAAAAGTGCAAGAAAAATAGATCTGTCGGCAATTGTAAGACTTGTGGTAAGTCTTTGTGTGGGCAATGTACTGCCATAAATCAAAGGCAATGCCTAAAATGCGAAACACCAAATGTTTAGAAGGTGAATTCTGCGCCATATTTTCATTTTTTATGCTCCTCCACCTACATTTTCTCTGCTTTTTGTTCTTCAGTTGTTGTTTATATGTGTGCACTTGAATAAAAAAAATGTTTGAAAAACGTCTATTATAATTATTGTTATTTTCTGTAGAAAAATAAGAAAAGCAGAAAAAAAAACAATCAAAAGCATTACTGTTGGATCTCACAATAATAATACATTACAAAAAATATAATTATTAATAAATAACCACAAATGAAACTCTAAAAATAAACGAAAACAAGCAAGGAGTCAAAATGACTCCTTTCAGTAGTTCTAGGCGGGGTCACGAGTCCAGTAGTCCTAGTGTTAAGAGACGGTCCTGGCGCTTGCTGGTCTTTCTTGGGCGCCCTGAAGCCTTTTTGGCAACAATGGAATCTCTCTCCTTGAAGTTCTTGATGATGCGATAGATTGTTGACTGATGTGCAATCTTTCTAGCTGCGATACTCTTCCCTGTTAGGCCATTTTTGTGCATTGCAATGATGACTGCACGTGTTTCTTTAGAGATAACCATGGTTAACAGAAGAGAAACAATGATGCCAAGCACCAGCCTCCTTTTAAAGTGTCCAGTGGTGTCATTCTTACATAATCATGACAGATTGATCTCCAGCCATGTCCTCATCAACACCCACACCTGTGTTAATGGAGCAATCACTGAAAAGAGGTTAGCTGGTCCTTTTAAGGCAGGGCTGCAATGATGTTGAAATGTGTTTTGGGGGATAAAGTTCATTTTCTAGCCAAATATTGACTTTGCAAGTAATTGCTGTTAAGCTGATCACTCTTTATAACATTCTGGAGTATATGCAAATTGCCATTAGAAAAAGTGAAGCAGTAGACTTTGTAAAAATTAATATTTGTGTCATTCTCAAAACTTTTGGCCATGACTGTACTTCATTGAAGGCTCTTCAGAGATTTTTGGGTTTTGCCAATTTTTATCGTAAATTTATTGGTAATTTCTCTGTTATTGTTAAACCATTGACTGATTTGACCAAAAAGGGTTCCGATATGGTGAATTGGCCTCCTGAGGCAGTTTCTGCGTTTCAGGAACTTAGGCAGAGATTCATTTCTGCTCCTGTTCTTCGGCAGCCTGATGTTTCTCTGCCGTTTCAGGTTGAGGTTGATGCCTCAGATTGGGGCAGGTGCCGTTTTGTCCCAAAGGGATCCAGAGACCTCTAAGAGTAACCCTTGTGCCTTTTTCTCCAACTGAACGTAATTATGACGTGGGTAATCGAGAGTTATTGGCCATGAAGTGGGCCTTTGAAGAGCGGAGACATTGGCTGGAAGGAGCCAAACATCAGGTGGTGGTCCTCACGGACCATAAGAACCTGGTTTATCTCGAATCAGCCAAGTGACTTAATCCTAGACAGGCCAGGTGGCCTTGTTTTTCACACATTTTAATTTTGTGGTTTCTTTTCTTCCGGGCACTAAGAATGTTAAGGCGGATGCCCTCTCGAGGAGTTTCTTTGTGGATTCTCCTGAGTTATCTGATCCTGCTGTTATGTTGAAAGAGGGTGTAGTTCTTTCCGCCATCTTGCCCAATTTGAGACTGGCTCTGGAGGGGTGTCAGGAGGATAAACCTGAGCGCTGCCCTGTTGGGAAATTGTTTGTCCCAGACCAGTGGAAGAAGAGTGTGATGTCTGAGATTCATTGTTCCGCGTTGGCTGGTCATCCCAGGATTTTTGGTACCAGTGCCTTGGTGAGTCGGTCCTTTTGGTGGCCTTACTTTGTCTCGTGACATCAGGGACTTTGTGCAGTCCTGTGGGTCTTGCTCTCGTTCTAGTGGTTTGTTAATGCCATTACCTGTACCCAAGAGGCCATGGACCCATATTTCTATGGATTTTATTTATGACCTCCCTGTCTCTCAGAGAATGACCGTTATCTGGGTAATCTGTGATAGGTTTTCCAAGATGATACGTCTTGTGCCATTACCTAAGTTGACTTCCTCCTCCGAATTGGTGCCTTTGTTCTTTCAGCACGTGGTTCGGTTACATGGCATTCCGGAGAACATTGTGTCTGACAGAGGAGTCCAGTTTGTTTCCAGATTTTGGAGGACATTTTATTCTAAACTTGGTGTTCAGTTGTCTTTCTCCTCTGCATTTCACCCTCAGACTAATGGACAAACCGAGAGAACAAACCAGACCTTGGAGACTTATTTGAGATGTTTTGTGTCTGCTGATCAAGATGACTGGGTCTCTTTTTTGCCTTTGGCTGAGTTTGCTCTTAATAATAGGGCTAGCTATGCCACCTAGATGTCTCCATTTTTCTGCAATTCTGGGTTTCACCCTCAATTTTCTTCAGGACAGGCGGAGGCTTCTGTCTGTCCGGGGGTTGACTCTATTATGCCGCGTATGCAGCAGATTTGGGACCAGGTAGTGGAGAGGTTGTCTCTCTCTCATGAGAAGGCCCAGTGGTTTGCCAACCGGAATAGGACTGATGGTCCTCGTTTTAAAGTGGGGGACTTGATTTGGTTCTCCTCAAGGAATATCCCTATGAAGGTTGCATCTCCAAAATTTAAGCCAAGGTTCATTGGACCTTATAAGATCATGGAAATTATTAATCCGGTTTCCTTCCGTTTGCTTCTTCCAGGGACATTTAAGATCCATAACGTGTTCCACAAGTCCTTATTAAAGAGGTTTGTCTAGCCAGTGGTTCCTATGGCTGCGCCTCCAGACCCTGTTTTGGTTGAGGGCAATTTGGAGTATGTGGTTGAGAAAATATTGGATTCTCGTTTTGCTAAACGGAAACTCCAGTATTTGGTTAAGTGGAGAGGTTATGGTCAGGAGGACAATTCTTGGGTGTTTGCTTCGGACATCCATGCTGGGAGACTTATTTGTGCCTATTATCGAGCTCATCCTGATCGGCCTTGTTGCGCAGGTGAGGGTTCGGTGACCCTCCTCAAGGGGGGGTACTGTTGTGAATACTTTGGAGGCGACTTCTGAGCTGGGGTTCCCACCGGTGGTTGCTGAGGGTAATGAGCTAATTACTGAATGGCCTTCAGCTGGCTTTGAATGGTATGATATAAGTGACCTGAGTTCCCATCAGCCTTGCCGTTAATCAATTGTTCCTCCTGGTCTTGCTTGGAGCACAGCTTGCTTTCCTGCTCTCATTCAGATAAGTGTTTTGTTGTTTTTTTTCCTCTGTTGGATTTTCACTGCTGGTTTGCTGCTTGCATTGGACTACAGCCTGGTCCTGTTACGGCGCCGCTGGATTCAGTGGCTGGTGTTCCTGCCTCGGCCGCTGGGAGGTGCTGGACTCCTTCGGCTGGTGGTGCCGGTGATAGGAGATCGGTATCCTCATATGGTTCTGCTCCTTTTTCACTGCGCACCGCCATGTTTCGCCTGTGGGTAATGTTGGCGACAGAGAAGGAAGGGGTCTCTGCGCAGGCGTCTGGTGGGCGTAGGCTTCGCTCTTCTGTCAGAGGTGAAGTGGTTGGTGTCAGTCATGCATCACCATCTGGCCTGGTTCTGGGTGCAGTCCAGATGAGGTCATCAGACTGTGAGCCTGTGAGAGGTAGCCATGCCCTTCAAATGCCTTGGAGCCTGGCTTGTAGGCCGCCAGATATAGTCTTGGTTTCCCCAGTGTGCTAGTTTGTTTTGCTATTGTATTTCTGACCTTTGCCTGGATTTCTGACTGTTCTACTGCCTGCCGATTTTGTACCTCTGCTGTCCGCCTGGTTTTGACTTGAACTTTAGCCTGAATTTCTGACCATTCTACTGCCTGCCGATTTTGTACTTTTGCTCCCCTCCTGGTTTTGACCCTTGGACTTCTGACTACGCATTTGGTCTCGCTTTTTATTCCGGTCCTAGCGTCCTTCCTACTCCGGTCCACTGCTCTCATAGGCAGCTACCCCCTGGGCTTCGCTATAATTCCAGATCCCTGTATAGGGGTAAAGGGTCTCGGGGTTTCTCGGGGTGCTGTCTTACCTGCAGTTCAGACCTGCAGTGGGCGGACGCCACAGGTCCCCTTTTGGGGTCTGGCGCTGCAATTGTGCCATTTTGTGTTTGCACTTTTGCTTTGTTCCTTTGTCACTTTTTATTTGCTGAGTTGTTGTGAGTTACACCAGAAATCTGATTTAGGTGGTAGAGATCGTGTGATCTCAGGTTTTTTGTTAATCAGAAGTGTTGGTATTTTTGTCAGGGTTTTTTTGGGTTGCAGTCAGAATTCTTTCCTATACTTTTCTATCTAGACAAATTGGGCCCCAGCGTTTGCTCATTCTATTTTCTGTCTGTGTCCGTGTTTTCTTCTTGTCTAACCGCCATTACATGTTTGGGGGCTTCCTATTTCTTTGGGGATTCTGCTCCGGGGCAGATAGCTTTCATCTTTTTGCCTTTAGGTGTAGTTATCTCTCCGGCTGTGACGAGGCGTCTAGGATCACCGTAGGTACGCTCCACAGCTACTTCTAGTGTAGCGGTTAATTTAGTGTACTGCAATCCAATAGTTTCCAGCCTCTCTGGTGTATTACTACTTTGGCTATTTTTTTCAATTTCTCATCAGCTACCGAAACATAACAGGGATGTGTGCTTTAAGCCCTCCTTCCCAAACACTGTCAGTCACAGATCAGCAGCTTCTGAGACTGTCAGACTAGCTGCTGAGCAGTGATAGGCAGCATCTGGAAAGGAGGGGTGAAAGTCCACACCCCCAGAGAGCAAGCAGAGATTTCACATACTGTGCTCCAAAAGCATCAAATTTAAATATCTGTGCAATAGAGTGACAACTGGAAAACAGCTGCAGAATCAGGGGTACTTGAGGATTTTTACAAGATATTTAACTCAATTTTAAGTATATATTTTAGAATAGTTTAAGCCTGTATCCTATTATGGCAGTAATTCAGTGTCCAATTACATAAATAGTACTTGTATGTGGTTCATAATGTTATACTGTGTTGATTACCGTATATACTCGAGTATAAGCCGACCCGACTATAAGCCGAGGCACCTAATTTTACCTAAAAAAAACTGGGAAAACTTATTGACTCTAGTATAAGCCTTGCATGCATTGTCCCCTCATCTCCATCTAGGTATGCACGGCCTCCTCATCCCCATCCTGGCATGCATGGCCTCCTCATGGGCTCCTCATCTCTATCCTTGTATGCATGGCTCCTCATCCCTATCCTGGTATGCATGGCTCCTCATCCGTATCCTGGTATGCATTGTCCCCTCATCCATATCCTGGTATGCCTGGCTCCTCATCCCTTTCCTTGTCTGCATGGCTCCTCATCCCTATCCTTGTCTGCATGGCTCATCATCCCTATCCTTGACTGCATGGCTCCTCATCCCTATCGTGGTATGATTGGCCCCCATCCCTATCCTTGTATGCATGGCTCCATCCTCATTGTTGTATGTGTCACGCTCGCGCCTTGGCTGGTTGGCGCGTGCAAGGAGGTTGTGGCCCCACTGTGACACAAACCAGACTACACTGGAAGGGGCGTGACTAAGACAGCTGCCTTGGTTTTTACTGGAGCCTCTGATGGTGAGGTCAGGCTTGTGCGGCAGGCAGCTGCCAGGTGCCACTCCAGGGTGGTGTCTGGCTGTGGCTGCTGATCCCACTTGGGGAGACGAAACACTAGGACAGGTACGGGCAACAGGCATGACTAGAAGACAGGCAGGTGAGCATGGCGGGCACGGCTGAGACTCGAAAGGCACAGGGGCACGGGCAGGAAGGAGTGGTGTATGGAATAGGTAGGGTCCTGTTCACACAGCAGGTGCAGGTACTGGTACTGGCAGGAAGGAATGGTGTATGAAGAAACAGGTAGAGACCTGTTCATACAGCAGGTGCAGGTACTGGTACTGGCAGGAAGGAATGGTGAATGTAGGAACAGGTAGAGACCTGTTCACACAGGAGGTGAACCGCAAGACTGCGAAGAGTAGCTGCAGTTTACAGCAAGAGGTTCTGCAGCAGCGGAATCGGGGCACAAGCAGATCCGCAGGAGTAAGGAGCACAGGCAGTCACAAAAGTACGGAGGAGGCATAGCCGCAAGAGTATGGAGCATACAGAGCCACAAGAGTACGGATCATAAGCAGAGTCACAAGAGTACGGTGCAGGCAGAGTCGCAAGAGTGCGAAGCATAAGCAGAGCTGAGAGAGTATGGAGCAGGCAGAGCCGCAAGAGTACGGAGCATAAGCAGAGTCACAAGAGTACGGAGCAGTCAGAGTTGCAAGAGTGCGGAGCATAAGCAGAGCTGCGAGAGTACGGAGCAGGCAGAGCCGCAAGAGTGCGGAGGATAAGCAAAGCTGCGAGAGTACGGAGCAGGCAGAGCCGCAAGAGTGCGGAGCACAGGCAGATGGAGAGGACACAAGGATAGACACAGCAGGGAAAGTAGCCACAGACGAGGAGACCAAGAGACAGCGGTAGGACTGAGTTCAGATAAGGTAATGGTACGAGACGAGGTACAGGAACAAAGACACAGGGACCAGGATATTCTGCCTCTTGGAGAGCGGCAACGACAAGTACGAGACAAGGTCAGGAGCAATAGCACAGAGACCAGGATATTCTGCCTCCTGGACGGTGGGCGGAGAGGTACAAGGCAAGGTAGGAACAAAGACACAAAGACTAGGATATTCTGCCTCCTAGAGGGCAGGCAAAGCTAGGAATCAAGCCTCCAGAGAAGGCGAAACACAGGACAGGACCTGGCCACTCAGTAGCAAGACACTGAGTTAAGACATTGCACAGGCAAGTTCCACTGGGTGGAGCTGCCCTAAATACAAGAGGCCTCTTGGTAATTGGCCAGGGACACATTAGACAGGTGCACCCTGAATCCATAAGAACCAGAGAGCAGGCAGAAAGAAAGAGGCACAGAGCATGGAGCTGGCAGCAGACAGAAGTCACAGCATGACTTTGAGCAGTGAGTAAGTTGGTGTGTGGGGGATGGGAGGCCATGTAGTGATGCCAGCAGGGTTGTTACAGTATGTATGGCCCCATCCCTATCCTTGTATGCATGGCCCAATACCTATTCTTGTATGCATGGCTCAATCCCTATCCTTGTATGCATGGCCCCATCCCTATCCTTGTGTGCATAGACCCATCCCTATCCTTGTGTGCATGGCCATATCCCTATCCTTGTGTGCGTGGCCCCATCCCTATCCTTGTATGCATTGCCCCAACCGTATCCTTGCATGCATTGCTCCATCCCTATCCTTTTAAGCATGGCTCCATCCCTATCCTTGTATGCAAGGACCCATCGGTATCCTTGAATGCATGGCTCCTTCCCTATCCTTGAATGCATGGCTCCATCCCTATCCTTGAATGCATGTCTCCATCACTATCTTTGCAAGCATGGCTTCATCCCTATCTTTGTATGCATGGCCCCACCCCTATCTTTGTATGCATGACCCCATCCTTATCCTGGTATGATTGGCCCCCATCAAAAAACATAAAAAAGAAACATCACACTTACCTTCCTGCACTCCCTCACAGCGTTTTGTTCCAGTGCCCGCAGCTGCTTTATGCTTGTAAGCAGCACATGGCACAGACATCATGTGCTGCGTACAAGCAAAGCACAGCTGCCGGAATACTCACTGCTCCCCACGCCGGAACTATGCGCGTGGAGGGCAGCGAGTATTAAGTAGCGTGCACAGTGTCCGTGCCGGGAGGTCACGTGTGCCGTTACTTAAGAGAAATGAATATTACCCTCTCTCCACGCCCATGGGAGTGGAGAGAGGTGAATATTCACGTCTCTTAAGCAGCGGCACACAAACGCCCGACAGCTGCAGGAGCTGGCTTCTGCGGCTGACACTGTGCGTGCTATTACAGAGAAATGATTATTTATTGCCAGTGCAGTGAATATTCATTTCTCTTTAGCAGCGGGCACAGGAGTTAGCCGCAGCAGCCGGCTCCTGCCTTCTGTAACCCTCCGCTCCGCCGCTGCCCCTCCGCCTCCATGTCCTGGACACCTTACTCGAGTATAAGCCGAGAGGGGTGTTTTCAACACAAAAAATATGCTGATAAACTCGTCTTATACTCCAGTATATACGGTAATTTTGTATTTTGAACAACAAACAATATCAACATTTGGAAGCACACAGCGAGGAGCTACCATATTATTGTAAATTTAATAAAAAAAAGCACAAAGGGTAGTTATAATAAATTTGAATTTTATGTTAGTGAAGTTCAATCACCAAAGTAAAACAGCAGCCTTAGGCCTCATTCACACGTCCTAATGTGGTCAGTATTTTGCATCAGTATTTGTATGCCAAAGCCAGAAATGGAACTTACAGAGAAAAATAATAATTGTAAGATTGACACCTGTTCTGTGTATTGGGGACATTCCTGGTTTTGACATACAAATACTGATTAAAAATACTGATATGTAAATGAGGCCTGAGACCGTGTAGTATAAAATACAGGTATAAAAATATAAAAGGAAAAGTTAAACTAAGAATAAGTCAATATAACTAAACAGGAAAATTCTGGCCCTTAGTCTTTAACCCCTTCACAACATAGGTAATATCCATTATTGCATTTTCATTTATTCTTCCCCTTCTTCCAAGGACCATACCTTTTTTGTTTTTCCATCCCAAATATTTTTAAAAGATTGCCGTCATTTTTTGAGATACATAATTTTTTGATTTTTGGATCAATGGGGTTATGTGAGGGCTTATTATTTTTAGGTTGAGCCAGTGTTTTTATTGATACTATTTTGGGATAGATATGACATTTTGATTGCTTCTTACTGCATTTTTTTTGCAGAAACCAAAAAAGTCTTGCAATTTTGGCGTTTTTAATTTTTTTCTGTTTGCAGTGTTTACCAATCTGGTTAATTTTACATTTTGAATAATCAGACTTTTATGAATGCAGGGATACCACATTTTTTAATATCTTTATGGGGGGGGAAGGAAATGATTCAAATTTGTATGCTTTTCACTTTTTTTTCCATAATTTTTTAAAACTTTCTTTTACTACTTCTTAGTTTATTTGTTAGTCCCCTTAGATGCCTTGAAACTGTGATTATGTGATTGCTTCTGCTGCATACAAAAATTATACATTATTGCTGTATATACAGTCATGGCCAAAAGTGTTGGCACCATTGAAACTGGAAAAGGAAGTATTTCTCCTAGAAAATTATTGCAATTGCACATGTTTTGCAATGCACATATTTATTTCCTTTGTGTGTATTGTCACAACACAAAAAAAAACGGAGAAAAAAAGGCAAATTGGACTTTAATTTCACACTAAACCCCAAACATAGGCTGGAGAAAATTGTTGGCACCCTCAACTTAATATTTGGTTGCACACCCTTTGGAATAAATAACTGCAATCAATTGCTTCCTATAAACATCAACAAGCTTCTTACACCTCTCAACTAGAATTTTGGACCACTTTTCTTTTGAAAACTGCTCCAGGTCTCTCATGAAGGGTGCCTTCTCCCAAGAGAAATTTTAAGATCTCTCCACAGGTGTTCCATGGGATTTAGATCCGGACTCATTGCTGGCCGCTTCAGAACTCTCCAGCACTTTGTTTACATCCATTTCTGGTGCTTCCTGAAGCATGTTTGGGGTCACTCTCCTGCTGGAAGACCCACGATCTAGGACACAAACCCAGCTTTCTGACACTAGGCACTAGATTGCGACCCAAAATCTTTTGGAATTCATTGAAATATTGACGGATAGTTTGTACTGACACTGATGTACCCTGAGCCTGCAGGACAGCTCAAGTTTCTTTGGAACTTGATTGGGGCTGCTTATCCACCATCTGGACTATTCTGTGATGCAACCTTTCATCAATTTTTCTGTTCCATAGCTTGTAGACTTCTTGATTATGTTGCACACCATGGGCAAAGAAACATCAAGATCTCTGGAGATGGACTTGTAACCTTCAGATTGTTGTTATTATTCAACAATTTTGGTTCTCAGGTCCTCAGATAGCTCTCTTCTGTTCTTTATGATCTCCATGCTTAGTGTGGCACACACAGACACAGAATGTCTGTGTGTCCCTATCCTCCTCCCAATTGTTGGTTAGTGCTTTTGTATGATAGAGGTTTTCTGTTATCCCTGTTTTGTCTTTGTGTCTGGTTTACCTTTCATTTCTGTACCAGGCCTCATGGGTGGGGAGGGGACAGATTAGGGTTTTTACAGGAGTATACTAAGGTCGGAGACTTGGGCCTCTCTTCCTTTAAAAGTACCCCATCTCTGCAATGGAGATGAGATGACATTTTATTCAGCTCTGCAGCAACTATTCCATGACGTGGCCAGTTTAGCCTGCTAAAACTAGTGGAAGGTAATTTTTAAGGACAGTGTTGCTTTATTAAATTAAAAATATACAGTGTGTCATATTATCTGATAACATTATGGAAGCACAAAGATTTCTATTACGTTCTTGTGTAACATACTGAATACATGCATGTCTTTTCAAAAGAGAATATTAAGCAATCACATTCAAGCTTCCAGAACCCTTCAGGGGAAGTATACTGGCACTGCAGTTTGCTTTTTACAGCTGAGAATTAGTCATTTGGCAGAGTACCATACAATTTATTGGCCTTACATAAAAGATGCTCAAAGGTTTTGTTATACATGAGGTTCGAAGATCAGACAGTTCTGTCTCTATCAAGTGACAGCTTGTGATACACATAGGCTTTCCTAAAATATTACTGCATAGTACAAAAAACACATTATGCACTACCATTGCAGACATAATGTTTGCACAAATACTATGGTAATATATTTACTGGGTATATTGTCTTACTACAAAGAAGAAGAGACTATTATGCTTATAGTTCATAGGGTTATTGATCTGCCAATAATTTATGTGCACACACACCTTGCAAGTATTATCTTTAAAGAGAATCTTTTTTTGCATATCAAGTAAAAATATGATTGGGTTCAGTGTCAACTATGCATTATACCAGTACTTTTCATACCCCTTGACTCCCCACCTTTGATGAATAAATACCTTTTATATTCCTCCCACGGTGTATGTAAATCTTCTCAGTCCAGTCCGATGAGCGGGGCTTACTGTTCCTCTCTCCCCCCTCCTGGTTTGCTCTATGCATTTATTTGGTGTAATTCCTGCATTCAAATGTTCTCCCGCGCGTGCGCAGTATGCTTTGCCCAAATTTGGGCAAAGCATACAATCATTACTGCGCATGCGCCGACATACGCCATTACGTTCTGTGGCCCGGAAGTATTGCGATACGAGGTATTTATTGATCAAAGGTGGGGAGTCATTGGGTGTGAAAAAGTACTGGTATAATGCATAGTTGACACTGAATCCAATCATATTTTTACTTGATATGCGGAAAGAGTGGTGGTGACAGATTCCCTTTAACACTTGATATCACCAACTTCTACAGGGATTCCTACAGCCCATGTCTGCAGGTGGTGAGTGAAAACAAACACATCTAACAATACTTGGAAGACAGTTTGTGAAGACGCCGAGTATATTTTGGCTGTATTAAGAAATGTAGATATTAAAATCTTTCAGTGATTGTGTAATAATTGAACTGATGAATAAGGACTAGCAAAAAATATATAGACACAAAGTAAATCGAAATAAAAGTGTAGGATATTATTTCTTATTAAATGTATGAGTGTAACTGAAGGAATGAAAAAAGTCAGCAATAACAATTAAAGTGGTAGTAAAAGTTTGGGCATCCCTGGTCAAAATTACTGTTATTGTGAACAGTTAAGCAAGTTGAAGATGAAATAATCTCTAAAATGCCTAAAGTTAAAAATAATACATTTACTTTGTATTTTAGGCAAAAAAATATATTTAAATTGTAATTTTTTACATTTTAAAAATTACAAAAGGAAAATAGGCCCATGCAAAAGTTTGGGCAGCCTTGGAGATTTGTGTGCTCAGTTAACTTTGACCAAAGTTTCAGACCTTACTTAGCCTGTTAGGGTTATGGCTTGTTCAATACCATCGTTAGGAAAGGCCAGGTGATGCAAATTTCCCAGCTTTATAAAAACTCCTCCTCCTCTACCCTTGTGCCAGAAAACAGCAGCAATGTGTTCTTCTAAGGCCAGGGACACACATGCGAGAAACTTGCACGATTCTCGTGTGAGTCTCTCGCATGAACATCCGGCACTGCCGCCGACACTCGGACCGGAGCGTGCGGGGCTGCCTATATTTCTACGCAGCCGCACACTCCGGTCCGAGTGCCGGCGGCAGTGCTGGGTGTTCATGCGAGAGACTCGCACGAGAATCGTGCGAGATTCTTGCATGTGTGATTCCGGCCTAAGCAGCTGCCTAGCACTCTGCAAATTAACATAGCGGAGAAGAAGCTGTGTGCACGATCGCCGCCAGCTGATCAGCTAATATCACTGCATTGCAATGGTTTATAACAGTAATCAGAGATGTAAAAGTGAAAGTCCCATAGTGAGGCAAAGTAAAAAAAGTAAAAAAAATTAAAAAATATTTATAAAAAATCAGAAATGCTAAAAAAATAAAATATATATATTGTAGCGATTCATTTCTATTTTTATGTAAAAAAAAATAAACAAAAAAGGACAAGTTTGGTATCGACAAGTCCGGAATGACCTGCCCCATAAAAAGACAAAAAACGATGCTTTTTCATTAAACCGTCGAACAAAAAGTGGAATAAAAGCAATAAAAAAATGAATGTAAATAAAAACGGTATAGCTGAAAACGTCATCTTGTCCCGCAAACAACAAGTCGCCGTATAGCATCATCAGTGGAAAAATAAAAAAGTTATAACTCTCAGAATAAAGCAATGCAAAAATAATTCTTTTGACTATAAAATAGTTTTTATTGTGTAAAAAGCGACAAAACATAAAAATGATATATGTGGTATCACTGTAATCGCACTGACCCGAAGAATAAAGATGCCTTATCAATTTTACAAGATGGTTAATGATATAAAAAAAAACAATTCCTTAATTGCTAGTTTTTGTTAATTCTATAGTACCAATAAAAACGTCAACTCGTCCTTCAGAAAAGAAGCCCTCACATGACTCTGTCAGCCGAATTATGGAAAAATCATAGCTCTCAAAATATGGCGATGCATAATCTAGTTTTTGCAATAAAAAGCGTCTTTTGGTGCGTGACAGCAAAAAAACATAAAAAATGGATACAAATCTGGTATCGCTGTAATCGTACCGACCCAAAGAATTAAGTAGTCTAATCACTTGTACCGCACGAGAAATGGCGTAAAAAATAAATAAAACCAGTTCTTCACCTGTGTTAGGGTCACACTAAAGCTGTGTGATCATCTTAATTGTCTGTTGCCAAATTGTATATCGAGAGATTTACGTGCGCATGGAGAAAAACTATTTGTGATTGAACACACAGTCATGAGCAGAAAATCTGGTTTATTGAGCAGAAAGTACATCCTTTTATAGGTTATCTCATCACACTGATTTTTTAATAAAACCTCCTAACATCTCCCTCAGAAGAACTTTAATCAATATTCATTAGCTTTATTCATTAGTTTTATGATTCTGTTTTCCTCCTAAGCATTACTTCATTCTTTATTAATATAAAGTGGACATGCGATTATATCAAAGTCCACATAAGTGTTCTAAAACTACTGACAGGTCTGACTTTGCGTATGTAAACACATTAATCAGTCTGTGATTCTTATATATTCAGCTAAATGTCCATTTTGTCTGTAAGCATTCATTTTGGATACTGTATCTTCAATCAAATTCTTATCCTTAACACCTGCTGTTGATTGGTTCATTCTGCCTCCCAAAGATCCGCAGTAAGGTTCGACTCACATTTATCCTGCAATCTACACTGAGCGCTTACTTCGGGATTTCTGTGTAAATCTCTGAAATACATGATTCAGAAAGAACCCCAGAAAGGAAGATTTCCTATAATGAGACAGATGAAGACACTGTGGACTCCATCTAACCTATAATCCGGCGATGTCCGTTTTTATAAGCGTGCAAAAAAGTGTTGTTAGCCACAGTTTTGTGCACTTCTAAAAAGAAGCACACCGCTGAACAAAGGTCACATGGAGTCCAGAGTAACTCTGCTGCCTCTTTTTAGTGAAGGAACCCATTGAAGGTTTCACCTAAATCACGTCATTTGGAGAATTAGATAGAAACGCCAAAATAAGTGCTCAGTGTAGAGCGCTGGATAAATGTGATCCAAAATGTTATGTAAAATGTTCCCAACAAAAGAGTTAACTCAATCCACAAAAAAAGCAAGTCCCCTCTCAGGTCCGTCATCTGTCTATGAAAATATAGGGGGCTTTCACATTACTGGTAGTACAAAAGCTCTTTAAAATCAAAATAGCTCCTCGCACCCCCAAAAAAATCCAGCAAATTCAGCACTCCCAAATGCAAATGCCCCCTCCCTTCTGAGCCCCAGTTTGCCTTAACCACATTTAGCGTCCACATGTTTGGAATTGCTGTGGCGATGAGAGCCCGCCTAATTTAGGGGTGCATGTCTCCAAAAGTACAAGCTGGGCATAATGTACTGTGCACTACAACATACTGGGTACTACAATGACAGTTTGTAATTTTCACTCAGCAACATTCACTGCTGCTTGTTTCTGAAAACACATATGGAGTCAAAATTGTAACTACCCCTGTAGATAAATTCCAAAAAGGGTATTATTTCCAAAATTGGGTCACTTGTGGGTGGATTCTGCTCTTCTATCACTTAGGGGCTCTGTACAGTATATGGAGTCCGCAAACTATTCTAGGAAAATCTGGGTTCCAGGAGGCAAATTATTATTATTATTATTATTATTTATTTCTATAGCACCATTGATTCCATGGTGCTGTACATGAGAAGGGGTTACATACAAATTACAGATATCACTTACAGTAAACTAACAATGACAGACTGATACAGAGGGGAGAGGACCCTGCCCTTTCGGGCTTACATTCTACAGGATTGTGAGGCAGGAGACAGTAGGTCGGGGGGTTGCAGCAGTTCCGGTGTTGGTTGAGGCGATATCTCCGGTAGTGGTGAGGAGGTAGCAGGGTCATTGCAGGCTGTAGGCTTTCCTGAAGAGATGGGTTTTCAGGTTCCGTCTGAAGGATCCGAATGTGTTTGATAGTCGGACGTGTTGGGGCAAAGAATTCCAGAGGATGGGGGATATTCGGGAGAAGTCTTGGAGGCGGTTGGGTGAGGAGCGAATAAGTGTGGAGGAGAGAAGGATGTCTTGGGAGGATCGGAGATTACGTGAGGGAAGATATCGGGAGATTAGTTCAGAGATATAAGGAGGAGACAGATTATAGATGGCCTTGTAGGTCAGTATTAGTAATTTGAACTGGATACGCTGAGGGAATGGGAGCCAGTGAAGAGATTTGCAGAGGGGAGAAGCGGAGGAGTAGCGAGGAGAGAGGTGAATTAGTCGTGCAGCAGAGTTAAGGATGGACTGGAGAGGTGCGAGGGTGTTAGCAGGGAGGCCAGAGAAAAGGGTGTTGCAGTAGTCGAGGCGGGAGATGATGAGTGCATGCACAATCATTTTAGTAGATTGAGGGTTGAGGAAAGGACGGATTCTTGAAATATTTTTGAGCTGAAGGCGACAGGAGGTAGAAAGAGCTTGGATGTGCGGTTTGAAGGACAGGGCAGAGTCAAGGGTTACTCCGAGGCAGCGGACTTCTTGTACGGGGGAAAGCGTGATGTTGTTAATTGTGATAGATAGGTCAGGTAAGGAAGATCTGTGGGATGGGGGAAAGATTATGAGTTCAGATTTGTCCACATTGAGTTTGAGGAAGCGGGAGGAGAAGAAGGAGGATATGGCTGATAGACACTCCGGGATTCTGGATAGCAGAGAGGTGATGTCTGGGCCAGAGAGGTAGATCTGAGTGTCATCAGCGTAAAGGTGGTACTGGAATCCGTGGGACTTTATGAGTTGCCCCTGGCCAAGTGTATAGATTGAGAAGAGTAGGGGTCCTAGAACAGCGCCTTGGGGGACTCCAACAGAGAGAGGGTGGGACGAGGAGGTAGTGTGGGAGTGGGAGACGCTGAATGTGCGGTTGGAAAGGTATGAGGAGATCCAGGATAGGGCGAGGTCCTTGACGCCAAAGGAGGAAAGAATCTGTAGTAGAAGGCAGTGGTCAACTGTGTCAAAAGCAGAGGACAGGTCAAGAAGCAGGAGTATAGAGTATTGTCCGTTCGCTTTGGCTGTAAGTAGGTCATTAGTAATTTTGGTCAGGGCTGTCTCAGTGGAGTGATGGGGGCGGAAACCAGATTGTAGAGTGTCAAAGAGCAAGTTAGAAGAGAAGTGGTAGGAAAGCTCAGCGTGGACATGCAGCTCCAGGAGTTTGGAAGCGAATGGGAGCAGCGATATTGGGCGATAGCTGGACATAGCGGTTGGGTCGAGGGTTGGCTTTTTAAGGATAGGCGTGATTGTGGCATGTTTGAAAGCAGAAGGGAAGGTACCGGAAGTTAGTGATAGGTTGAAGAGGTGGGTTAGGGATGGAATAATAGTGGTGGTGAGGTTGGGGAGGAGGTGGGTTGGGATGGGGTCAAGTGCACAGGTTGTGAGGTGCGATTTGGAGAGAAGACAATTAAGCTCCCCTTCAGTTATGTTGGAGAGGGAGGTTATGGGGTTAGGGCATTGGTCTGGTATACAAAGGGGTTGTGGTGGTTGTACAATGAAGACTTGCCTTGTTTGGTCGATCTTATTTTTGAAGTGTGTGGCAAATAAAACTCTGTCCCTCCCGAGTCTCGCCGTATGGCTAAGCAGTACTGTACAACCACATATTGGGTATTTCTACTTTCAGCAGAAATTGTGGGATACATTTTAGTGCATTTTTTACCCATTTTCCCATGTGAAAATGTAAAATCTGGAGCTAAAACAAATTTTTGTTGGTAAAAATGTAATGATTTTTTCTTCACTGCCAATGGTATAAAATTCTATGACACACCTGTGGTGTCAATATGATCACTGCACCCCTAGGTGAATTCATTGAGGGTGTAGTTTGTAAAATGAGGTCACTTATGTGGGGATGCTGCTGTTCTGGCACCTCAGGGGTTCTGCCAATGTGACATGACACCCTCAAACCATTCCAGCAAAATCTGAACTCCAATATTTTGCTTCTTCCCTTCTGAGCTTTGCACTGTGCCTCAAAAGTAGTTTTTGACTACATATGGGGTATCAGTGTACTCAGGAGAAATTGCACAACAAATTTCAGGGTCTATTTTCTCCTTCTTTCCGTGTAATTGAAAAAATGTGGGGCCAAGACAACATTTTTGTGGGAAAAATATTTTTTTTTTTTTCACAGATCAACGTTGTAAAATTCTGTGAAGCACTTATGGGTTCAGGATGCTCACCACATGTCTAGATAAATTCCTTGAGGGGTCTAGTTTCCTAAATGGGATCACTTGTGGGGGGATTCCACTGTTTAGGCACATCAGGGGCTCTCCAAACAAATCATGACACCTGCAGACCATTCCATCAAAATCTGCATTCCAAAACGTCACTCCTTCTGTTCTGAGCCCTGCCATATGCCCAAACAGTAGTTTTCCCACACTTATAGGGTATTTGTGTATACAAGAGAAGTTGCACAACATATTTTGGGGTCCATTTTCTCCTGTTACTCTTGTGAAAATAAAAAAAAATTGGGCCTAAAAGAACATTTTTGTGGGAAAAACTTGATTTTTTTTATTTTCATGGCTCTACGTTATAAACTTCAGTGAAGCACTTAAGCGTTCAAGATGCAGTACACATATAAATATATTCCTTGAGGGATCTAGTTTCCAAAATGGGGTAAAATGTAGGGAGTTTCCAAGGTTTAGGCACATTGTGGGCTCTCCAAACACGACATGGTGTCCACTAATGATTCCAGACAATTTTGCGTTCCAAAAGTCCAGTGGGGCTTCTTCACTTCTGAGCCCTGCCGTGCACCCAAACAGTAGTTTTCCTCAACATATGGGGTGTCAGCGTACTCAGGAGAAATTGAACAACATATTTTGGCTTTGGTGGTGAAGGGGTTAATTTTAGGCCGTTTATAGATCATTTCATCTTCAATTTGCTTAACTGTTCACAATACCAGTAATTGTGACCAGGGGTGCCCAAACTTTCACATGCCACTGTATGCAATAAAAAAAGACTAACTCAATAATCCAACTCTTCTGTTTACCTATGTTAACTTATTCTACATAATTCCTCACAACCTGATACTGTACCTTCATTCGACATTAACCTACTGGACCCTATCGCACTTCATAACTGTGCATACACATAAACACGTTAGTGACTGGTTCATGCAAGTTTGTGAACTGCCCAATTGAAAAAGATGGTTGGACCACAGAATGAATCAAGTACATTTTACTTATTGCATCACTCTTCATTCTTTAGATTATAAACTCTTGCAAACAGGGCCTCACTCCTATTGTTCGAATTGTTGATTAGTTTGTTACTTTAATGTCTGATTTTCTTTGCACATGTAATCTCTGAATGGTAAAGTGCAGGGGAATATGCTGGTGTTATATAAAGATGTTATCACTTCTAATTGTTATCGTTAATATATATTTTATAAGTATAAAGCCTTTCTCTAACTTTTGTGGCATAAAGACAATAACTGATATGTGGCTTGAAATCATCAATAAAATAATACCTTTGAGAAGTATAGAGATGATCCCGCTGAAATAATTCCACAGCCTTCTTCAGGCTTAACAATTTCTCCTCCAACTACTTCCTGCCAGTCCGTTTCCCAGCCATTTAGACCTTCAAAGTCTGACATTACAGTGGATGGAAGGGAATTTTCAGGAAGACAATCTGAACCCTGATACCCAGAATCACACCTGTACGAAAAATTTTAAAAAATGTCAGTGTTATTTTATTACAATATAAACTACTTGCTTTGAAATATCATTTGAAAAATTGGTGAATACTCATAAACTCTCAACAGGATTGACAATGCCAGGCAGTATATTTAAAGGGGTTGTCAACTTCTGGACAACCCATTCTGAAATGCTAAAGAGTCCAGCTAGTATAAAGAAGTATACACATGTGGTCAAAATTGTTAGCACCCCTCGTTTAATGACAGAAAAACCCACAATGGTCACAGAAATAACTTGAATCTGATAAAAGTAGTAATAAATATAAAATATATTAAAATGAACATATGAAAGTCAGACATTGCTTATCAACCATGCTTCCACAGAATTTAAAACATTTAAAAAAAATAAAACTCAAGAAATAGGCCTGGACAGAAATGATGGTACCCTTAACTTAATATTTTGTTGCACAACCTTTTGAGGCAATCACTGCAATCAAACGATTTCTGTAACTGTCAGTGAGACTTCTGCACCTCTCGACAGGTATTTTGTCCCATTCCTCAAGAGCAAACTGCTCCAGTTGTGTCGTGTTTGAAGGTTGCCTTTTCCAGACGGCAAGTTTCAGCTCTTTCCAAAGATGCTCAATAGGATTTAGGTCCGGGCTCATAGAAGGCCACTTCAGAATAGCCCAATGTTTTCCTCTTAGCCATTCTTAGGTGTTTTTAGCTGTGCGTTTTGGGTCATTATCCTGTTGCAAGACCCATGACCTGCGACTGAGACCAAGCTTTCTGACACTGGGCAGCACATTTCTCTCTAGAATCCCTTGATACTCTTGATACAGGAAAGATATATATCTTTGTACCGTGTTAGATAGTAGATAGAAAAATATTCAGAATTGAGAGTCCTCAGTGGTTGATACCTTTTAATGGCTAACTGAAAAGATGGTAACAAATTGCAAGCTTTTGAGACTACTCAGGTCTCTTCATCAGGCAAAGACTAATACAAAATCTGAAGAGTCACATATTTATGCACAAACAGCACAGAAATAACGCAATAGATAAGACAAGTGACGTGAAGCAAAATTGTCATTATGTGAGAGGTATGAACATAACTATTGGAACAGTTCATAAATAAGGAGTGTGAAAGTTTTATTGTCCCCTGATTGGGGTCTGGTATTGTGTTGTGATGCCCCCAGAAGGTCTGAGGAACAAACCTTTTTACATCGTTTTACATTAATTAATGAATTTGCTCCTTAGACCTTCTGGGGGCATCACAACACAATAACAGACACCAATCTGAGGACAATAAAACTTTCACACTCCTTTTCTATGAACTGTTCCAATATTTATGCTCATCCCTCTCCCATAATGACAATTCTGCTTCACGTCACTTGTCTTATCTATTGCGTTATTTCTGTGCTG
Source organism: Oophaga sylvatica (assembly GCA_033576555.1). Taxonomy (NCBI): domain Eukaryota; kingdom Metazoa; phylum Chordata; class Amphibia; order Anura; family Dendrobatidae; genus Oophaga; species Oophaga sylvatica. Next base: position 286,700,840 of record JARQOD010000004.1, on the reverse strand, counting down.
CTTTGTCCATAAATATGTGACTCTTCAGATTTAGTATTAGTCTTTGCCTGATGAAGAGACCTGAGTAGTCTCGAAAGCTTGCAATTTGTTACCATCTTTTCAGTTAACCATTAAAAGGTATCAACCACTGAGGACTCTCAATTCTGAATATTTTTCTTGATACTCTTGAGATTTCTTTGTACCCTGCACAGATTCAATACACCCTGTGCCAGATGCAGCAAAGCAGCCCCAGAACATAACAGAGCCTTCTCCATGTTTCACAGTAGAGACAGTTTTCTTTTCTTGATATGCTTCATTTTTCTGTCTGTGAACATAGAGCTGATGTGCCTTGCCAAAAAGTTCAATATTTGTCTCATCTGTCCATAGGACATTCTCCCAGAAGCTTTGTGGCTTGTCATCATGTAGTTTGGCAAATTCCAGTCTGGCTTTTTTATGACTTTTTTTTCAACGATGGTGTGCTCCTTGGTCGTTTTCCCATGAAGTCCACTTTGGCTCATACAACGACGGATGGTGCGATCTGACACTGATGTTCCTTGAGCTTGAAGTTCACCTTTAATCTGTTTAGAAGTTTTTCTGGGCTCTTTTGTTACCATTCGTATTATCTGTCTCTTTGATTTGTCACTAATTTTCCTCCTGCGGCCACATCCAGGGAGGTTGGTTACAGTACCATGGAGCTTAAATTTCTTAATAATATGTGCAACTGTAGTCACAGGAACATCAAGTTGCTTGGAGATGGTCTTATAACTTTTAACATGTTTGTCTATAGTTTTCTTTCTAATCTCTTAAGACAACTCTTTCCTTTGCTTCCTCTGGTCCATGTTGAGTGTGATACACACCATGTCATCAAACAGCACAGTGAGCATCTGTAGCACTCTATACAGGCCACTCATTGATTCCAAGATTGTAGACACCTGTGATGCTAATTAGTGGACACACCTTGATTTAACATGTCTTTTGTCACATTATTTTTAGGGGTACCATCATTTCTGTCCAGGCCTATTTCATGTGCTTTATTTTTTTAAAAAATTAATTCATTTGTTCATTTTCATAGATTTTTGATTTATTATTACTTTTGTCAGATTATTACTTTTGTCAGATTCAATCATATCTATGACCATTGTGGGTTTTTCTGTCATTAAACGAGGGGTACCAACAATTTTGTATATATTCTTTATTTAAAAAATTTCAATAATACAACAGGAAAGGAAAAAAGGGTAAATGTTTCCAGAAATAGTAAAAGAAGAAAAAAAAGAAAAAACATTCGTAATAAATCACAACGATAACACTACAAGGCTGTGTTTTTGCAAACCAAAAGGGTTGTAAGAAGAGTTTAAAAAACAAGGGGCAGTGGTGGGGAGGGACACAGGAAGGAAAGGGGAGGGTAGGGAGTCAGAAAGTCCTGCTTAAAATATAGAGATTAACTAAGCGATTTGGGAGATCAAACTCAAATCAAGGCATGAACATTACAGAACAGGCTATATGTAAAAAAAAAAAAGAATAACAAAAGAAACTTATAGGGAGACAGAAATTAAGGATTACAGTTACCGGTTGTGCTTATTTGGTGATCCTCTGAGGCGTTCAACCAGGCTATCCATGCGTTTAGAGTCTTTAGGTATTTAGATCCTGAAAGTCTAATTTTCTCGTATATACCGATTTGGTTGGATTCTTTTATCCATTTTTTGCAGGTAGGGGTCTCTACATCTTTCCAGTGTCTTGCAATAGTTATTTTAGCTGCGTTGAGCAGGTGAGGTATCAGTGAGCCTTTTTTAAAGTGTAAATTTGAAGGATCCAGATTAAATAGAATGAAACGTGACGTTAATGGGATGTCTACGTTTAAGGTTTTCTTTATGTGCTCTCTAACTTTCTCCCAAAAACTTTAAATTTTTGTGCATTCCAGCCAAATGTGAGATGGAGAACCCTTCTCTTTGGTGCATCTCCAACAAAGAGGGGAGATTGAGCTGTCTATTTTATTCAATATGTCAGGTGTTTTATACCATCTTGATATGATTTTATAGTTAAGTTCTTGGAATCTCACTGAAGACGTTAGGAAGTGGATGTTTTTGTAAATTGTATGAATCTCTTCTGGGAGAAATTTTGTATTTAGTTCTAATTCCCATTTTTTTATGAAATCTGGGATCTCCTGTGTTTGGGTTAGATTTTTATTTATTTTGGCTATCATTTTTCCCTTTCCTTTTGTGTTCATAAACAGTTTAAGAATTGGCGGATCAGGTGCTGAGGTAGAAATTGTCTGGGAGATAAAGTTTGGTTACTTCCTGTAGAGTTTGAATTTCCTCATCTTTCAAGTGAAGGTTTTTTGTGAGTGAGCTGATCTTGTTCTTGCTCATACATCTGTTTTTGTACACCAAGGAGTAAATCGGCATGTTTCTAAAGGGAATAGAAAGCCTGATTTTCTTTTTAAGAGATCTATAATTATTAGGGATCAAATGCAAGATAGGAGTTGCTTTGCATATATTTGGAATAAGATTCATTTTTTTATTTGTTTTGTGCCATAACCTGAGGGTAGTCAACGTGTACGGGTTCATGATATTATTGTATTTAAATCTATTAAATGGGGTGGGCCATAGGTAGTGTGAGAAGCCATCATGGAGATCGTCCAACTCAAGTGGAACCCAAAGTTTTGTGGGACAAGGGGATTGCAGCTCAATCACTCTTGATAAGTGGGTTGATAATCTATATCTTTCAAAATCAGGGAGACCCAAACCTCCTCTACATCTTGATTTTATCAAGGTTTTATGATTTATCCTATGTTTTTTACCTGCCCATATAAATTTTGAAATTACATTTTTGAGCTTTTGAAAAAATTGTTGAGGAATGTCTATTGGGAGGGTTTGGAGAAGGTATAGGACTTTGGGGAGAATTATCATTTTTATAAGGTTGACTCTACCAAACCATGAAACCTGGACATCTCTCCAATTTGATAAGGTAGACTCAACCAAATTAAACAATGGTTTGAAGTTTAAATCAAAAAGGCGTGAAGGAGAGCAGCTAAGTTTGGTTCCCAAATATGCAATGAATGGGCATTCTTTAAATGGGGATAGTGATTTTAAGTTGTTTCTGTTTTCAGGAGATAAAGAAATATGCATGATATTAGACTTGGTGAAGTTTATTTTAAAATTGGAGATTGAGTTGAAGAAGCGCAACTCAGTGAGTAAAATCTGAATAGACTTGTCAGGATCTACCAAAAAGAAAAGTATGTCGTCTGCGTATGCTGCACATTTGTGTTCAACTGTGCCGATTTTCAATCCTTTGATCTTAGGGGATTGTCGTATTTTCTGCAAGAATGTCTCTAATGAGAGAATAAACAAAAGGGGCGATAGGGGGCAACCTTGTCTTGTGCCGTTTTTGATCTCAAAGCTGGCGGATAGTGTGTTATTAATTTTAATTTTCCGGAGGGTGCTGTGTATAAGGCAGTTATTTTATGTATAAAATTTAGAGGGAAGCCAAATTTTGTAAGTGCTTGTTCCATGAAATACCAATCAACGCGATCGAAAGCTTTCTCTGCGTCTGTGGAGAGAATCGACATTTGTATATTGTGTTGTTTTGCTAGATGAATCGCGTTGATTGCCCTCATGACATTATCCTTGGCTTCTCTTCCTTTGACAAAGCCAACTTGTTCTGGGTTTATCAGATCTGGGAGAAGTTTTTATATTCTGTTTGCTAATATTTTGGCGTATAATTTCACATCGTTAGTACCAACAATTTTGACCACCTGTATATACTCATATTTTGCACCGATGCTGTTCCAGCAATTTCAGCACTGTTTATCCCAACAAGCATGTGAGATTTATATGTCCATGTTCCATTTGATGGATGTGTGAAAACTTCAGTTGATCAGCAACAGCTGAATGGCTGCAGAGGTCACATGACACAATGCCATGTGACTGCCATGGGACAGAGTTTCTGGAATGGCGCCAGTACAGAAAGTGAGTTTTTAGGGGCTTTTTTTATTTTAAATGGGACACTTTAGCATTTAAGAAGGGTTTTTTTCCTGGATTAGACAACCCTTTTAAATTTTAGTATCTGCAGATTTGAAAAATCAACAATACCAGGTACATTGCCAATTAACACAAAATAAATCAAATTACGAAAGTGAACAAAAGTTTAATATAAGTAAGAAGTATTTGAAAGACTTTTTACAGGGAATGTATCAGTTCATGAAAGACAATGCTGCTGTTCTCTTTTACTTCACCAAATAGGTTATGCATAGCAAATACGGTAGGTATATGCCAGATCAATGTGTGGCTGCAGAATGCAATTTCCATAAAAGAAGCTTTGGCCATAGAGCATAGTAGGACATTGTAAAATAGAGTAGTAACCTTTCTGGGTCATTACCCCATGCACTCTTTGGAAATCCTCACATTATCAGCAGCACAGTAACCCCATACCATTACATTTCTATTGTCATGCTTGAGAGAACGCATTATGCACTACTCCAGCATTTGACCTATATCTCACATATGTTCTTACATGGTCCAAGCACACCAGACTAAAACAGTATTAGGGATGTCTTCTGGCTGTGGTCTCTTGCCCATTTTCACCTTTTTTAAGTGCCAGACTGGCTGTGGTGCACACTAATATGCAATACTAAATTCCATGGCAGCTTGACAAATGGAATAGTGGTCATTTAATAACACAACAGTCTGAAATGTCTCAAGAAAGAAGAGTATACCTCTTTTTGCTATTTTGAAGTGATCCATTACTAGGAAAAAAAATGTCAAACTGACAAACCCTTTAATTAAAAAAAAAGTATTTTACATTGAAAAACGTTCCTTAGTAATAAAATATATGCACATAAGTGTAGATTCTCTAAATACTTTATTATTTTGTACTATATCAGCAGTTAAATAGGTTGTCCGATTTAAAGAATCCATTTTCAAATATCCATTTAGGAAATTCTTAGCTAAACTTGATTTACACTGGCCAACAGGTTAAACGACCACAGATTGACTACACACAAGCCAATTGATGAACATTTAATAGCCTGTATTTAGCAGGACAATTGCACTATCATGCTAAAAGAACGATCTTTGACATGATTGTTCTATGAGCATAGACTGTCATTGTTCTCTGCATTCTCTCTCCATTGTTTGCACAGGATAATATGCTGCTGAGAACGATGATTTTCAATCAAGCTTAAAAATCATTTCACCAGATGAACGATTGTTTTTTTTCTTCATCAGGTGATTGTCAGTCTGTTTAGACTGGGCGTTTGAAAATGAAAGTTCCTCGTAACACTTTTTCCCGGAAATAGGCACATGTAAATGCACCCTTAGTAGATAGGCTACTTTTGTTCACGATTCTCATCTATTTGCAATAGGGAAGAGTGATAACAAAGAGTCGGTCTGGAAAACGTGGCATTATTTAGGCAGGAAATTAATTTTAATAGGTGATGTTTAGTGTTTCTTTTCACCTGTGGTAGCTATGATGAAGAACTGCACATTTTGTGTCCCAGCGATAAGAAGTCAGAGATATCAATTCATTACTTTGAACCTCAAAGCTGATAACCCTTTCAATGATTAAAGGAAGCATGTATGTTTACCTACAAATCCCATGGTTACACCAGCCATGTCCACTGCACATGTTAGGGCACTGTTGTCCAATGTAAATATTGTCCAAAGCCCATTCATCTTCTGATGTGTAATATCGCTGGCTCCAACGGAAGCGAGTTGCACTAGACCTTAAAACAGAACAAGTCAAAATGTATTAATACGCACATCATGAACCTTATAGAAACATACATTTCTTATTATCAGTATAACAGTCTTTGACTGCATGAGTAATGCTGATAACATGTAGGAAAACTTATCAGCTTATAGAAAAGAAATGGAACTTAAAGGGCTTGTACCATGTCTGGAAGTTATCCCCTAGAAAAGGCATAACTTGACAATCAGTAGGGGCTCCCCACCGGTCCTGAGAACGTGTCTAAATGGAGTGGGGTCAAGCACTCGCACTTCTGCTCTAGTCATTCTTAATGGGAGTGCTGAATACCAGCAGAGAGCTTGGCTACTTCCAGTGGTCCCATTGAGAATATATGGAGCAAAGGTGCACATACTTGACCTCAGCTGCATTCAGAAGAACCCCATTCTAAGGAATGGGTAATGGGGGGTCGCAGGGTTCAGGTCCTTCACCCAGTGATCAGGAAATTATGCTCTATTCTCTGGATATGGCATGACTTCCAAGCATGGTACAGCCTCTTTAACGTATGGTACCAATAACATTTTTATATTGGAGAATTAGTATTTAGAGACTCCCCTTATAATTTCTGATCCTGAAAGTTGTGTTAATTTAAGTCAAATTTAATAATGACATTTGCAAGATAATACCACATAAATGTCTACGATTAACTCTAGTCAGTATTCTAGGTAAGTAAATTATGTGGATTTTTAATTACAGTATTTCAGATGGGGTTGATCTGTTTGAATTAGAAAGTGACATTTATTTTTAGTTTCTTAACCACTTGGCACCATAGCCAGACTTGGCCTTTATGCCAGAACACATTTCTTTTCACCTTTCTATTGTCACATTCCAACCTTTTTTATTTTTTGAGTGACATAGTCATATGGGGGCTTGTTCTTTTCAAGATGAGTTATGTTTATCAGTGGCATAATTTTGGGGTACATATTTATTAACAAACTTTAATTATCTTTATGGGAAGAAATGGGAACAAAACAATAATTCTAAGCACAAAGAAGAAAAAGACATGCTATAAATGGGATACACCCTAAATTAACAAATGTTTATTATTCAAATAATCAAAAAAGGAGAGAAAATACATGACATTAAAAACCCAGAATGGGAATCACCATACCATAATTTTTGACCTGCTCATAATAGGGCTAGTGCTAAACTTCCAATGTCTGTTATAGACAATACCACATATATATCAAAGAATATATATCCTTAAAGACCTGGCATGTTTTAGTATCACAGTGCAGTGCAAAATATCTCTAATGCAAGCATCCCCAAACAACTAACCAGTGAAATGACCAAACAATATGCAACTGGGGCGCATAGATAAGCTGATCAAATGCAAAATAGAGACCAACCAAATCTATTCCCAAAAAAATGAGAAACAGGTATACTATAAGATGTATACTACTAACACTATGCAAGGGTACAAGTGGTCCTGGATAATAAAGGATGCTAGGTTGACCATGCAAAATCGAAACGGGTAAAGGAGATGGGTGAAAAGATTTTTAATCTGGAATATTTTTTAAATCTTAATTTTTACTGAGTTCACCATGCAGTATAATTCACAAGTTAAATGTATTTTCAGGTTGATTTGATTATGTTGTTACTCAATTTGTACCTTTTTTACGCTTTACTATTTTCTCGCAAGAAAAATCACTTAAAAAAATTAATTGCTTTTTGGTCATCATATTTCAAGAGCCCTAAATCTTTTAAGTGTCTATTAGGGAACTGTGTGAAGGCTTGTTTTTTTCTGTTTTACAAGCTGCAGTTTTTATTGCTGCCACTGTTGAATATATATGACTTTTTGATAATTTTTAACCAACATTAACGGCAATTATGGACTAGTTTTAATTTTTTTTTTTATTTTTGTATTTTTATTTTTAATGGTGTTCATGGTATGGGATGAAAAATAATATAGTTTTATAGTATGGGTAATTACATACGTGATAAAAAAATCTAATAGATTTCATTTTCAGGGGTGGTTGCTTTTTTAACAAGAAACCCATTTCTTAATTACTAAAAGTGTAATTTTATATATTGTTCCAGACGCAACTGTACGCTCAATTGTGGGAAATCACCTGTATAGTACATTGAGTAATCTTAGGCTTTATGTCGTTATGTAGGCTACATTCCCTTTAATAAAAAATATCCGGGCAACTGTGTATACACCATTTTATCATCCAATGACTGTAAAATTAAAAAAACAAATTCTGTATAATGGATCTAAGTAGCAAATAAATGAGAAATACATGAAATAAAGACTGCTAACATTGAAATTGTGGTGACTTAGCCACATGACAAGTTTGCTTTTTTAATACAGTCTTTCTAAATTAATACATTTACCATTCTACTGATTACATGAAAAAAAAGTTTAAAAAAAACAGATGAAGTTGAGATGAAGTAATGAACCACAACTTCAATTTTAGTGCAGATGTTTACCGCATTAACTTACCAAGTCTTCTGTGGCAAAGGCAATGTTATTCTTCTCCAATGAGTGAATTCACTTGAATGATAGATGCTTGCAGAGGTGAATTCCTGGCAGCTAGGCATACTCGGCAAACATTCCTTGAAAACAGAATATCTTAAATTAAAAATATATTTCTATAAATAAATTACTGTGTTAATATAGTATCTGAATATTATTTATTAAAAGTAAAACAATAAAAAATAAATTAAATATAATAATACCACGTGGCTGGACCATAGCCTAATTTGGCTATGAACCTCTTAAACCACTTTAAACAAAATAATTTACTCTACAAAAGTATGAAAAATACATAAATACATTTAATCTGTTTTTTTTGCTGTTATTGCAATAATCTACACAATACATTTAACAAGGTACGGTATTTAATGTTTTATTAAATTTAAGAAAATCATCAAAACATTTCCAGAAAAGCCATTTTTTTCCCATTTCAAAAGTAGTAAAATAACCATACATATTTTGTATTGCTTTAATTGGCTATTATAGAATTTATACCATTGAAAGGAATAAAAACATACCACCAAATAATTGCAAACAGAATTATTGTTTTTTCTAAAAAAAATATAAAAGTGAATTTATTAATTATGCATACTCCAAAGGTGAAAATTACAACTACTATACACAGAAAAATAATAATTAAAGTGCTCCTGTCACACCGACAGGCCAATCTGAAGACTCCATATTATAAAGGAGCAGGTTGGCATATAGAATGCACAGAGCTTGGAAAAATTAGAAATGCTCTAGAAAATGGGTTCAAATCTCACCAAGGAAACATCTGCAAGGAGTTTGTATGTTCTCCACGTGTTTGCGTAGGTTTCTTCCAGGTTTTCCTGTTTCATCCCACATTCCAAAGACATATTGATAGGGAATTTAGATTGTGAACCCCATCGGGGACAGTGCTAATAATGTCTGTAAAGCGCTGCGGAATTAATGGCGCTATATAAATGAGTAAAATAAATAAATAAACTGCAGTTTGGCCTAAGGGGCATCATGGAATAGCAGCTGGAGAGCGGAATAATTAGATTTTTGCCTCTTAATTTGAGAGGTGAGAAAAACTCTCATGGTGCTAGCGGGGATGTCACCGAGGTCATCGCAATTCAGCCCGGCTGGGAACGAGCCTCAGTAACCGGACATAACCTCTATCACGTCACAACCGGTTTCTGTTAAAAAACAGCGTGGGGACCCCTCTATTCTTGCTAACTAGCCTTGCTGAAGCTGACAGATGAGGGTTACAACCCCCAGCTATGAGTTTTGTCTGGCTGGTTAGCAAAAACACATGGGAACCCATGCTTTTTTAAATTATTTATTTACAGCGCAAGAGCGGCTAATGAGTACTTCCATCCGCCGCTCCTGCTCTCATTGTAATTAGCGGTAGCAGGTGTTGGATGATGGTATCAGTTGTAACTTTATACCTCCGATCACAGCTGCGCGCTCCCGCTTTGATGATTTTCCCGCAGATCAGAGGCGTTGTTTGCCGCGCTGTCATGCACATAACAGCACAGCAAACACTGGGTGTTTGGGCCCCCATTCAAGTGAGTGGGGTCCGGGTACTGTTCGGGCACCCGAATCCCCAAACTTTTTGTAACTGTTCAGCTTAACCCGCCTGTGAAAAAAACAGATTTTACCTTAATTTCCCAGTCAACCATGTTTTTATAAACCCAGAAGAACTGACTTTTTATCTGTATATTGGCTTGTGGATTTAAGTGTTTATGTCTGGTGGGTCAAGAAGACAGACTTGCATACGATTTAACATGCTACGTAAGTCTGTAACAGTGACTTGTACACAGTGTGTGTTTATCTGTGTTTATTGTGTGCTGATATGCTAATTGTGTATTGTATTCTATAACCAGTCAGTTGACTTCGAAGTTAGATAGGGAAAGACTGTGAGGATGAACTAAAGGACACTGGGTAAATCTAAAAATAGATCACCTGCCCTGGGTATAAAGAGACTTCTTTTCTTCTGGTTGGTGTCATTCTCCAGGATCTCAGGTGAGGGTACATCGGACCCGGATGAAGGAACACAGGACTGCTCTCGGTTATCTCCCTACGCTTGTCGTTACCTCCTCTGTGTGCGTACCACAGGTGGGGTAGCGACCCTGGGAGCTCTAACATATTATCTACCATGATCCTGGTGAGTCAGCGGAAGGGTGAGACTTTGTAATGTGCACCATCTTGGGAGTAATTGCTGGGAATGTTCTGTTTGCTATAGGGTGTTGTGATTCAATAATGCATTGTCACACTTTTACCCTAACCCTGCTTTGTCTGTGTAGTATGTTGCCCAAGGGGAGATAGAGCGGGCGTTCAGTGGTATGAGCCCTGACCCATGCAGTCTTTCTAAAGGCAGCCAGGCCAGTGGACGAGAGCACCCACTGACCTTGTATCTCCACACCGCTGGACCCAAACATCTTGGTGTTCGCACATCTCTACTCATGGACTCTCCCCGTAGGTTATGGCACTCCTTGACTTCTATGTTTTGTATTGTGCCTTAAAAACATTTCCCGATTACGTGTAGGGTGTTGGCGCACTCAGAAAAAAATGGACCTCAGTATGTTGTAAAAAAATTTTCTATTAACCCTTAGAAAAATTAAAAACTTGGGGCTAAAGCAACATTTTAGTTGGAAAAATGTAATGTATTCTTTCTTCAACGCTCAATGCTATAAAATTCTGTGAGGTAGAGTTGAGTGAAACAGGTCGGTCAGATTCAAAAGTCGTCGACTTTCGCCAGAGTCGGGTTTCGTTGGCCGAAACCCGACCATGGCTGTTGTGTTATGGTAGCTGAGGAGAGCAGGCAAAAACGGCAATACACCAGAGAGGTTGGAATCTACTGGATTGCAGTACCCTGACTAACCACCACAACTAAAGGCAGCCGTGGAGCGTTCCTACATTGGTCCTAGACGCCTCGTCACAGCCTGAGAGGCTAACTACACCTAAAGGTAGAAAGAGGAAAGCTATCTGCCCCGGAGCAGATCCCCAAAGAACATAGGAAGCCCCCAAACATGTAATGGCGGTTAGACAAGAGGAAATACAGACACAGACAGAAAATAGTATGAGCAAACGCTGGGGCCCAATCTGCCTTGATAGAAAAGGATAGGAAGGATACTTACTGCAATCCAAAAAAACCCTAAAAAAAAAACAACGCTACTAATTGCAAAAACACCTGAGATCACACGACCTCTACCACCTAAATTAGTTCTCTGGTGTAACAAAACTAAGCTGCAGACACAGAAAAAAAACTGGAAAAGGCAAATGAACAAACAACAGTGGCTCCAGAGGAACCGAGAGGAGACCAAGCCCCCCCGGGGAGGGGAACCTGGCCAACCTCACAGAAATGCAGAGAAATATGCAAATGGCAAGCACAAAAACAAAAAATATCTTATCTGAGAGCAGGAGAAGAGGGAAGACTCAGCAAGCTTCCAAGTGAACCAGGAAACAACGTTGAGACAAGAACAATTGATCACCGGCAACCATGATGGGGGGAAACCTCCCTTATATCCAACCAGTCTGTGATTCCTGATTGCCAATCCTCATTGAATGGTTCAGTACTGTTTGTAACCACCAGAGGGAGCTTCTGCTCAGAATTCATTTCTAAAACATTCATAACACATGGCGCCAAGTCGGCCATGCGTTCGGCAAAACAAGCGCCAAAGTCAGTTTTCCCATAATGCTTGCAGGCGCCATTTTTCAGTCAATGAGCAAGGACGTACACTGTGGGCAACGAGATGACATGGGCAGCGTCCACCACCATCTTAGAGAAGGGCATTGCAGTGATTGGCTTGCTTTGGGGGGCGTCATAGTGTCTATAAAAGCCCTCACCACCGACCTCCATTTTACTTCTGCCGATATTAACAGTAGGGAGAGGTTGCTTGCTGTTTATCAGTAAGGAGAGAGTTAGGGCTGGAAACAGAAGTTCTTATGTGCTTGTGCTGATAGCAATTGTGCTGTACAGTTAGTGGGCAGTGACAGGGGAGGATTTTCTTGTGTGCATCAGCGCTACTTAATAGGCTGTCTGATAGCTGTATTGCTGTGTGTACACTGCTGTGCAGACTGCTTTTTACACAGCACTAATACTTTTATTCTTTTTTTCTGCACACTTACCGACCGTTCATTTTTTCCCACACCGTATAGAGCTGTACGCTACTCACACACTACCATGTACCGGCTGGTATCACGGACAAATACATGCTGACTATCTGTGTGTGACTCCGGAAATTTATACGGAGATTGCAATTTTCCCCTACATCGTATACAGCTGTACTCTTCTGAGACAGTACCGTATATCTGCTCTTTGTATTACGGTGAAATCCATACTGAGTGAGCGTCTGTGTGTGACTCCGGAAATATATACGGAGATTGCAATTTTCCCCTAAATCGTATACAGCTGTACGCTTCTGAGACAGTACCGTATATCTGCTCTTTGTATTACGGTCAAATCCATACTGAGTGAGCGTGTGTGTATGACTCCGGAAATATATATGGAGATTTAAATTTTCCCCTACGCCATATACAGCTGTACGCTCCTCATACAGTACCATATATCTGCTTGTATTTTTGGTACATTTTCCCAAACATGAAGAAGTATGGTGGAAGAGGCCACGGACGTGGGCGGGGGGGCAGCTGGGAATGATGGTGGTGGTGGATCTGCTGGTAGTGCCAAAAGCCCAATAGCACCTAAGGCAGCAGGTGTTGAGCCTGCGTCATCGTCTGGCTCCAGAAGGCCTGGAAGGCTCCTGTTGTGAACACTTTGGAGATGACTTCTGAGCTGGGGCTCCCTCTGGTGGTTGCTGATGGTATTGAAGCTGTGTTGAATAACAGAGGTCCATCACCTGGGAGCGATGAAAGGCAATCAGGGGGGATGGACTGGGCAGATATAATTGAGCTGCCTTCCCATGATCCTCGCCGGTGATTTGTTTCTCTTCCTGGTCCAGTTTGGAAGTCAGCTGGTTTTCTGCTGTCTCCTGCGAAGATTCAGATAAGTTATTTTCTGCTTACTTCTGTAGTTTTGCTTTTCTTTGTTTTTTGCTGCCCTTCTGAGTGAGGTCGGCCAGGTCTCCCTGTTGGGGCCGGCGCTGGTCTCTGTTTCTCATTTATTTCTGTTCATTTGCTGTCCCTGTTGTTTCAGTGGCTGCTGGGTAGCTGCTTCTTCACGCCAGAGTTCTGGTTTAGCAGGGGCGAGATTGTGTGGTCTCAGCATTTTTGGAATCAGAAGTGGTGGAATTTTTCCTAGGGTTTTGCTGGGTTGCAGACAGCATTCTTTCCTGTCCTGTCCTATCTAGACAGTTTTGGGCCCCAGCGTTTGCTTACTCTATTTTCTGCCTTTGTTTGTATTTGATCTTGTCTAACCGCCATTATATGTGTGGGGGCTACCTATTCCTTTGGGGCGCTACTCCGGGGCAGTTAGCTTTCCACTTTCTATCTTTAGGCTTAGCTAGCTCTTCGGCTGTGTCGAGGCATCTATGTCAACATAGGTACGTCCCACAGCTGCTTCTAGTTGTGCGGTTAGTTTAGGGGTATGCAACCCATTAGTTCCCAACTTCTCTGGGTGACTGGCTGCCTTGGCTACTTTTTTTTACGATCCTCCTTGGCCACTAAACCATAACAGGCTCCCTTTTCTGGGAGTAGGTAAACCACTTTTAAAGCCGGATCATCAGGAACAAGTTTTGGCTTACATTGCCGAAACAGCCTCCAGCTCTATCGCCTCCTCTTCTGAAGTTTCAAAAAAATGCAAGCACTGAGTCGTCAGTGCAGGCTCCTGGTCAGGAACAACACCTTTCCTTGTGTCCTTCACCTCACCAAAAGTGAAGGATGCGACAGGCCACACTTCAGATTACTCCATGGAGCTCTTTTCACATACCAATTCTGGGTTATCAAGTCAAATCCTGAATTTCCCAGTCCAAGATGAATCTGACATGGAGTGCACTGATGCACAGCCACTGCTATATGATTCTGCTGGTACATTCACCCAGAGCACTACATTGCCCTCGCAGTCTACTGAGCCAGAATCTGACCCTGATGAAACTCAGGTGCCCCTTCCCGCATATTACACAACCTTACACGGTGACACAGAGGAAGGTGCAGATGAAATTGAAGAGGAGGTGATGGATGACCAGTTGTTGACCCTGATTGGCATCCATTGGGGGAAGAAGGTGCCGCTGGCAATAGCTCAGAAGAGGAGAATGATCCGCAGCAGGCATCGATATCGCAGCAGCGGTTATCTGGCAGGCAGGTAGTGTTAAATATTAATTATTGGTTATGGATTTATTCTTTATACACTCAATTCTGTACCAAGCACATTAACGATCGCTGACATTACAGATGCTATTTCTGTATGGTAAAGTGTCATTTCCATATACAAAGACCACGTGATCTAAGGGACGTATATATAATGGCTACACGAAGGGGGGCTGGGGCTCTCTCTCTCTCCACAGACACTTTACTCTGACACTATGATGATGGGACAAGGACTATGATGAATGAACAGCTGCAACCACGTGTTGTTTCTCTGAGACACTGCTGACAAGGCCAGAATGTCATTTTGCCATTCAGGACACCAAGGAAAGAAGTGTATAAGCTTTGCTATGGACAATCTCTACGTAACTATTTCACTCATTTTATGTTTCCTGTAATGATGTTTTTTTGGTAAACAGTCCAATAAACCACTACATTTTTTTTTATAAGAAACGTGACGTTTTCTTTAAAGTATCGCATCTGGTAACAAGTCCTTGAAAAATATACAAAATTAAGCATTTTTAACATTTTGGAGAGCCAGCCAGTCACACTTGATTTTTAGAGTGTGAATTTTTGAAAACTTGCAAAGGGAGGAATAGAAGCAAAAGACGTCAGATGTGCAAGTCGTCAAAGAAATCACACTACGATATTTCAGGATCAAGAAAAGAACCTATGAATGAGGACTAAGAGTTGACTACAGGAATCAGACGTGCTGATGACAAGAGCATTGTCCAAGAAAGGAGCTACAAGCTGAGATATTTTAAGGTAAGAAATATGGATGTTATTACTTCTTTTTCTAAGCAAAGTAGACTGAAATTTATGTCTGTAGATCAGTCAAATTTAGAAGTTTTATGGCTCAGCTTATATGCAGAATGTGAAATGGAAAATCTAAAGCTAGAATCTAAGCTGGTGTCCTTTAATAGAGAAAGAGAGAAATTGAAAAATATATTACAGTTAGTTCATGTATTTCACAAGTTTGTATTAGAGAAATCTAAAAATGACTGTGTAGAAATAGTGTCAGAAGATACCAGTGATGTTCCCGAAATTGACTGTAATGAGGAAATTGAGCAACATGTGGGACATGTGTCTGTAATGGCTACTCAAGGTGACCTTGTCTCTGATGACGTAAAAAAAGATGGTGGAAATGTGGGAGGAGACTTGAGAACTGATGTAGGAGGGAACATGGGAGGAGACTTCAGAACTGATGTAGATGACGTACGAGAGATGGATGTTCAATGGCCACCAAAAATAGAAGACAATTCAGAGGCCCAACTCCAAATCAAAGTTAGGAAAAATTTGTTAAAATTATGCAAAATCATTCCTGCATATGATAACAAAATCCATGTATGCAGAAATTCTGAAATCTTCGAAAGCTTTATTGATAAGCTTGATTTAAGTAATGCTGAGAAAAATCAATTATTTAAATTGTGGCTTCCTGCAACCTTTTCCAGACGCCTGACATTAAAGTTGAGTTTTGATAATAATTTACATGGAGATCTAGATGATAAAGACAGATTGAAAATTCTGATTTTCTGTGCATTAAATGAAAATTGTCCAGATATTGATATTCTTCAAAAATTAAGGATTGGTCGGAAAGAATGTACTTTTACATTCATGTCCATATTTGAAAGGTTGTACAAAACTCTAATTACCAATGTCAAAACACAATCAATGATAAAGTATTTTGTGGACAAATTTGGATTCCTAAATTCTGTATCTCGTGTTATTGCGTCACAAAAAGATACTTTATTTGAATGTGCGCAATTCCTTGATTTTGCTAGAAAACATGAGAATCGTGATAGGAAAATAAATCAAACAGACAGAGTAAGATCTTTTCAAAAGCCAGTGTCAAAATCTCCTAAACTGAGTCATCCCCGGAATCAAATCTATGACATACGGAGGAAATTACATATTAGTTATAAGCCCTATAAAAAAATCCAAGAGTCCGCTTTGCAGAAAGAGTTAATAATTCAAAGTTCAGACGGCTCTGTAAAGAGACAAATGGCGGACATTGAAAGACAGGAACAGGTGATATCTCAAAATGACTTATCTAAGTCTTCAATTTACAGCTCATTATTGGAGCTGCTCAAACAATCATTAAAAAAAGAAATGATTAACAGAGTTTTCCAGGACATCTTTGACAAAGAAATAAGATTTGGTTTAGGAATTGACTGAAAATGAAATTATATGTTGTGTAAAAATATTATACAATATATTATTCAGTTATTTGTAATTATTTTATAAATATAATTCTGTAGTTCACAGCTTTTGTAGATATATATATATGTACATTATATATATATATATATATATATATATTCATACAGTATACAGTATATAGTATACTTGTATAAATAGAAATTGTATAACTGTATATCTATATCTATAGTGATATAATTAAAATATACTATAGTAATATTTAGAATTACATTAAAGCCAATATATATATTTGTATAAGACATTGCAATTGTTTTGTATATGATATTTAATCTTATCTCTTATTTATCCTTAGAATTTTCACTTCAAAGTAGGATTTAATCGGGAAAAACTCTCTTACATGGATTTATTCCTTTATTTACACAGGAATTTGTAATAACTGCATGTTTATATATATTTAACACTTAAAAGGAAATAATATATAACTAACTGAATCTAAATTTAGTTTTTGTGTGTTGCTAACATTTTGAAGTTATTTATTTGCATGGCAATATGTTCTTACTGCATGACAGTCACACATGTGACATTCAAACTGTTCTAATAATAAGGCTACCATATACCCCTATTTCAGTGGTTGCAACTTAAAGCTCTTGTAGCTCTGTGAGCTCGGCCTTTGCAAGTCAAAGAATTTTTTTTTAGGCCTCTTAAGTTCTAGGGTTCAATTTCAGTTGCAAACCTTGCACCAAATATAGAAACAGCTCATAACCAAATTTTTTTATGAGTCCTTTTATCTATAGTATGGTTCACAAAGTTTATGTTATGTGTATTTGGGGAATATTCAAAGAAATATTAAAATATTAAATTTAGTAGTTTACAATGCGCATTGATAATTAAGATACAATTATTTGGGTTAAAATATATATGTATTACAACCTTTTTGTATGAGGAACTTGTGGTGTGAACTTATCCGTGTCACAGTCTGAGTGACAGATGACAGATGTGTGTATGAGCAGCTGCTAAGAGTGAATATAAGCTAAGTGTATGTGTGATGTATGGAAAAAGTTTCATAATTCATGGTATGCGAGAAAACAACAACTTGTTTTTATGAGAAATAATACAAATCAGTTCAATTATTAGAATATTAAGATACATAATGAATATTATCTACTCAACATATATTCCTTTAGTAATTATTGTTTTTTTAGTTAATAGTAGATAAGTGTAATCACACATCAAAATGGTTTATCAAGAAGATCTACTTTTAGATTATTTTTTTTTCTTTTTCCCAAAGGATAATTTTATGATATTGAATGTTATTTTTAATGGTTACATAGATGGTACACATCTTCAGACAAATATATGGCATAAAGCTAAAACAGAAGTTACATAAATAATTTATAAAACAATTATTTTTTTTCATTTTGGTTTTGATAAATCAATTATTTCATAAAATAATATTTTTTTTCCGGTATTAAGGGGGAAATGTGTTTTAGATTTTGAATACATCATCACATTTCATCAATACCTCTTCTTCACACATTTTAAAGACTACAATGGTATAACTACTAGAGATAATAACATTAAGTATTATAAAGAGTCATTTCTTTACACTAAGAAGGGGATTACATGCAAAGTTGCATAATATGAATATTTTGGTAACACAAGGTCATGACAAATATGAAATCATCCAGATAATGGAAATATTAAGGGTATGTGTTACTGAGAACATAATTACTCAGCATTTGTCATAAACATATAAAGGCCTTATTTTTATTTTTATTCTTATTTTTGTTTTTATTCTTATTTTTCATTTTTTAATTTTTATTCTTCCTTTATCTCTGTTTTTGATTCTTAATTTTTATTTTTATCTCAATCAAGAAACATCAATATTTAATAAAGTAATGTCTAGTACAAGAATATTGCTTCATTAAATATAGTAAAGATATCGGTTCATTAGAAGAAAATGTTTTAATTCTGAGTAAATACAATAATTCATTCATTCATTCATTCACTCATATTCACATTTTGGTTCATGGCTATACATTCTTATCTATTATTGGTCTAATAAATATATTCCATTAATAAAGTTTTAGTAATAAAGATGGAAACACTTGTTACATAAAAAAACACACTGACACCTATGGGTTGAAAAGGTAATTACACCAATGACATAAAAATGTTCTATCTCATGAAGAATATGGTTAATAATGCATTATCATTTATGATTGTTTCACATACAAACATGAATTCCATATTACTATTCTGATAATAATTCTATGGATATTATTGATTGCTATGGTACGCTGTGATATTATAGGTTAGGAAAATTACCAGATTTGGTATAGAATAGGGAATGAAGACTTCAAGCAAGATATTGGAATTACGTTAATAAAGACTTTTCATATTTCTAAATTCAAGTAAATTTAAAAAGTTGCAAGAAGAAAAAGCCGAAGTTCCAGAAGGTAAAAAGGCTATATGATGTCTGAGTAATAATAGACTGTGTCAATTACAATTCATTTCATCACTGACAACAACTGCAGTATTCACCACTGACAGCCACGATCGCGGTATCCACCACTGACAGACAATGGCAGAGGACGATGATCCTATGATGCTAATATGAACTGTGTTATCGCGCTTTTATCACGTTACAGTGGTTTCCTATCACCTATGAAGCTTCAATGAAAGCTGGTGAACAATAAGTTGTCAGGAAACTACAACCCTGACATGAGTCCTGTGCATTAGGACTAAGGACTGGTTATGGTGCTATCTTTAGCAAGGAAGAGTCATTTTAACCCTTGCTTTGCTGACCAAAGACGTCACACCTGTTCCAAGACCATTGCGGATGGCATGGAGGATTCCAGAAATATCCAAGGCGAGCCAATGTAAGTCCAGGTCTTTAAAGGTGACACTGCTCAGATATTAAAGCTTCATTTCATCAATGGACTTTGTTTTCTTATCAACATTTGAATTTATGGACTTTGATGAACACATGACACACGGTCTCTACAATATCTACATGTTATTTCAAAGGAATTATCATATAAAGACTGTGTTTTAAAAGAATCAAGAACAAGGCATCAACATGAAGACCAGAAGAGATCAGATGATGATGACTGGACCCGAGACGCTTCAATTTAGGTTTAGGAAAGTATAATATATATTTTATATGAATATTGGTCACAGCTTACCATAACATGAATTCACATAATTATGTTATTGAGTGCATATAACAATAATCTGATATTATTATGATTATTATTATTATTATTATAGAAATTAAATTATTTTTGCCAAAGAAGAAGAAAAAGAAGAAAGAAGATCTGATTATCCTAAAGATGAACTTCTCTACTTTGAGGGTTCCAATTAATGTCAGTCACCCTCAAAAGGGGGAATTGTTAAATATTAATTATTGGTTATGGATTTATTCTTTATACACTCAAGTCTGTACCAAGCACATTAACGATCGCTGACATTACAGATGCTATTTCTGTATGGTAAAGTGTCATTTCCATATACAAAGACCACGTGATCTAAGGGACGTATATATAATGGCTACACGAAGGGGGGATGGGGCTCTCTCTCTCTCCACAGACACTTTACTCTGACACTATGATGATGGGACAAGGACTATGATGAATGAACAGCTGCAACCACGTGTTGTTTCTCTGAGACACTGCTGACAAGGCCAGAATGTCATTTTGCCATTCAGGACACCAAGGAAAGAAGTGTATAAGCTTTGCTATGGACAATCTCTACGTAACTATTTCACTCATTTTATGTTTCCTGTAATGATGTTTTTTTGGTAAACAGTCCAATAAACCACTACATTTTTTTTTATAAGAAACGTGACGTTTTCTTTAAAGTATCGCATCTGGTAACAAGTCCTTGAAAAATATACAAAATTAAGCATTTTTAACAGGTAGCAGTCCAAAAACGTGTTAAAAAAACAAAAAGGGTTGCAGGACAGCTTGGCCAGACGGTCAAATTAGCACAGCGTGCAAGCCCTGAAAATTTATCCCATAGTAGGAAGAGTGTAGTGTGGCACTTTTTTGACCAAAATCCTATTGATGAGGCAAAGGTTATCTTTAAGAAGTGCAAAAGGACCTTTAGCCGAGCGAAAAATCTCAGAAAATTGAATACCAGTTGCATGCTTAGACATTTAAACACGATGCACTTGCAAGAATGGACGGACTACAAAACCTCACTGGCTTTGAACGCCTACATTGTCAAACTGATCTCATTAGAGATGATGCCCTTCTGTTTGGTTGAAAGCGCAGCGTTCCGAGAGCTCATGGCCTACGCTGTCCCACACTATGACCTACCCAGTCAGCACTTCTTTTCTAGAAAAGCCATCCCTGCCCTCTACCTGCTTGTGAAAGACTGCATTGTCCATGGAGTCAAACAATCAGTGAGTGAAAAGGTGCACCTGACAACAGATGCATGGGCAAGTAGGCATGGCCAGGGCCGTTACGTGTCCATCACTGCGCACTGGGTTAATGTGGTCGATGCAGGGTCCACAGGGGACAGCGGCGGTGGGACAGTGCTGCCTAGCCCACGGTATAGGCAACAGTTGGCTGTAGGCGTTCGACCCTCCTCCTCCTCCAGAAGCAAAAGCTCGTTGACAGAGCGCAGTCACACGAGCACTCCATCCGCAGCTGCCAGTGTTGCACACGAGGTCTCCCACTATCAATCAGCTAGTGGTAAGCGTCAGCAGTCTGTTTTAAAGATGATGTCTTTGGGCGACAACAGACACACCGAGGAGGTACTGGCCGACTACTTGCAGCGAGAAACTGAGTCATGGCTGGGCAGTCTACATCTTGCGCCAGGCAAGGTAATCAGTGATAACGGCCATAATTTTGTGGCGGCCATAGCCCTGGCAAAACTCAGGCACATACCTTGCCTAGCTCACACCTTGAACCTGGTGATGCAGTGCTTCATAAATAATTATCCGGAGTTACCAACCCTGCTCCATAAGGTGCGAAGACTGTGCTCGCACATCCGTCGCTCGCCCGTAGACTCCAGTCGTATGCAGAGGCTGCAGCGATCGCTCCACCTCCCCAAGCACCGCCTAATCATAGACGTTGCAACAAGGTGGAACTCCACCGTGCACATGGTTGAGAGGCTGTGCGAACAGAGGCAGGCTGTAATGCATTTGTGGGAGGATCCACGGGCAGGCAGTTTGAGGTCGGACATGGAGTTGTCGGGTGTGCAGTGGTCAAAGCTGAAAGACCTCTGTTAAGTCCTTCAGTGTTTTGAGGAATGCACACAGCTGGTAAGTGCAGATGACCCCATCATAAGCATGAGCATCCCACTTATGCGTCTGCTCATGCAAACTTTGAAGCACATTAAGGATCAGGCATCTGCAGCGGAGGAGGAGGAGGAAAGCCTTCATGACAGTCAGGCATTGTCTGCTCAGGGAACTGTCCTGGACGAGGTGGAGGAAGAAGAGGAAGAGGAGGAGGATGAGGGGGATGATTATTTTGGGGAGGAGGATGTTTCTCAGGGGGCAAGAGAAAATGTTGGCTTGCCAAGGTCAGGTACAGGGTTTGTGCGTGAATGGAGGGATGTGGATTTGGCAGAAAGTGCTCCTCCACCCACCACTGGCAGTGCATCATTGACACCTGGAACATTGGCCCACATGTGTGATTATGTCTTGCGGATCCTAAAAAGGGACCCCTGCATTGCCAAAATTATGAAGGATGACGACTACTGGTTGGTCAGCATCCTCGATCCACACTATAAAGGCAAATTACAAAACATCATGACACAGGAGAACCTAGAACTAATACGTACTGGGCCAAATGGAAGAGCTGTTCGTGGTGCACACAGTCGAAGTGGCGTTGGAGACAGGGGTTTCATGACCATGTTGTGGTTTGATTTCTCGAGTAACGCTCACACGACTGGTAATACTGAATCGATTGCAACAGACAGGAGACTGTTATGAATGTGCTAGAGATGGTTTCTGAGCAGAGCCTCCCACTGGTGGTTACAGACAGTACTGAACCTTTCAGCGAGGAATGGCTATCTGGGATCACGGACTGGTCTGATATAAGGGAGGTTCCCTCCCATGATGGTTGCCGGTGATCAATTGTTCTTGTCTCAATTGTGGTTCCTGGTTCATTTGGAAGTTTGCTGAGTCTTGCCTGCATCTTCTGCTTTCAGATAAGATATTTTCTACTTTTATTTTTGTGCTTGCTTTTTGCATTGTTCCCTGCACTTCTGTGGAGGTCAGCCAGGTCCCCTCCGGGGGGCTTGTGCTCCTCTCAGTTTATCTGGAGCCACTGTAGTTTGTTCATTTGCTTTTTCCTGTTTTTTCAGTGGCTGCGGCTTAGTGTTGTTACACCAGAGAACTAATTTAGGTGGTAGAGATCGTGTGATCTCAGGTGTTTTTGCAATCAGAACAGTTGGTATTTTTTAGGGTTTTTTTTGGATTGCAGTGAGTATCCTTTCCTGTGCTTTTCTGTCTAGACAGATTGGGCCCCAGCGTTTGCTCATTCTATTTTCTGTCTGTGTCCGTGCTTCTTCTTGTCTGACCGCCATTACATGTTTGGCGGCTTCCTATTTTCTGTGGGGATCTGCTCCGGGGCAGATAGCTTTCATCTTTCTGCCTTTAGGTGTAGTTACCTCTCAGGCTGTGACGAGGCGTCTAGGATCAACGTAGGAACGCTCCACGGCTACCTCTAGTTGTGTGGTTAGTTCAGGTTACTGTAATCCAATAGGTTCCAGCCTCTCTGGTGTATTGCCGTTTTTGCTTATTCTCCTCAGCTACCAAAACATAGCAGGAGACAGCAGTTGTCAACTATGGTTCAAAATTCCCTCACAGTTCATTTCCCTTTGACTACTGGGCCTGTAAACTAGACACCTGGCCTAAATTGGCACAATATGCCTTACAGGAGCTCGCTTGCCCTGCTGGTAGTGTGCTATCAGAAAGAGTCTTCAGTGCTGCTGGATCAATCCTGATAGAAAGAAGGACCTGGCTGTCAACCCAAAATGTAGGTGATCTCACCTTCATTAAAATGAACCATGCCTGGGTTTCAAAGGATTTTGTACCACCTTCCCCTGATGACACATAGGTTGCCAGCAAAATGGCTCGCTTTGTCCTCCTCTTCCTCCGACTTCTCCAATTCCTTCATTTGCAGCTGCTCATCGTCCAGCCTACACCTCAACATATGCCACTTTTTCCACCTCCCTAACTGGGCTGTCCCCCCCCAGGGCTGGCGTCAGCACGTGGCGCAACCGGGCAAGTGCCCTGGCCCTGAGCAGGTGGGGGGCCCACTCGCCGTCAGAGACACCGGCGTACTATGAGGGGCCCTGTGCCAGTTCCCGGCGCCTACGAGTGTGCCCCCCTGCTTGCTCAGGGCCCCAGCCCTTGCAATACTTACCTCTCCCTGCTCTACCGCTGTGACGTCTCCCGCGTTTCCTGACAGTGACATTCAGGTAAGAGAGCGCGATCATGTCACGTCTGTGCGCCCTCTGCCTGAACAGTCACAGTGCAGAGAGCTGGAAGATGGCGACGCTGAGGAGTCCACAGAGTAGAGCAGTGCCCAGCGAGGAGAGGTATTTCATTTTTTTTAATGGTTGGAGCAATATATGGGGAGCATTATACACTGGAGAATTATATATGGGGCCCATCATACACTTGAGCATCATAGATAGGGCCCATTATACACTGGAGCATAATCCATGGGGCACATCATATACTGGAGCATCATATGGGGCCCATTATATATGGTGGATCATATGGGGCACATTTTATATGGAGCATCACATGGAGACCATTATATATGGAGCATTATATATGGGGACTATTATATTTGGAGCATTATATGGGGCTCATCACACACTGGAGCATCATATATGGGGCCCATCATATACTAGAGCATCATATGGGGTTCATTATTTATGGGGCATCATAAAGGGCCCTTTATATATTGAGCATCATATGGAGCACATATTGGGCCTATTCTGTATGGAGCCAATTCTGTATGGAGCAATATATGGGGCTCATTATTCTGTATAGAGCAATATATAGGGCTCATTATTCTGTATGGTGCACTATGTGGTGCCCATAATACTGTATGGAGGACTATACTGTCCGTTTTTTTAGCTCTTGTAGAATTTAAAATAGATATCACTCATGTAATGTAAGAAGTGAAGTATTTGGCATTGTACTATACCTATATTTCTCTGCCGTATCGGAGCATCATGAATTGTGGTATGTGTTAAAGGGGCCCACTGAGACTCTTGGCCCGGGGCCCACGAAAACCTGGAGCCAGCCCTGCCCCCCCACAACTTTAGCCAAATAACCCCCAGTTTTCAATGCGTTACTAATATTATAAAGTTAATTAAGGTTGACAAGATAAGTAATAAGTATTGATGTCGTTGGCATTGAAATGGGCACTGTAGGTGTGTTTACTGTCCTCCACTCCCTGCCGACTTTTATTCCCCATTGACTTGCATTGGGGGCGGATTTTCGACTCCGACCCGACCTTTTCCGTTAGTCGGCCGACTTTGTTCGACTTGACTTTTGAGAAAGTCAGGTTTCACGAAACCCGACTTGACCCTAAAAAAGGCAAAGTAGTTCATCTCTACTGTGAGGCACATGTGGTGTCAATATGATCACTCCAACCCTAGATGAATTCATTGGTGAGTGCAGTTTGTAAAATGAGTTCACATAAAGGGGACATGGCACCCTCACACCATTCCAGCAAAATCTGAATTCCAGTATGGTGCCTCTTCCCTTCTGAGCGTTGCATTATGCCTCAAAAGTAGTATTCCCCACATATGAGGTATTGGCGCACTACAAATTGTATGGTGCAATTTCTCCTGTTATCCTTATAAAATTTCTAAATTTAGGGTTAAAATAACATTTTTGTGGAGAAACACGGGTATTACATACCTGGTAATGTGTTTTTTCATGAGACATGACGGCACCACGAGAGAGGGGAATCCGCCCATCAAGGACAGGAAACCTTCAAGATAAAAGGGGCGGCTCCTCTCTCCGCATCAGTTGTTTTACAGAGCACGAGAGGAACTCCGCATGTTAGTACACACATAAATAATACATTCTTTACAATCTTAATTACCCCAATCCAAGGGTGTGAAAAAATAATAATAATAATGCACCCAACTAGTGACTTGATCAAGGGCGGGAATATAAGGGTGCCGTCATGTCTCATGAAAAAACACATTACCAGGTATGTAATACCCGTGTTTTTCCATCATACATGACGGCACCACGAGAGAATTACAGAGATCGCATTCTGTTTTTAGGGAGGGATCACTGCTTCCAACACTCTTCTCCCGAATGTGAGATCAGAGGTGGCAGATAAATCCAGTCTATAATGTTTGAAGAAAGTTGACGGAGAAGACCAAGTGGCCGCCTTACATATTTGGTCGATTGTAGCATCTGCTTTCTCCGCCCAAGATGTCGACATGGCTCTTGTGGAATGGGCTTTAAGTCCTTCAGGAACAGCACTGCCTGCACTACTATAAGCTAGTATAATGGCCTCTCTCACCCATCTAGCTATAGTTTGCCTAGAGGCTCCTAGGCCTTTCCTCGCCCCTTGGAATGAGACTAGTAATGATCTGCCTTTCCTCCAAGTTTTTGTTCTTTCTAGATACTGTAGGATACATCTCCTGACATCTAAACAGTGTAGTCTTTCTTCTTTTGCGTTACTAGGGTCAGGACAAAAAGATGGCAATATTATCTCCTGAGCTCTATGAAACTTTGATACTACTTTGGGTAAGTATGCAGGGTCTAGCCTCAATACTACTCTGTCATCTAGAATTCGAGTGTAAGGCGGGTCAGCTGATAGCGCATGTAGGTCACCAATTCTACGGGCTGATGTAAGTGCTATCAATAAAGTGGTTTTGATGGTTAGTGCTTTATCGGATATTGTGTTAAGGGGCTCAAAGGGACTATCCATTAAGGCTGATAGAACTAAATTGAGGTCCCATGGTGGAGGAGCAGGGGATGGAACGGAATCTGCTCTACTACAGGCCCGAATGAACCTGGCTATCCATCTGTTGTTTGCTAAATCAAAGCTAAACAGGGCTGCAAGGGCAGAAACATGAACTTTAAGGGTGCTAACCGCTAGCCCTAGTTCTAGACCTTTTTGTAAAAATTCCAGTATAGCTACTATTGGAATTTCCCCTTCCCGTATTGGTGGAGAATTTGATAAAAATTTTTCCCATATTCTGGCATAAATTTTTGTGGTTACGGGTTTTCTACTGCGGAGTAGGGTAGATATTACTGCGTCTGAAAAACCTCTTTTCTCTAATAGTGACCTCTCAAATTCCAGGCCGTCAAATGTAGCCCGTACTTCTGAGGGTGACTGAAAGGACCCTATGTAAGAAGGTCCTGGTCTTCCGGCAGTACCCACGGATCTGTTACGGACATTGTCTTTAGCCAATAGAACCAAGGTCTCTTTGGCCAAAAGGGAGCTATTAAGATAACCCTGGCTTTGTCCTCTCTGATTTTCTTCAGAACTAGTGGAATCAGACATACTGGGGGAAAGGCATATAGAAGTCCCGACGTCCAGCCTATTCTGAAGGCATCTACTGCTAGAGGTCTATCCGCAGGATTCAGAGAGCAGAATTTTTGTAGCTTCTTGTTGGTCCTTGTGGCAAAGAGGTCTATGTTGGGTTTCCCCCACATATGTATTATCCGCTGAAAAATTGACTCTTTTAATGCCCATTCTCCCTGCTTCAGGTGGTTTCTGCTCAAGTAATCTGCCTTTTGGTTGTCTATGCCTCTTATATGTAGGGCCGATAATGAGTGGAAGTGACTTTCTGCAATAGCCATAATCTTTTCTGTTATGTCCATCAGTGACCGGGAACGGGTACCTCCTTGGTGGTTTATGTAAGCGACTGCTGTCCGGTTGTCTGACAGGACTCGAACATGATGTCCTGATATAGTCGGTAGTAGACCTCGCAGCGCTCTTTCGACTGCCAAGAGTTCCCATTCGTTTGAAGATAACTGTTTCTCTTCCTGTTTCCACGGTTCTTGGAGCCACAGAGTATCCAGATGGGCTCCCCACCCCCAAGGGCTGGCGTCTGTTGTGACCACCTTTGAGACCGTGAATTTCCACGGAATCCCTCGGGGAGACGTATCTATTGTTAGCCACCATTGGAGCGATTGGAGCACCGGGATTGGAAGTGTGATCTTTTGGTCTAGATGTCCCTGGAGGGCTAGATCTTCCTGTAACACATTCCACTGTAATCTTCTTGTATGGAACTGAGCCCATTTTACCGCTGGTATGCATGACGTTAGAGATCCCAATACCGACATAGCTTTCCTTAGCGTAATGTGAGGTTTTTGTATTGTTGTTGTTATTATTTGCTTTATCCTGAGCTCCTTTTCCTCCGGAAGACGACATTCCTGCGCTATAGAGTCTATTGTTATTCCCAGAAAAACCTGGGTCGTTGCTGGTTCCAGCTTGGATTTTTTGAGGTTGAGCTGCCACCCCAACCTCCGTAGGGTCTCTATCACGATATTGACCTGATCCTGACAATGTGAAAAATTTCTTCCCACTATGAGAAAATCGTCCAGATAGGGTATTATAAGCGTATCTTTCTCTCTCAGGTGCGCTGTGACCTCTGCCATCAATTTCGTGAAGACACGTGGGGCTGTTGCTATCCCAAAGGGCAGGGCTCTGTATTGCAGATGATGTAATTGCGACCTTATTTTTATTGCTACTCTGAGATATTTGCGATCTGCCCTCCGGATTGGGACGTGATAGTAAGAGTCCTTGAGGTCGAGGACCGCCATATAGCATAGAGGAAAGAGAAGATTCACCGCTGTTCTTATCGTCTCCATCTTGAAAGATGGGATTATCAAAAAACTGTTGAGAGCTCTTAGATTTATGATCGTCCACCAGGAGTTGTCTGTTTTTTTTTACTAGAAACAGCGGGGAATAGAACCCCTCTCTTTCCTCTTCTACTGGAACTTTTTCCAGGACGCGTTTTTGTATAAGCGCAAATATTTCTTCCTCCAGACTCGCCTGTTTCTCTGGTGAGGATTGTAGGGGAGTCGGCATATATTTGATCGGTGGATGATGATGGAACTTTAATTCCAGTCCTGAGTCTACTATTTGCAGAATCCAGGTACTGGAGGAAATCCTCTCCCAGGCTGGAAGGAAGTGAGAGAGTCTTCCTCCCACCTGAGAAGGACCGTCACTGGGAGGGCTTCTTATCCTCTTTGGAGGGCTTACCGAAGTAGAAGCCTCTCCCTCCTCTGGAACGCTTGTCCTGGACGTTTCTGTCCCGTTCTCTGTAGTGCTGTCTTCCGAATTTTCGATTCCTCTGAAAGGAGCGACGAAAATTTTGAAAAGGCTGTTTCGGAAAGTTCTTCTTTTTATCCGTAGCCTTCTCCAATACCTCATCCAGCGCAGGCCCGAATAAGAAACTGCCCTCACAGGGTAGGGAGCATAATTTTACCTTTGCCTGGATGTCACCTGGCCAGCACTTAAGCCATACCGCTCTGCGTCCTACATTAGCTAGTGCTGCAGATTTGGCTGCCAACCTTGCCGAATCCGCTGAGGCTTCCGCTAGGAAACTTGCTGCTGCTCTAATGGCCGGTATGGCTTCTAAGATTTTTTCTCTGGAAACTCTTTGTTTTACTTGATCTTCCAAGTTATCCACCCAGACTTCTAGGGACCTGGCCACACAAGTGGCTGAAATAGCCGGTCTTAATGCTCCTGCCGATGTTTCCCAGACCGATTTTAAACAGACATCTGTCTTC
Organism: Oophaga sylvatica; assembly: GCA_033576555.1. Classification (NCBI taxonomy): domain Eukaryota; kingdom Metazoa; phylum Chordata; class Amphibia; order Anura; family Dendrobatidae; genus Oophaga; species Oophaga sylvatica. The sequence goes on along the minus strand of JARQOD010000004.1, from coordinate 286,671,513 downwards.
CTGTCCAGTGGTTCTCTTAGCGTACCCAGATCTTCAAAGGGTAAGGAGGATTTTCTGGCGATTTTTGACACCGCTACGTCTATCTTTGGGGCTCTATCCCAGGACGAGGAAGCTTGCTAAAAGGATATTTCCTTTTCAGAGCGCTGGTAACATGAGACTTTTTCTCTGGCTTCTCCCATTCCCTTCTAATCAGGTCTTTCAGCTGGTCGTTAATGGGAAAGGTTTTTCGTTTTTTCTTTTGAAGCCCCACGAACATAAGTTCTTGAGGTGTTCTCTTGGGTCTGTCTTCTACCAGTCCCATGGTAGAGCGGACTGTCTTTATTAGGCTATCTGTTGCTTCTATCGGAAGACGTTCTCGTCCTCTGAGCTACTGTCTGTATTGCGGGATCTGCTAGAGTCACTCTCTGCTCCAGAGGAATCTTCCTGAGATATTTCTGGGACGCTAGGTCTGTCTCTGGACTTGCCGTCCATATCTGCTGTATGGAAGGCTTTCATTGACTTACACACCTCCGCTTGTATTAGAGACTTTAGGCTCTCAGCAAAGGAGGGCGTTTCCTCCGCCAGTGTTTTTGTGATACAATCCTGGCATAAATCTTTGGCCCAGGTATTTTCTAGCGGAGTTTTACATAAGGGACATTCCCTATTTTTGGTTTTCGCTTTACTCTTTTTGTAACCTCTCTAATTTTCTCATGTGTATGTGAGAGGGGAAAAAAGAGAATATATGCGAGAAGGAAGAGAAGGAGAACAGACATTAATGTACTGGACTTTCTCGAAGTTCACTCACCACTCGGACGCTGTAATAGACGGGTACCGGCTCCGGAGGCTGATTGGCTCCATCCGATATCACAGATCCTTCCTTACTGTGTCCCGTTCTTGTGCTGTCCGAGCGGCTATTGCTGCAGCGTGTCTGGGTCTTTTCACCAGACGGGGGCCGTCTGGCCTGTATTTCCTGGCGTGAGTCCAGGTGTCCCGGCGATAAATTCTCCATTGCCAGCATTTTTAGCCCCAGCTATACCGTCACCTGCAGTGCAGTTTTGTGACGGTGATTCTAAGTGAGTGCCGGCTTTTTTTAAATTTCCCCAGACACGTGTGGCGCGCGCTCTCCCCCTCCTTTTTTTTTTTTTTAGCGTCGCAAGCGCCCGTCGCGTGCGCCGCGAGCGTGCCCGGTCACCACGTCCGGCGCGCGCTCAGTTATGCTCCTTTCTCCTGTAACAGGAGAATCCATCAGCCCTGGACGCGCCCTCGTCATTTCCGGAGCGCGACTTCCGGTCCGGCTTCCGGCTGCAGCGTGGGCAGAACACAGGAGACAGGCGGGGATGAAGACACCGCTCTATGCAGCGGTTTTCTGGTCTCCACTGCCACCAATGAATACCTCCACAGTCCTCCGGTGTCAGCCTTGTTCCAGGTATCCGGGGGGGGGAAGAGGAGAGAGGGGGTCTTTTTATAATGCCTGGCACCGATGTGCTGACAGGCTGCATGGCCCGGTATCAACAGGGGGATACACTGAAAGTGTTCCCCGAGGATTGCCCCCACCTACAGCTGCCTTAAAAGGGAGCTGCAGGAAAATTTAAGCCTGCAAAAGCAGTGGCCATGCCTCGCTCAGGGGGGACAGGGTATACCTGACCCCCGAGGCGACCTCCAGTACCTGGTGACGGATGCGGCAAACTAACGTCCACCGTTACCATCCGACCCAGGCCTAGGCATCCTCTTCCGAGAGTTCTTTATCTTGAGGGTCTCCCATCGAGGACAGGAAACCAACTGATGCGGAGAGAGGAGCCGCCCCTTTTATCTTGAAGGTTTCCTGTCCTTGATGGGCGGATTCCCCTCTCTCGTGGTGCCGTCATGTATGATGGAAAAAATGTGATTTTATTTTATTCACAGCTCAACGTTATAAACTTCTGTAAAGCACCTTGGGGTTCAAGGTGCTCACCACACATCTAAATACATTCCTTGAGCGGTCTACTTCCAAAATGGGGTCACTTGTGTTTTTTTTTTCACTGTTTAGGAACATCAGGAGCTCTCCAAACGGGACCTGACATCTGCTAATGATTCCAGGAAATTTTACATTCAATAAGTCAAATAATGCTCCTTCCCTTCCAAGTTCTGCTATGCACCCAAACAATGGTTTTTAGTGGGGTCCATTTTTTCCTGTTACCCTTGTCGAAATAATAAATTTGGATTTGAAATAATTTTTTTGTGAAAAAAAGTGTTCATTTTTTTTCCACATTCCAAAAATTCTTGTGAATCACCTGAATGGTTAATAAACTTCTTGGATGTAGTTTTAAGCACCTTGAGGGGTGCAGTTTTTAGAATAGTGTCACTTTTGGGTATTTTCTATCATATAGACCCTTCAAAGTGACTTCAAATGTGAGGAGGTCCCTAAAAAAATGGTTTTGTAAATTTTGTTGGAAAAATGAAAAATCGCTGGTCAACTTTTAACCCTTATAACTTCTTAATAAAAAAAAATGTCATTGTAAAAATGTGCTGCTGTAAAGTTGACATGTGGGAAATGTTATATATTAACTATTTTGTGTGACATATCTCTGTGATTTAAGGGCATGAAAATTCAAAGTTTGAAAATTGCAAAATTTTCTTAATTTTAGCACAATTTCCGTTTCTTTCACAAAGAAACACAAGTCATATCAAAGAAATTTTTACCACTATCATGAAGTACAATGTCACAAAAAACAGTCTCAGAATCACCAGGATCCGTTGAAGCATTCTTGAGTTATTACCTCATAAAGTGACCGTGGTCAGAATTGTAAAAATTGGCCTGGACATTAATGTGTAAACCACCTTTGGGGATATGTATTCCTTTATTCACTGCTTATTATATAGATCTGATCTTAGGTTTGGTGAATGCTTCCATAAAGTTTTTGGACCATAAGCCACCAGCATACCTTCATACTGCTCGTATGTAGGTTATAGGTGTCATAGCGTTTTGTTATAACATTGTGCTTAAAATTAAATTTGCAGAAAGCGAAGTATATAAATTACACAAGAAATGTGAGGGGACGTCCAGAGCATCCACAGATAAAGATGGCACCAGTGCAACTAACTATGTATACACTGGATGCCTCATGACTCATCTTAGATAAGTTACACACTGTATGCACTGATTTTTATATATAATGCTATAATGGCACAGTCAGCTATATTTAAAGGGTTTTTCCAGGCGCTAAACAAATTTCTGCTGTCACTGTATGTGACTATAATCCAAAGAATAGGGGAAGGCAGTAATCCCAGGATGCCCGCTACAGATCCAATGACCCAATTGGAAATGAAATAGTCCAAAGAATAAAAAGGAACAGCATCCAGTCCACGTGATGAAAAAAGAGGAAAATCTTTATTCTGCCATGATACGATGTTTCGACCAATATTGGTCTTTATCAGGTATGTGATTATAGATGTGACTATAGATTACCAAACAATGTACACATTGTCATGATTCCCCTGTATTCCCAGAATGAGTGAGTCACATGATGACTGGATTCACACCTGCTTCTGTCAATAAAATATTGAGAATAGAGGAAGACAAAAGAACATTGAGAGAAGTGGATGAGAATCTAGTCAGCACATGACTGCAAGGATGTAAATCACATACTTGTGGATCTGCGGTCATTTGACCACCCACTCACAATGGAATACAGTCGAATAGTTACTGTGTGGGCATTGCACACTGTCATGATTCAATAATCTGCAGTCACACAGAGTGTCTTCAGAAATTTGTCTAGAGTCTGGAAACCCCCATTAACTTTAGGAAAACCCATCAGTATTAACATTTGTTGTAACATTGCAAAGATCTGATAACAGGTTCATATCAAATACATTTCTGCATCTTCTGGCAGGAAAAACACTGCATAAAATAGGTGTGTTTTTAACATGTTTTTAATGCAGATTTTTCCCCACTCATTAGAATGGGTGAAATTTACAGCAAAAATGCTGGAAGAATTGACATGCTGTAGGTTTAAATTAACATCAAATGGGTAAGTCACAAATAAGCAAGGTATGCATGAGACGTCAAGATTCTCATTCACTTTTCTGGCATCAAGAAACCCTTGAGGTTTTGTAACAAATTGCACTAAATAAGGCCCGTTTCCCACGTCAGTGTCTCCGATACGTGTGGTGACAGTTTTTTCACGTACCGGAGACACTGACATACGTAGACCCATTCAAATGAATGGGTCTAAGTAGATGTCAGTGTGTTTTCACGGACCGTGTGTCCATGTGCAAAACACACAGACATGTCCGTTTTCACACGGACACACGGACCGCAAAACATTTCGCACACGGAGAACAGTGCACACTGTCCTCCGTGTGCACTGACGGACGTTGGGGAAGTAGTGCTACTGTAAGCCGCTGTCCCCGCGGCTGGTGCTGAGCGTGCCTGCCGACGAGCAAGGAAGAATGAATTAATAAAAAACCCGATGTGGGGTCACCCTTTTTTGTAACCAACCCGACAAAACTCACAGGTGCGGGCTGCTATTCTCAAGCAGGTAAGGGGCCATGGCTATTGCCCCTCCTCAACCTAAAAACAGCAGCCCACAGCTGGCCAGAAAAGGCGCATCTATTAGATGCGCCAATTCTGGAGCTTTGCCCGGTTCTTCCCACTTGCCCTGTAGCGGTGGCAAGTGGAGTAATGTGGGGTTAATGTCACCTTCCTATTGTAAAGTGACATTAAGCCCGGCTTAGTAATGGCGAGGTGTCAATAAGACACCTATCCGTTACTAATCCTATAGTAGTGAAAGGTTTAAATAAAGACACACAGCCAGTAAAGTATTTTAATGAAATAAAACAATTAACAGTTTCCCATCTTTATTATTTGGCTAATCCAAGTGACGCCTTCGATCTTCTGTAATAAAATTAAAAATAAGAAAGCAACAATATACCATACCTGTCCGGCATTCAGTCCCACGTCATAATCCATATCTGTGGGATAATAAGTTTACAACCGGAGCGGTACTAATGCGACCGCTCCAGCTGTAAACTACTGGGGAATGAATGAGAAGCAGTGGGCACAGGCTCAGTAACTAGCGGTGACGTCACTGAGTCTGTGCTTGCTGCTCGCCTGAACTCCTGTAACCTCAGGACTGTGGGAAAATGGAAGGGATGAGGTCACGGCAGTTCAAGCTCTGACCCAGTGACCTCATCTCTTGCATTCTCCCATGGTCCGGAGGTCACAGCAGATCAGCTTCTCATTCATTCATTCTCCTCTGCTTGTGCTGATAGCGGCAGAGCAGGGGAGAATGGATGAAAGCCGGCTTCAGCACCAACCGCCGGGGGACAGCGCGGTTGGTACTACAGTAGTGCTCTTCCCTGGCAGCAGTCTGTGTGGTCCTGATGCAGCAAATGGATGCCACACGTGTGCTGCACATACTACACACACGAACAATGATATCTCCAGTACCGATTTTTCCGGTACAGGAAATATATCAGGACGTGTGAAACCAGCCTAAAACGCAGCAAAAATGCAAAGTGTGCACACATCCTAAGGTAGAGGGGAACAATTTTAAAATTTAAATTTAGATTTTTTTTTTATTTCATTTTGAAAAAGGGGGTTGAAGATGGGGGAATGGCAGCACTATCTAAATTTGCACCCCTCAGGCGGAAGAGAACTGTGTAGCAGAGACATTATTATTATTATTATACATTTATATAGTGCCATTTATTCCATGGCACTTTACACGTGAAAAGACAAAATATAGACAAGTAGAATAAACATCTGTAAGACAAGGGACACACAAGTACAGAAGGAGAGAGGACCCTGCCTGCAAGGGCTCACAGTCTACAGAGGATCGTGAGGATACACTAGGAGAGGGTAGAGCTGGTCATGTGACGGTTCAGTAGACTGAGGATCACTGCAGGTTTTAGGCTTGTCAGAACAGGTGGGTCTTCAGGTTCTTCTTGAAGGTTTCCGGTGTTGGTGAGAGTCTGATGTGTTGAGGAAGAGAGTTCCAGAGTATGGGGGAAGCACGGGAGAAGTCTTGTATGTGGTTGTGGGAAGAAGAGATAAGGGTGGAGTAGAGAAGGAGATCTTGAGAGGATCGAAGGTTGCATGTGGGTAGGTCCTGGGAGACCATGTCACAGATGTATGGAGGAGACAGGTTGTGAATGCTTTGTAGGTCATAGTTAGGGTTTTGAACTGGAGCCTCTGGGCAATAGGAAGCCAGTGAAGAGCCTGGTATAGGGGGGAGGCTGGGGAATAGCGGCGAGACAGGTGGATTAGTCGGGCTGCAGAGTGTAGGATGGACTGGAGTGGTGCCAGAGTGCTGGAGGGGAGGCCAGAGAGTAGGAGGTTGCTGTAGTCGAGGCAGGAGATAAGGGCATGCACTAGTGTTTTTGTGGTTTCATGGTTGAGGAGTGCGCGGATCCGGCAAATATTTTTGAGTTTGAGGCAGCAGGAGGAGGCAAGGGCTTGGATATGTGGTTTGAAAGAGAGGGCAGAGTCAAGGATCACCCCAAGGCACCGAGCGTGTGGGACTGGGGAAAGCGAGCAGCCATTGACATTGATGAATAGGTCTGGTGGAGGAAAGTGAGATGGGGAAAGATGATGAATTCTGTTTTATTCATGTTCAGTTTGAGAAAGCGAGTAGAAAAGAAGGCTGAGATAGCAGACAGACATTGTGGGATTTTGGTCAGTAAGGAAGTGAGGTCAGATCCAGATAGGTAGATCTGCATGTCATCGGCGTAGAGATGATACCGCAAACTGTGGGAATCTATGAGCTGTCTCAGGTCGAAGGTGTAGATGGAGAAGGAGGACAGAGTAGTGTCGCTTGCTCTTGGCGGTTAGTAGGTCATTAGTGACTTTAGTTAGGGCAGTTTCAGTTGAGTGATGGGGTCGGAAGCCAGATTGTAACCGGTCAAAGAGGGAACAAGAGGAGAGATGGGAGGACAGTTCAAGATATACATGTTGTTCCAGTAGTTTTGAGGGAGAAGAGATATCGGAAGAAGAGAAATCGGGCAATAGTTAGATACAGAGGATGGGTGGAGGGAGGGCTTTTTGAGGATGGGTGTGATTGAGGCATGTTTGAAGGATGAGGGAAAGACAACATTTGTTAGGCCTCTTTCACACATCCGTTTTTTGCAATCAGGCACAATCCGGCAAATTGTTTAAAAGACGGATCCGGCGTAGATTGTAAAAAACTGATGTGCCGGATCCGTTTTTTAGCTGTATCCGTCCTAACCTTTTTTTGCCCGGAAAAGAAAGGTAGTAGTAGTAGTAATAGTAGTAGTAGTAGTAGACCTTGGTTTCCAGAATCCGGATCTGTCTTTTGCCGGATTGCACAAAAGACTTCTATTGTTTCCGGACGCTTGATGCGCTGCTTCAGGCGCTGTCAGGCGTTTCCGGCACAAAAAAAAAACGTTACATGATGCGTCCTGTCTGGCCACCGGAATTAAAATCTATGACGGATCCGGCAGAAAACGGACTAAACGCAATGACATGCGGCTCGATCCGGCGCTAATGATAGTCAATGACAAAAAAATGCATCCGGCGGTTTAAAAAACCGGATCCGTTTTTTTTTTTAAAAAGCGCCGGATCGCGCCTGACGGCAAAAAAACAGATGTGTAAAAGAGGCCTTAGTGCGAGGCGTGAAGTCTGGCTTTATACATCAGTGGATATTGGGGTAAGCTGACATCTTCTGTTTTCGTTACATTTGTTAGTGAAAGGTTGAAGAGGTACGTTAGAGTTGGGATGATGACTGTGGCAAAGTTAGGGATGAAGTGGGACGGGAGCGGGTCAAGCGCGCAAGTGGTAAGGTGTGATCTTGACAGCAGGGTGGAGAGATTATTTTCCAGTAACTTTGAAAATAAAATGTTATGAAACTGAAATGTATTACAGTACATTACCTGCATGTGCCCAATTAAAAAAAAAAGAAAACCATAGCTCTTAACTTTCAATTTTGTCATTCAAATATTTTCAAAATTAGTATGTCCCTCAAAGAGTTTGAAACATTACAAAGATATAAACAAAAACAAACCTCTCTGGATGAAAATGTTGTTTCCTGACTGAATTGTCACCAAAAAGTCTTTTGTGTTCATTATTATCATTTTATCGTAAAAACACCTGGTAGTGTGGGAAACCTGATTAAATGGCAGTCTTTCTGCTCAGCATTCATCAGGACCAATTTCAGATAACACAGGCACAATGGGACCAAATATACTGTATTCCATTCAGCTATAGGGAGAACCCACAACAAAAAAGCTTCACTGCAAATGTTTTTACAAGATAATCAGAGGTCCACCAGAAAGTTCACTCTATAAATCATGCAAAAACATAAAACATATCTGGATAGCTTTGTGCGGATTACCATACTAGAGTTAAATTAGAATAGAAAAATTAAATATTAAAATTCATGTATCTTTAGTATGATTAAATAATGCTGTGTTGAGAATTATGCTGCATTTTCTTTCTTTTTTAAAGCTCTAATAAGCACAGGATTTGGACTTTTTTCCTTCCTTTTTTCCCCCACTGGACTATGTCAGAAGGAAACACAAACATAAAAAGATCCTAGGAGATTATGCAATATAAATTGTTTGCCTTTCAACATTCTCGTCAATTACAGTAAAAAAGCATAATGTTTGTATAAAGTTGGGATAAAAGTAAGTGAACCATTGGAAATGGACAATATTTCTGAATTAATTACTAATACAATTTGGTCTGATTGTATTTAAGTCACAATTATAGGCAAAAACAGTATAAATAAACAACATAATCCTACATAAACGGTTTGTGCTGTTGTTGATTATTTTGATACCACTGTGTAATAATCCACAGTGTAGGAAGACAGAATAACCTTAGAGCTCAATCACATATCAAGTAGGGGCCCGTCACACATAGCGCCACACCAGCGATCCCGACAACGATATGCACTTGTCAGGATCGCTGGTGTGTTGCTACATGATCGCTGGTGAGCTGCCAAACAGGCCGCTCAGGCAGCGATCAGGACAGCGACACTGCGGGTAACGTCGCTTAGTTACCCGTAGTGTACGTTGGATACCAGCCCGCTGGTGCAGGGAGCTGGTAACCAAGGTACACATCGGGTTTCCAGGCGCTGCGCGACGCCTGGAAAACCGATGTGCACCTTGGTTACCAGCTCCCCTGCAGCAGCGCGCTGGTATCCAATGTACACATCGGGTTTCAAGGCGCCGCCTGGCGCCTGGAAACCCGATGTGTACCTTGGTTACCAGCTGATTGCTTGTCTCCTGCCTGCCACACGCAGTGATGCGTTCTGGCCAGCGGGAGACCAACGATCAAAAAAATGTCCAGGACATTCAGCGACGATTAGCGATACCCGGCAGGGGGGCTGATCGTCGCTGAATGTCACACACAGTGATATCGCTGGGGAGATCGCTGTTGCGTCACAAAACTAGTGACTCAGCAGCGATCTCGCTAGCGAGATCGCTGTGTGTGACGGGGTCTTTAGAAGCAAGAAGCAGAGAGAGGGCAAATATAATTATGCTAAAACCTAACTTTTAGTATGCTCAACCCTAGTGATAAGGAGTGAAAAGACTATGCTGAAACTGATACAAAACCAACAAAAGTACCAAAAAAGATATACAGTATATCACAAAAGTGAGTATACCCTTCAGATTTTTGTACATATTGTATTCTATCTTTTCATGAGACAACACTGAAGATATGACACTATGATACAATGTAAAGCAGTAAATGTACAGCTTGTATAACAATGTAAATTTGGTGTGCCCTCTAAATAACTACACACAGAGCCATTAATGTCTAAATCGTTGGCAAGAAAAAGGAGTACATACCTAAGTGAAAATAGCCAAATTATGCCTAAAGTGTCAATATTTTGTGTGGCCACCATTATTTTCAAACACTGCCTTAACTCTCTTGGGCATGGAGTTCACTAGAGCTTCACGGGTCACCACTCAAATCCTCTTCCACTCCTCCATGACGACATCACAGAGCTGGTGGATGTTAGATACCTTGCGCTCCTCCACTTTCCATTTGAGGATGCCCCACAGGCCACAGATGCTCAGTAGAGTTTAGGTCTGGTGAAATGTTCCGTTTCTTTAGCGAGGCAGTGGTTGTCTTGAAGGTGTGTTTTGGGTCATTATCATTTTGGAACATTGCCCTGTGGCCCAATTTCCAAAAGGAGGGGATCATGGTTTACTTCTATATGTTACAGTACATGTTGGCATTCATGGTTCCTTCAATGAACTGTAGCTCCCCACAGGCGGCAGCACAAATCCAGTCCCAAACCATGACACTCTCACCACCATTAATACAAACACAATAACTAAGTGTAAATAACAAATACCGAAACGCACTGCTTCAATACTAAATACCAACAAAAAAACTAGTGCTATAAAGTCTCATAAAATGTATATCTTTATTGTAATACATGATAAAAACACTAAATAGATGACAATACGTGCCCAAATGAAAAGAGACCACTACATACACATTTAAATATACATAAAAGACAGATGATGTGTAGGTATGAAAAACCCCATGTCTGTAAGTTTTATCCCCAGACTGCCAAAGAGGACAAGGTCAATAAAGTTAAGAAGACTGTACTTACATCCAGTGATGTGACCAACGGGGATGTGTGATGTGTGTAAAATGGTAAGAAGATGCATTAACACCAAATGTACACTGTTATGCAAGATGTACACTGACTAATTTACATTGTATCAAAGTGTCATATCTTCAGTATTGTCCTATAAAAAGGTATAATATTTACAAAAATGTGAAGGGTGTACTCACTTTTGCTATATAATGCATAATAAAGTGGGACCATATATGATAAAGTGCCCAACAATACCAGTGCAGGATATAAAAGGTTAGATCTCGCCCGTTTGTTGCAGTAAAGATATACCAAAAAGGTAGAAGCAAGGAGCCAGGGAGAAAAAACAATTCTGTTAGACTAATCTCTCCTGCATGCCCTGTGTCGTGGCTCCTGCCCTGAGAAGAGCAGTATCCAAGAATCACCCTTTATTTGATAGGGAAAAAAATACTCCTAAATCCCACCCACTGCGATTCAAACTCTATAACAAAGCATCATCAGAGAATGTACTTGTAAAAGAGGGGGAGTTAGTTAATGTACTGGGTAAAAATAAGGGCTCTGCAGTGGCAGTAATTCCTAATAGAGGTATGCAGAGTGTTGCACAGTCTCAGAGGTATAAAGGCCTATATTCTTTTCATCTGAGGCTGTGCAGCACTCTGCACACCTCTATTAGGAATTACTGCCACTGCAGAGCCCTTATTTTTACCCAGTACATTTTACCCATTATAGGACACTTTATCATATATGATCCTATTTTAATATATATACATTTTGGTCTTTGTGTTGTTTTTGTGTCAGTTTGAACATAGTCTTTTTACTCCTTGAAAGTTAGGTTTTATCATTATTATATTTGCGATCTCTCTGCTTCTTACTTAATAATGATAGAAAAATCTGTCACCAACATTATTGGAGGGTACTTTCAGCTTTTCTAGCTCATTCAGATATCACTTTTTCGTGTGCACTTGTTATCCGTATTTTACACAGATAGAACTTGTATTCACAACAGTCTGTGAGACTGTTCACATATCTGCGATTTTTTGCGGACTAAGTGGTCTGTGAAAAAACGCTAAGATATGTAGGATATTGAACTGAGTGTTGAATCAAACTGAGCAATGAAAGTCTATGTGGGTTCGTGAAAAAATGGAAGTGCAGAAAGAAGGCCTATTTTTTCAAATCTGTCAAATCTGACGTTTATAGATTTTTTTTGGAACACATTAAAGTTCATGTCTACATTAACTTTAGGTTTATTAAAAACATCTGAAATGTATACAAAAAAAGGAAAAATTTGCAATATAATTTTCTGCTCTTTCAAACAATAGTCAAAACTAAACATTTCCTATACGCCTACTATTACTGTAGTTGACATAATTTTTATGTCAATTTAATTTTTTGTTGGTATTAGATGACTTTAAACGTTTAGCAGCATTTTTTCACATATTGAAGGAATTTTTAAAACCAATTTTTGAGGACCTATTGAGATTTTTAATTTCAATATTTTTTTCTTTAACACAGCAGAGCAAACCAGGAAAATGCAAATCAATATTCACAACCCTATTTCTACATTTTTTAGAATTATTTGCTTATTTCGCTTATATAGTGCCATTAATTCCACAGAGATTTACAGACATTATCAAATATCCCATAAATGTTGCCTTAGACATGAAGGAGCAACATCTGGATTTTAGAACCTTCCTTTCATTAGAACTTTTTTTTCAAGTGCTATTCTATTTCAGTATGAAATGCCAATACACAAGAAAAGAAACATTTTGGAAACTGCACACCCTCATCAAATCATTTTAGGATGTGGTGAGCGTTCACATCCAATAAGTGTTTTATGTATTTTTATAGCACTTAATAGTGAAAACATTATATTAGTTTACAAATATTTAGTTTTAGATATTTTTTATATGTTGCTGAAGCAACAGTACCCCACAATTTGTTATGCAGTCTCATCAGTACAGCAATAACATATAATATACTGTATGTGTTTGTACACTACTGTTTGGATGCATGACAGACCTGAGAAGGGTAAAAGCTCCATTTGGCTTTTGAAGAAGAAATTTTGCTAGAATGGTTTTTGGTTGCCATATCACATATGCGGAGTCCCTGAGATACCAGTAGGTAGAAACCTCTCAGACGTGACCCTAGTTTGGCAACGTGTAGAAATACATGCAGCCGCACACTCGGGTCTGAGAGCGGGCGGCCGTGCCCGGTGTTTTGATGCGAGAAAGTCGTGCGACTTACTCGCATCACACTCGCCAGTGTGACGCCGGCCTATGACTGTAATGAGGATTGCTGCACTACGGCCGGGGTCACACTTGCGAGTGTGATGCGAGAAACTAGGGCGAGTCTCTCACATCAATACCCGGAACTGCCACCGGCACTCATGACTGGAGTGTGGGGCTGCATATATTTCTGTGCAACTGCACACTCCAGACCGAGTGGCGGCGGCAGTGTCGGGTATTGATACGAGAGACTCGCAAGTGTGTCCCCGACCTGCAGGTGATTCTCAATTTTTATTTTATCAATGGCTGTGAAAAATAAAAATTACAGTTGTTAGTTACAATGATATGCAGATTAAGCTCAAAAATTTTCAATGCAAATTTTCTTCTAAGTACTGCGATATCTTATATTGCGGCCATGGTCACACCTTCAGTATTTGGTGAGTTTTTTTACATCAGTTTTTCTAAGCCAAAATCAGGAGTGGAACAATCAGAGGAAAAGTATAATAGAAACACATCACCACTTCTCTATTTATTACCCACTCCTGGTTTTGGCTTACAAATACTGATGTAAATTACTGACCAAATACTGAACGTGTGAACCTTAGGCTACTTTCACATTTCAGGCTTTTTGTGTCAGGCATAATCCGTCCTATGCCTGACAGGACGGATCCGGCGCTGATTTTAAAAAAACTGATGCAACTGATCAGTTTTCTTGCCGGATCCGTCCTGACCTTTTGAACCCGGAAAGAGAAAATTTTCCATGAAGAAAATGCAGGTATCAATGTCCGGACCGAGGAGAGAGAGAGAGAGAGAGCCCGGCGCCATAGGTTTGCATTATTTCAGGCCGCCTGAAGTGCCGATTCAGGCACTATCAGGCGGCTCCGGAAAAAAAAAAAACGTTGCAGCAAGCGTCTTGTCCGGCTGCCAGAATGTACATTTCCGACGGATCCGGCCAAAAACGGATGCAACACAGTGACATCAGGCGCGATCCGGCGCTAATGTAAGTCAATGCTAAAAAAGTGTGAAAGTAGCCTTAGTCATATGCTACTGTTTGGGGATGCATCAAAGTTCAGAAAGGAAGAAGCGCCACTTCAGTTTTGCAGCACAAATATTTCTGGAATGTTTTTTGGAAACAATTTCACATTTGCAAAGTCTCTGAGGTACTAGTACAGTGGAAATCATCTCCCTGAAGAATATATATTTTTTAAATACAACTGTCCATGCTTTCATCGATGAGCATATTAATCATTTTATTTGCACAGGTGTTTTCAGAAATTAGTGCACAATGGATATTTCAGACTTAAAATTGCAATTTCCCCAAAATTACATTATTTTCACACCAAATATGCTCAGTTTGTGGCATAGAGAAGAGCCAGCTTGCTGATTCTTATGCTCCATTTCCCAGTTTTAGACACACCCAGCATATGGTTCTAATCTTTTGATTAGTCACACAACAGACATCAGGAATGAAAGAGCACCATGCACAATTGAGGCCTAAAATGGTGATTTACACAATATTGGCTGAAAATTTCATACTGTAGGGTAAAAAAAGTGACTTGGTTTTAGAAACTTGACCCTACACGTGTTTTACAGAAATAATCACTGAATGGGTTTTCCAGAGTGAAAATTTCTATTTTACATAGATATGACATTTTTAGCACCCAATTTGTTTAGTGTTTAGTTTGTGCCCCCGTGAAAGTACCGTTCTGTAATTATTATGCGGAGTTACTTCTTGATATATATCATTGTGGCGTGACATGTGTCCCTGATCTTTTGGCTGGACATTCAACAGTACTCAGGTTTGAAAGAATATGATGCATATTTTAGACATAAATTGGGAATTTACAAAGCATTTGTAGAAAATTGCTGAGGTTTGAAAATTAGGAAAACTAAAAGAAACACCTGCATGTGTTTTGGAAACCAAACCTGGCAAGGCATTTATGGGCTTTAGTAAGTATTTTGAACCTGGAAGTGTGTGTATTCCAGAAATAAATGTGCTACATATGATGATGAAAATGAAAGCTGAAAAATGTAATGGTGTTTGCTGTGCTGTGTATATAATTATGGAGGGGGCACTACGATTACAGTGATATCAAATACATACAGTTTGATTTTTATATTTTTGTTTTTAACAAATGTTCAACTGAGCCCAGTGGAACATCCAGCCAAAAGATTAGGGACATACATCTGAATTTATAAAAACAAGTAACTCTGCATAATAATGTGTTTTTCTATTGATGGAGTTGAATTAGGGCTTATTTTCTTGCAGGATGAGTTGTACTTTTCATTAGTACAATTTAGAAATACATTACATACAATATATTTTTTAAGTTTATTTTATTTAACATATTTTAACCCCTTAAGGACCAGGGGTATTTCTATTTTTGCATCTCCATTTTTGGCTCCCCTTTTTCACAGAGCCATAACTTTTTTATTTTGTGTCAATATGGTCATTTGAGGGCTTGTTTTTTTGTGGGACGAGTTGTACTTTTGCATGCCAAAATTGATTTCACCAAATAGTGTACTGGAAAACGGGGAAAAAAATGCAAAGTGCGATGAAATTGCAGAAAAGGTGCAATTTACAATAGTTTTTTTTTTGCCATCTTCACTAAATGTTAAAACTGACCTGCCTGATTCTCCAAGTAATTACAAGTTTGTAGATACTAAACATGTCTAGGTTATTTTTTATTTAAGTGGTGAAAAAAAATCCAAAGTTTGTAAAAAAAAAAAAAACATTGTCATTTTCCGAGATCCGTAGTGTCTCCATTTTTCATGATCTGGGTCTGGATGAGGGCTTATTTTTTGTGTGCTGAGCTGACGTTTTTATTGATACCATTTTGGTGTAGATCACCTGTTATTGCATTTTAATGCAATGTTGCGGCGACCAAAAAACAGTAATTCTGGCGCTTTTATTTTTTTGGTGTTACGCCGTTTACCGATCGTATTAATTCTTTTTATATGTTGATAGATCGGGCGATTCTGAGCGCAGTGATACCAAGTATGTGTATTTTTTTATTTTTATTTTATTGTTTTATTGTGAATGAGGCGAATGGGAGGTGATTTAAACTTTTTTTTTTTTTTTTTTAAATATTTTTTATAGATAAATAGATTTAGATAAATGACTTAGAATCATAGATAAATTAATAGATACATGATTTAGAATGCTGGGTTCACATGAATTGGATCTGTTTGCAGGTGATGTCTACTATTAACATGCCCTAGTCTGGTCAGAACAGACTAGTGCATGTTGCTATTTTCTCACAAGCACCATCAGGGCTCGCATACACGACCATATCTACTGATATAGTGCTATCCATTAAAAAACACATTGTACTCTAACCGATGTTATTCAATGGGGCAGTACAGAAGGACCTTTTTTTAACCCCTTTACCCTCAAGGGTGGTTTGCATGTTAATGACTAGGCCAATTTTTACAATTCTGACCACTGTCCATTTATGAGGTAATAACTCTGGAATTCTTCCATGGATCCCGGTGATTCTGACTTTGTTTTCTCGAGACATATTGTACTTCATGACAGTGCTAAAATTTCTTTGATATGACTTGTGTTTATTTGTGAAAAAACAGAAATTTGGCAAAAAATTTCGCAATTTTCCAACTTTGAATTTTCATGCCCTTAAATCACAGCGATATGTCACATGAAATACTTAATAAGTAAAATGTCCCACATGTTTACTTTACATCACAATTTTGGAACCAAATATTTTTTTTGTTAGGAAGTTATAAGGGTTAAAAGTTAAACAGCGATTTATAATTTTTACAACACCATTTTTTTTTAGGGACCACATCACATTTGAAGTCACTTTTGGGGGTCTATATGATAGAAAATACCCAAAAGTGACAACATTCTAAAAACTGCACCCCTCAAGGAGCTCAAAACCACATTCAAGAAGTTTATTAACCCTTCAGGTGCTTCACAGGAATTTTTGAAAGGTTTAAAAAAAATGAACATTTAACTTTTTTTCACAAAAAATTTACCGTATATACTTGAGTATAAGCTGAGATTTTCAGCCCATTTTTTAGGGCTGAAAGTGCCCCTCTCGGCTTATACTCGAGTCGTATACCAGGGGGTCGGCGGGGGAGGGGGAGCGCGGCTGTCACATATACTCACTCCCTCCTGGCACGGTCTCTGCAGCCCCCTGCTTCTCCCATGGTCTCTGGCGCCTGTGTTCAGCGGTCACGTGGTACCGCTCATTAAAGTCATGAATATGTGCATATTCATGACTTTAATGAGCGGTACCACGTGACCGCTGATGAAAGGAAGAGCTGCAGCGCCGGAGACAATGGGAGAAGCAGGGGGTGCAGAGATGCACCAGCAGGGAGTGTGTATAAAAGGGAGGACGGGGGGAGCCCTGCTATATTCACCTGTCCCAGTTCCACCGCTGTGCACCGCGATGATGTGGTTGGTGCATGCCCTCTGCCTGAACATTCACAGCCAGAGGACCGAGAAGACACAGCGGCGCATGGCGGTGGAACGAGGACAGGTGAATATCGCAGGTGCCGGGGGCCTGAGCCCCATAGCATGCCAGTGTCCCCGCCTGCTCAGGACACCGGCACCTGGCCCCCAGCGACGAGAGGTGAGTATGTCATTTTTTTTTATTCGCAGCAGCAGCATGTGGGGCCTATTCTATGGGCTTCTTATGGGGCCATAACCTTTATGGAGCAGCATATGGGGCCCATTCTATGGAGCATCTTATGGGGCCATAACCTTTATGGAGCAGCATATGGGGCATAATCTATGGAGCATCTTATGGGGCCATTATTAACCTTTGTGCAGCATTATATGGGGCGTAATTTGTATGGAGCATCTTATGGGGCCATCATGAACTGTATGGAGCATTATATGGGGCTCCTGATTAAATATGGATATTCAAAAACATTTAACCTACTGATGTCTCAATTAATTTTGCTTTTATTGGCAACTATTTTTATTTTTGAAATTTACCAGTAGCTGCTGCATTTCCCACTCTAGGGATATACACGAGTCAATAAGTTTTCCCAATTTTTTGTGGCTTATACTTGGGTCGGCTTATACTCGAGTATATACGGGTACTTCAGATCCAATTTGTTTTATTTTACCAAGGGTAACAGGAGAAATTGGACCCCAAAAGCTGTTGTACAATTTGTTCTGAATATGCTGATACACCATATATGCAAGTAAACCACTGTTTGGGAGCATGGCAGAGCTCAGAAGGGAAGGAGCGCCGTTTGACTTTTCAATGCAAAATTGGCTAAAATTGAGATCGGACGCCATGTCGCGTTTGGAGAGCACATTGATGTGCCTAAACAGTGGAAACCCCCCACAAGTGACACCATTTTGGAAAGGAGAACCCATAAGGAACATATTTAGATGTGTGGTGAGCACTTTGAACCCCCAACTGCTTCACAGGAGTTTATAACGTAGAGCAGTAAAAATAAAAATTCATATTCTTTTCACAAAAATGATCTTTTCGCTCCCAATTTTTTATTTTCCCAAGGGTAACAGGAGAAATTGGAACTCAAAAGTTGTTGTGCAATTTGTCCTGAGTATGCTGATACCCCATATGTAGGGGTAAACCACTGTTAGGGCGCATGGCAGAGCTTGGAAGGGAAGAAGCACCATTTGACTTTTTTAACACAGAATTGGCTGGAATTGAGATCAGACGCCATGTCGCATTTGGAGAGCCCCTGATGTGCCTAAACAGTGGAAACCCCCCAATTCTAACTCCAACCCTAACCCCAACACACCCCTAACCCTAATCCCAACCCTAACTATAACCCTAACCACAAACCTAACCCTAACACACCCCTAACCCTAAGCACAACCCTAACCCTAATCCCAACCATAACCGTAATCCAAACCCTAACCCCAACTTTAGCCCCAACCCTAACCCTAACTTTAGCCCCAACCCTAACTTTAGACCCAACTCTAAACCTAACCCTAACTTTAGCCCCAACCCTAACTTTAGCCCAACTCACTTTAGCCCAACACTAACCCTAATGGAAAAATGAAAATAAATAATTTTTTTTTAATTTTATTATTTTTCCCTAACTAAGGGGGTGATAAAAGGGGGTTTGATTTACTATTTTTTTTATTTTGGTCACTGTCATAGGGTCTATCACAGTGATCAAAAAGAACTAATTGGAAAAAATCTCCTATTGTTACCAGGTGCCGGCCGGCAGATCTCGGCGGGCGCACTGAGTATGCGCCTGCAATTTTCTCCCGGAAGAAGCTGGCGGCATGGGGGACTTCAGGGGGGCATGCAGGGACTACGGAGGCACCGGGTGGGTGATCGGGGACCCTATTTCTCTGATGTGCGATCACATCAGAGGATAGAGAAATTAAATGGAAAATCAGACTTTTTTTGCGGTTGCTGATATACCATTAAGAGAGGCGATCGCAACACCGGGGTCGGTAAAAACTGACCGGAATCATGTTCTCTGGGGTCTCGGCTACCCCCGGCTATCAGCGTTGCATGTAGTGCACACTGACCTGAGAGACTTCCTGATCATGCTCTGCGCATGACAGGAAGTTTCTCAGCTCTTGTGACCCGGATGTTGTCATGATGACATTGGGTCTCCATGGCAGCGATCGGGACCCCGCGTCACTCCATAGGGTCTCCGATCCAAAGGCAGAGGGGCTGTCAGCCCTCTGCTTGCCACAGCAATGCTGCGTTCTTGTTTGATCGCAGTGTTCCAGGGGTTAAAGTGCCAGGAGCGGTTGATTGTGAGAATCAGCTGACATGCAGCCCCGATCGGCCGCGCTCCCGTCGGAAGCATGGCCGATCGCCATGATGTACTATCCCGTCCATGGTCTAATTGTGCCGGGTCACATGTACGGGATAGTATGTCAGATGTCAGGGAGGGGTTAGCTGACCAAGTTTTTTTGAGTAAAAATTTGCAGCATGCACTAGTTTCCGCCATAAATTGGTTGAGATTCACTCATTTAAGTCTATGGGTGCGAGAAAAAAATTGGATGCCACAGTATAGCATACATTTTTTACGGCTACATTACAATTCTATAACAAAGGTGCAAATTCTGTACAAATAGTCTTGTAAATGATTAATAGATGCTGCTGTAAAAAACGGATTATATACAGGCTGTGCAAGGATGACAAGAAAAAAATTGTCCCACTTTTCTGGAAGAAACTCTGAATGATTTTTTTATATGCTCATGTGAACCTACCTTTAGTCTATAAGATAAATCAGATATACAAATATGTGATATTTCTATAATCATAGTCTAGACATCTAGTACAGGCCTTTTAACACTACATTTTGGCCCTACGATTGAGTTTATGATAGGAAAAGCATCTGCCATATAAACAAAGCATAACTGTCTTTACCCAACTGAGTCAAAGCAGTGTCCTTTTAGACAGTCCATTTTTGGGGAATAGAATAGAATTTATTTTACAATGGGAACCTGTGGGTGATATATCACACTATATGCCTATAGATTTGACTACGGTACACCACTTCTCCAAAGATGTACGCCACGGATGTATGACTGATGAATTAACCTGATTTTTCTAAGGAGCACAATCTATTCTATTATTTCTAAACACTGTTTTTCGGTGATTACTTTGTATCTCCGTTCATACTGCACCCACACACACAAATGATACACCATTTGAAAGTTAAACTTGCCCCTTTAGCAAGAAAATAGCCAAACAAACCACACATCCACGATTTGATCACAAAATACAGTTTAAAACATTAATTTTCATAAAGGAAAAATTATCTGCAGGTGGCACCACACTACCCCAAAGCACACTACCACAAAGCTGCTTACAGACATCACAAACAAATCCAAACATTTGCCTTGGGGTCTTTCCAGCTTGCCCAAGTGCTTGCCCAGCCTATTTCAGGCACATTGGAGGATTGCACACTTCACAGCAGGTGAGTTACATATGCAAACACATTTGTAAACAAGCACTGCTTTCTCGGTGATTACTTCGCCCCACACACACAAATGGTGAGTCACATATGCAAACACATTTGTAAACATGCACTGCTTTTTCGCTGATTACTTCACCCCACACACACAAATGATACACGATTTGAAAGGTAAACTTGCTTCCTTCAGCAAGAAAAGAGCCAAACAAAGCACACATTCACGATTTTATCACTAAAGACAGTTTAAATATTCATTTTCATAAACCTGCAGAAAGAAACAATGACCTGCAGGTGGCACCTCAACCGGAAGACATTTTTTGGCCTCTACTTCTCAAACCAATTTATTGTATTACCAACCTACATATATACATACCTGTCTGTGTTCATCATCTCAGGAAATACATTTACATTTGACCAGCTTGCATTTTCTGAAATTGCCTGCGTCCCCGATGACCAATGTGTGAAAATTTTGCATGGGCCAAGCTAGTATAATACAATTCTCCTTTGCACACTTTATTATGTGCTAGAATGCACACATTTATGTGCATTAAGAAACAAAATCTCAAGTGCAGATTTCATGGTCTATAGCAAACTCCCAGTCATCCCAACCAGGATAATAGTGGGTAAATACCCTATGGAGCTCCTACACAATATTCAACACAGAAAAATGGAGCATATATAACATAATGCTAGACTCCATAGATATCAATATAAGATTTGATTTTAATGGTACAAATGTTAAAAGACAGACAATAATCACAAATATTACAGTGAATCATAAATACAGAGCTATTTGGTAAGGGTCAGAATGCACCAGTATAACAAAAGTGCCGCCTCATGGACAAAACACACAAGCAAGGTCATCTAAATAGAGTATTGTGATACCACACAAATGTCCCAAAGTATACATATATTGACAGTGCAAATAAACACAAGAAGAGACATAGTGTGCCCAATTTCTCCCATTAATATGTTTCCATAAGGTGTCTCTCGGTATTATACCCAATAGTATTGACTACAACATAGCCACAAAAGGGGGAGATAAAGGGAGATCAAGGGATCAAAATAGGCATATTCACTCCTTACCAGTGCTAGTGTTCATGTGCAGGCACGCGCCCCTACGTGCATTTCGAGGTAGCTTCCTCGGAGGCCCTGGTGCCTGACCAAATAGCACTGTATTTATGATTTACTGTAATATTTGTGATTGTTGTCTGGCTTTTAACATTTGTACCATTAAAATTATATCTTATATTGATATCTATGGACTCTAGTATTATGGTATATATGCTCCATTTTTCTGTGTTAAATTTATGTGCATTAAGCCTGAATTTGAACTGGTAATATCACCATGTACCTGTTTGGTGAGCTCCTAAAATAAATTCCATTGTTGGACTCTATTTACCCCAGTCTGACACTGACTGGACACCTCAATGTGCTGACAGGCTGCATTGCTTTGATTAAAATGGGTTTGGGCTGTGGGTAGGGGTTCTGCAGAGTAGATGGTGCATTCAGGGGGAGGGGAATAAGTTGTTCATAGTGGAAAAAGATCCAAATTTCTACAGAAAAGTTATATTATAAAGTGACATATTCTCCTGTACTAGATTTATTATTCAAAGTCTGTTGAAATGACAGTCATCATTTAATAAAATAATAGTAGCTTTTAGTTAGAAAGATGTATATCAATCTTTTCAATAGCCTACTGTTTAGTATATTTTCTCAGGAGCCTAATCTTACCTCTTGCACAAGGTGCCATGTGAGACCATGGTTGGTTGAGTACTCCAACTTCACTTGATTGTCCATATGTGGAGTGAACTGCTCACCACATCCCATTACCAAGTTAAACTGTATCATATAAGATGCTCCAATCTGCATGGACTGTGTCTCCACATAACGTGTACTAGTGGATTGTTTAGAGTCTCCTGTAAAACTTTTAAGAACACAGCACTTATTAGATATTTCTACTCAACATTTTCAAAACTCTGGAAAGGATAAAATACAAAAGTTATTTTTTAAACTAATTTGCAATTGAACAAGGTTTATGACTTAAAATGCCACTAAAAATGATGATCTCATGTGTACTCATGGGAGTACAAAAATAGTTGCAACGGGTGCCTAGCTTAGGGTCTTGGCAGACATGGTAGCCTATTATCACCCTACGAGAATGTCGTGGAGAGGGTGTGGATGTGCACCAAAACATTAGTGTATACATATCAGAACCATTAAAATGGCAATGACAGAGATTGACAGCAGTATCGAAATGGCTAAAAAGCAGTGATTGAAGCTAGCTTCATTTGTTAATATTAGAAGCAGATGCCAGATGTATAACACAGCTGTCACCTGTTATGTATGGAGCAAACTCAGCTCTTGAGCTGACATCAAAAACCTGCACCCAAAGTAGGACATGTACATACTTTATTAAGAATGAATTAAAATAAAGTTTTCAACAAATACACAGAGATAGGATGTTAATTTGTCCATGCAGTTAATATGTCTATCTGTCTAGCTTGAGAAAGCCTTTGTACAGAACACATCAAAAGGTCACATCTTACATGGCTGAATAAAAGTCATTTTTAAACTTAAAGCTGCTACGGAGTGCTGTCTCCTTAGTGGATAAGGATTTATGTTTGTTTGACGGTTGAAAGTTTGGGTCTTGCAATCCACAATTTGGACTTGTGCAGCTTTGTGTATCGTGAATGTATCTATTAATCTACAGTTACAGTAGGTCCATATATATTTTGACAGTGACATAAGTTTTGTCATTTTAACTGTTTACCAAAACATATTGAAGAAACAGTTATATAATCAAAATGGGCTAAAAGTGCAGACCCTCAGCTTTAATTTGAGGGTATTCACATCCTAATTGGTGCAAGGGTTTAGGAATTACAACTCTTTAATATGTATCTGCCTCTTTTTAGAGGGGCTAAAATTAATTATCTCAAAACTTCTTTAATGGACTGCATTAGCTATTCACTTGTTAATCCATCATCAGTTAAGTACATAAAAGGTATGGAGCCGATTTCTGATGTGGCATTTTCCTGTAGCTGTGAGCCCACAACATGCGGTCAAAGGATCTCTCAATGAAAGAGAAACAGACCATCATTAGGCTGAAAAAAACAAGATATCCATCAGACAGCAAAGATTTTAGGAGTGGCCAAATCAACAGTTAGGTACATTTAGCAAAAAAAGAGCACACTGGTGAGCTTTGGAACTTAAAAAGGCCTGGACATGCACAGTGAAGAGAAAACCCCTTCACAACATCTAGCCAAGTGAAGAACACTCTCCAGGAAGTAGGTGTCTCAGTATTTAAGTCTACCACAAGGATAAGACTTCATGACAGCAAATATAGTGTGTTCATCACCAAGTGCAAACCATTAATCAGCCTTAAAAATAGAAATGTCAGATTTGACTTTGCCAAATAACATCTAAAGAAGCCAGTCCAGTTCTGGAAAATAATTCTTTGACAGAAGAAATTAAGATCAACTTGTGGCAGAATAATGGAAAGAAGAAAGTATGGAGAAGGCTTGGAACGGCTCATGATCCGAAGCACACCACATCCTCTGTAAAACATGGTTGATAGATGAATGGTCAAGCAGCTGGAGAAGAGTAGTGCAAATGGAACTACCAGCCACAATTGAAGAACAAGATCTTGATAAAATCCAAATACGAAAGCAAAGTCATAGATATAATTAATACATTTTAAGTCATGAATAAACATGAAATATTATACTACTCTAGATTTATGTATGTTTTTAATGTTCCAATGAGCTTTCTTTCCTGGAATACCTCATATTTACAGTACTGTGCAACATTTTTAAGCAGGTGTGGAAAAATGCTGCAGAATAAGAATGCTATAAAAATAGAAGTGTCAACAGTTTGTGTTTATCAATTAACAAAATGCAAAGTGAATGAACAAAAGGGGAATCTAGATCAAATCAATATTTAGTATGACCACCCATTGCCTGCAAAACATCACCAATTCTTCTAGGTACATTGACACAAAATCTTGGAGAACCAATCATAGATCTTTTATTGAGTATGACCTGCACAAAGTGTCTTTTCATGCAATCCCAGACAGACTAGAGGATGTGGACATCAGGGCTCTGTGCATTGATAGTACCACTCCCAGAATCTAGTTCTTAATAGCACTGGCTGTATGTTTCAGGTCATTCTGCTTCATAAAAAAATTGAAGCCAATCAGATGCTTCCGTGATGGTATTGCATGATGGATAAGTATCTGCCTATATTCTTCAGCCTTTAATCCTGACTAAATCCACAACTCCATTTTTACTCAAATGCAGCCCTAAATCTGTAAAGACCCTCCACCATGCTTTACTGCAATATTGTAATGCTCTTTTTTAAATCCAAATATATCAAATTTTGACTCATCAGCCCAGAGCACCTGCTGTCATTATTTTGCACCATAGGTTTTATGATTTTGTGCATAGCTGAGTCTATTGGTCTTACTTCTATTTTAAACATATGCATTTCTACATCCAATTATTCCATGTAGACTACTTCTGGCTAGACTTCACCGAACGGTAGATGGGTATAGCTGGGTAACACTGATTACAGCCAGTTCTGAGCTGGTTGCTTTGCAGGTTGCCAGGGAAAGACCTTCTTGATGCAGAACAACTAACTGCCATGTAACTTTCTTCTGTGTTCAGTCTTGCCATGGAATATGACTGTAACATTAGACTGTCCTCCCCATATCACCATGGAAGCATAGACAGGCTGTTCCTCAACCAATTTTCAGCCTCATATACAGCAAGTTAATGATTGTGTGTTATGATTATAATCATCTGTTTGGTATAATTGATTACTCATACACCTGATTATATTCCTGAGTTTGCACTATGCCTAAAACAACTGATGCCATTTTAAAGGTAAAGGGTGGTCCAACCGAATATTGATTTCCCTTTTGTTCATTCAATTTGCATTTTATTAATTGATAAAAATTATCAATTAACGCTTCTTTTAAAAAATAAACTTTTTTTGCAGTATTTTATCAGTTTACCACAAAATTCTGACTTAAAATTGCTAGAAATATCACAAATTGTATATATTGAGAAGCTGAGCAAAAAGTAAAAAAATAAAAAATGCAATGATTTGGAAATGTTTTATAGCAATATTTTATTCACAGCAGAACATAGATCAGAAATAAAAAGTTAGACATTTTTATATTTCATTTGAAAAAATTAATTAATTTAGAAATTGATTGCAGCAATGTATTTAAAATAAGTTGTGACAGGGCCATATCTTCTACTCTGTAGCATCCCTCTTCTTTTTACAACAGTCTGTGTAGATATCTAGGAAGTGAGGAAACCAATTGCTGGAGTTTTGGGATGGCAATGTTGTCCTATTCTTCTCTGATGTAGGATTCTAGCTGTTCAATAGTCCTGGGTCTTCTTTGCTAGAATTTTCAATTCATAATGTGCCAAATGTTTTCTCTTTGTGAATGTTGTTATCTGCAGGTGGCAGTTCATCACCAAAACTCTTCTTCTATGAAGCCATGATGTTATGATGGATGCAATATGTGGTTTAGCATTGTTTTGCTGAAATATTCAAGGCTTTCTATGAAATAGACGCTGCCTGGATCAACCTTTATATAGTGCTCACCATTGACAGCGCCTTCCAAGATGTGTAAGTTGTCCATACCATAGGCACTAAAGCAACCCCATACCATCAGAAATGCATACTTTTGAACTGTGTGCTGATAAAAAGCTAGGTGGTCACTCTTATCTTGAGTCCGCCGGACACAGACTCCATGGTTTCCATTAAGAATTTCAAATTTGAATTAATCTGACTGCAGAAAAGTTTTCGATTTTGCCGCAGTACATTATAAATAAGCATTGCCTGGAGAAGACGGCAGCGTTTCTGGATTGTGTTCATACATATATGGCTGCTATGTGTGATAGAGCTTTAACTTGCATTTGTGGATGGCACTGCAAACTGTATTCATAGACAATGATTTCTGGAAATATCCCTGAGTCCATGCACTGGTTTGCACACCTGAATCATGAATGCTTTTAATGCTGTTCTGACTTGAGGGCCTGTAAATCACAAGCATCCAATTTTTACTGTGGGCTCTGTCCCTTCTGCACATTAATGTCTCCAGAATCTCTGAATTTTTTCATGATATCATGTACTATTTTTTAGATGGTGGGTTATTCAATGTCTTTACAATTTTACAATGAAGAACATTGCTTTTAAATTGTTCCACAATTTTTAGATTCAGCTGTTCAGATTAGAGACTTTACCTCTCTAACAGGCTCTTTTTACACAATCATTTGACTTATTTGGAAACTAACTCTTCAGCTGTTATTTATTAATACAACTAACTTTTCCAGCATTTTGTTAACCTTGTCCAAACTTTTTGGATATGAGTTGCTGCCAGCAATTTCTAAATGAGCTAATATTTTCAAATGAAATTGAAAAATGTATAATTTTCAACTTCTGATGTGTGTTCTATGGTCTTTTGTGAATAAAATATGGCTATTAGAGAATTCCGAATCATTGCACTCTTGTTTTCTTTATACACACAGCATTCCAACTGGTATGGAATTGGGGTTGTATAAGAGTACCATATTTTTCAGACCATAAGATGGACCCCAAATCTGGAGGAGGAAAATAGGAAAAAAAATTTGAATGTGAAATTGGTGTCCGTCATATAATCTGTTATACCTGGTCCCCGTACTGGCTCTGCACTCCGTCCTGTTCACTCACCTCCTGCTCTTCAAGCTGTCCCTATGCAGTAGCGTGTGCACTGTCTGGAGTCTCGTGCTCTCTCTGCTTCTCAGCGTCCTGCTCCCTCCCCCAGTTCCTGGCACGCTGCCAGCAGGCCTCCAGGGAGAATGCTTAGGACGCGAGAGCGCCTTCCTCTTGACTCTTAAAGGGACAGCACGCATTTTTTGAAAATGTCAATTAACCAATGGCAGCACACTAATTTCTATATCTGGCCACTCCGCCATAGGGGGAGTGCTGGAGCAACGAGTATCTACCATTGCTTCATCCGGTTCTGTCTCTGATCTGTCTGTGCTGCGTTAGCAGTCTCTGTGCAAATGCTCATACTATTTATCTCCACAGAGTATCGGTATTCTGTACCTTGTGCAAGATTGCAACCTCTGCAATCACTTGTGCAAGTGTCATCCCATTCCGCTATCAGCCATCCGAATCCGTGGACTGTGACAAGGTTACTGGAGTCAGCCTGCTACCATCTACCCAGAACCAGGACCTTCCTCACCTGTGTCTACCTCTCCACAGTCTCTTCTAATATATCTGTTACCCCTTTTGGTTCCGCTGGGACAGCTGCCACGTGTCCGAGGTCTAACTGGAGGTAGCACCTGTGTCCTCCGGGTATTCCATTCTGGTCCTGTTCGAGGGGGCTTTACTACGAGTACCCGGGGCTCACTAGTTCCGTCCCCTTTGGAGCCCTCCGGACTGTGGTCCCGAGGTTCCACTTCAAAAATAAAAGATGAATGTAAACTTCACCATCTCTGCCTCCACTTCCAATCATTACATAATCTGAATTTAGATTACCGGGGTGAGGGTGGAAAGGTGGCAGTGGAGTGAGGTCACAGATGGCAGGGTTCACGCTGCGGGAAGCCAGCAGCGGCAGGAGTGGGGGAGTGCTTTGGGCCCTGAGCTGGGAGGAGGGGTGTCTCAATGGTGCGAGGCAGCAGCCATTGATCTCCTGGTAGTGGGCTTTACGAAAATGTCAGAGGTGCAAAGGTAGGAGTTGAGCCCTGATCTATAAATTGATCTCCCGGTGGTGTGCTTCAGGAAAATGCCGTCGGAGGAGGAACATGCGCAGATTGAGATTCCAGCTCATTGAGCTTAGATCTCAATCTGTGCATGCACCGACACACATACATACACACATACATACATACATATGAAGCTTCTTATTTGAGATTCAACCTGTATTTCAGGAAAGAAAGCTCAATCAAACATTGAAAACATACAGTCATGGCCGAAAGTATTGGCAACCTTGAAATTGTTCCAGAAAATGAAGTATTTCTCCCAGAAAATTATAGCAATTACACATGTTTTGTTATACACATGTTTATCTCCTTTGTGTGTATAGGAACAACACGAAAAATAGAGGTAAATTGGACATAATTTCAAACAAAGCCTCAAAAATGAGCCTAACAAAATTGTTGCCACTCTCAACTTAACATCTGGTTGCACATCCTTTAGAATAAATAACTAATCAATTGCTTCCTATATCCATTAAAAGCATCTTACACCGCTCATCTGGAATTTTGGACAACTCTTCTTTTGCAAACTGCTCCAGGTCTCTCATATTTGAAAGGTGCCTTCTCCCAACAGCAATTTTAAGATATCTCCACATGTATTCAATGGGATTTAGATCCAGATTCATTGGTGTCCACTTAAGAACTCTCCATTGCTTTGCTTCCATCCATTTCTGGGTGATTTATGAAGTATATTTGGTGTCATTGTCCTACTGGAACACCATGACCTATGAGGCAAATGCAGCTTTCTGACACTGGGCACTACATTGTGACACAAAATCCTTTGGTAATCTTCAGATCTCATTATGCCTTGCACACAGTTAAACCACTGTCATGTGTGCATCGCCACGAAGATCGTCGCGGTTGCACATTCTGACTTCTCACAGCTGAGTTGCTGTTTCTTTGTGTTTGGCAGTTAGGGAGTTAATTCTGTCTGTGCTCAGTTCTGGGACTGGGTGCAGTTTCTTCCGGCTGCAATTAATTATTTGTTGATTGGTTTCCTTTAAATCTCTGGTTGTCTGTGTTGGGAGTTGCCAGTGAAATTCTTCATGCAGACCACAGATAGGATTGTATCTGTATAGACTTAAGTTAAAGAGCTCCTTAGTTGTTTTAAGCTCACCTTGCTTAGAGTTTAATATCCCAGATCATTTATGTTCCTTCTGTGTTTGAGTGTGTATGCAAGTCTGTGTTTTCTCCAGTCTGTCTTATATGTCTAATCGGTGTATTTAGCAGAGATCAGCCCATATCCCTTTGGTGGTAATCAGAATCCTTCTTAGGACTGATTACAGGGTTCAGGGACTGATAGGAGACAGGGTTAGGCTGGAGACTTGGACCTCTGAACCATTATCAGTACCTCCAAGGTGAGGATTAGTTAGGACCCCAGTTTAGGGTCAGGTTAGACCCCCGGTCCTCCTCTTTCCTGTGACAGTGTATCAAGTCCTCAAGATTAACCCTGAGTTCAACGGATATCGTGTCAGGTAAATCTATTCTATATTTACATGCTGATGTTGCTAATCTATATGTTGTATAGAGTGTTGTTCTTTTAAGAATAGTTTACTGACATCGTACACATATCATAAGACCGCGTGACATTTTCACTGGCCCATAAAATTATTCCCAGTTGCCATGGATCCAGTAGCCCAGCTGGCTCTGCAGTTGCAGGGATTATCCATGGAGCTGACGGACATTAAGTCCAAAGTTTTGTCTCCCTCGGAGCAAACCAGATTTGAACCTAAAGTAGCTCTCCCGGACAGGTTCACTGGTGGGCGAGACAAATTTTTTACCTTCAGGGAAGCATGTAAATTGTATTTTCGGCTTCGGCCTCGATCATCAGGGAGTGAAGAGCAGAGAGTGGGAATTGTTATCTCGCTCCTACAAGGGGACCCTCAATCCTGGGCCTTCTCCCTTCCTCCGGGATCCCCGGCTCTACAGTCAGTAGATCGATTTTTTACTGCCCTGGGTTTGGTATATGATGACCCAGATCGGGTCTCTCTTGCTGAGACAAAATTACGTAAGATACAGCAGGGAGATCGTCCGGCGGAGGAATTTGCTTCTGAGTTCCGTAGATGGGCCACAGATACTCAGTGGAATGACCCAGCTCTTAGGAGCCAGTTTTGTCATGGGCTTTCTGACAAATTAAAGGACGTTTTGGCTCAGTATGATTCTCCTCCATCACTGGAGGCTGCTATGGCCCTAGCTATCCGTACTGATAGACGGCTCCGGGAGAGGTGCGAGGTAACTCCGCCCCCTGTTGTTACTCCACCTACTACTAAAGTCCCTTATGTTGAGGTTCCCCTTGTCTGTTCGGAGGAGCCTATGCAGTTGGGAGGGACATCATTTCGTAGGAGGGGATTGGCGGTACGCCGCAGGACTAGAAGGTGTTTCTTCTGCGGGAAAGAGGGACATTTTGTTGGGGGATGTCCATCCCGTGCCTTGTTGAGCAAAAAGTCGCCGGAAAACTGTTAATCCCAGGTTGTGGGTGGACGACAACCTGGGAGTATGTATTTCGTCCGCTAGTTCTTCTCAGTTCCTTGTACCAGTGGAGGTGGTGGTTGGTACGAGAGTGGAGAGATTTTCTGTTCTTCTTGATAGTGGGTCCGGGGCTAATCTGGTTGACGCTCAGTTTGCTCAGGCTCAAGGTATGCATCTGAGTGTATTGGTCAAACCGATCCCTATATTCTCCATTGACGCCAGGCCTCTCGGCCAAGGTAGCTTTGTTCATGAGGTTCATAACATTGACCTTCGGGTAGGGGCAATACATAGGGAACTATTATCTTGTTATGTGTTGGAGGGTCTACCTACTCCTATTGTGTTGGGACTTCCTTGGTTGGTTAAACATAACCCTGTGATTAATTGGCAGTCCAGAGATATAAGCCAATGGGGGGAGTTTTGCAAAAGTAACTGCATGAACACAGTCATCAGTGCGGTTGTGCCTAGTACTTTGCCTCCTTTTTTGGAGGACTTTGGGGATGTGTTCTCTGAGGAGGGGTGTCAGGAGTTGCCTCCTCATCGCGTGTATGACTGCTCTATTAATTTACTTCCTGATGCTAAGTTACCTAAAGCTAGGTTATATAACCTTTCTGGTCCTGAGAGGCAGGCTATGAAAGATTATATTTCGGAAAGTCTGGCCAAAGGGCATATTAGACCTTCATCTTCCCCAGTGGCCGCGGGGTTCTTCTTTGTGAAGAAAAAAGATGGAGGCCTACGCCCTTGCTTGGATTTCCGCGAACTTAATCGGATTACTGTTCGAGATCCGTATCCACTCCCTCTGATTCCTGATCTCTTCAATCAAATTGTTGGCGCCAAATGGTTCTCTAAATTGGATCTCAGGGGGGCGTATAATCTGATTAGGATAAAAGAGGGGGATGAGTGGAAAACGGCGTTTAACACGCCGGAGGGACATTATGAGAACCTTGTCATGCCTTTTGGTCTGACTACTGCACCAGCAGTATTCCAACATTTTGTTAATGACATTTTTCGTCATCTGGTGGGGCTCTTTGTGGTCGTATATTTGGATGACATTTTAATTTACTCACCAGATCTTGTGTCTCACCAGGAGCATGTGAGACAGGTGTTGCAGATCTTGCGAGACAATAAACTATACGCCAAACTGGAAAAGTGTGTATTCGCCGTACAGGAACTTCAGTTTTTGGGTTTCTTGGTGTCAGCCTCCGGTTTCCGTATGGACCCTGAAAAGGTGAGAGCAGTGCTTGAATGGGATCAGCCAGAGGATCTTAAGGCTCTGCAGCGTTTTCTGGGGTTTGCTAACTACTACCGGAAATTTATTTGTAATTTCTCATCTGTTGTCAAACCTCTCACTGACATGACAAGAAAAGGGACGGATTTTTCTAAATGGTCGGACAAAGCTTGCCAAGCTTTTTCCTCTTTGTAAAAATGTTTTGCTTCGGCACCCGTTCTCATCCAACCAGATGCATCACAGCCGTTCGTTGTGGAGGTGGACGCGTCTGACGTAGGGGTGGGTGCAATATTGTCCCAGGGTCCGTCCCCTGGTAAATGGCATCCGTGCGCTTTCTTTTCTAAAAAATTGTCGTCCGCCGAAAGGAATTATGATATCGGCAATAGGGAACTTTTGGCCATTAAGTTGGCTTTTGAAGAATGGCGTCACTTTTTGGAGGGGGCAGTCCACCCGGTCACCGTCATTACTGATCACAAGAACCTGCTGTATTTGGAATTTGCTAAGCGTCTGAATTCCAGACAAGCTCGATGGTCGTTGTTTTTTACCAGGTTTAATTTTGTTGTCACTTATCGCCCTGGATCTAAGAATGTTAAGGCGGATGCCTTGTCTCGCAGTTTCCCAGGGGCCAGGAAAATGGATGACCCGATTCCTATCCTTCAGGAGGGGGTGGTAGTGTCGGCTGTATGTTCTGAGCTTGAGGAGGAGGTGTTAGAGGCTCAGGGGGACGCCCCTGCAGGACCTCCAGGGAGACTGTTTGTCCCAAATCAGTTGAGACAAAAGGTTATTGAGGCACATCATAATTCTGCTTTAGCAGGACATCCAGGGAGTAAGGCTACTTTAGATCTCCTTTCTCGCCGGTTTTTGGTGGCCTAACGTTAATAAAGATGTTTTAACTTTTGTCGCGTCCTGTGGGGTTTGTGCTCGCTCTAAGACCCCTCATACCCGTCCGTCTGGGACCCTCTTACCCTTGAAACTTCCGGAGCGTCCATGGACTCATTTGTCTATGGACTTCATCACGGACCTTCCTCAGTCGTCAGGGAAGACTGTCATACTGGTGGTTGTTGACAGGTTCAGTAAGATGGCACATTTCATTGCTCTTCCTGCCCTCCCTAATGCTAAAACTCTGGCGCAGGTGTTCATTGGGGAGATTGTGAGACTTCATGGGTTGCCTTCTGATGTGGTGTCAGATAGGGGGTCTCAGTTTGTGTCCAAGTTTTGGAGGGCATTTTGTTTACGTCGGGGGATGCAATTGTCATTTTCCTCGGCTTTTCATCCGCAGACCAATGGTCAGACAGAGCATCTGAATCAAAGCCTAGAGACTTATCTTCGGTGTTTTGTCTCAGAGAACCAGGAGGACTGGTCTTCTTTCTTGCCTCTGGCAGAGTTCGCTCTTAACAACAGGCGGAGCGAGTCCACTGGTAAGTCCCCGTTTTTTGGGGCATATGGTTTTCATCCCCAGTTTTGTACATTCAATGGGGGGGGGCCCTTCTGGGGTTCCTGAGGAGGAGCGTTTCTCGTCGTCACTTGCTTCAGTGTGGAGAGGTGTATTGAATAATCTGAGTGCTATGGGGAACCGTTATAAACGTATGGCTGATAGGAGGAGAGTTTCTGGTCCAGATCTTAATGTGAACGATCTGGTATGGTTGTCTACCAGGAATATAAAACTTAAAGTTCCCTCCTGGAAGCTGGGCCCCAGATTCATCGGGCCGTACAGGATCAGTTCCATAATTAATCCTGTGGCATTTCGTCTGGACCTCCCTCCTACGTTTAAAATTCATAATGTGTTCCACAAGTCATTACTTAAGAGGTACGTGGCACCAGTCATACCATCACCTCTACCTCCTCCTCCAGTGGTGGTCAATGGTAACTTGGAGTTTCAAGTGTCAAAGATCATTGACTCACGTCTGAATCGCCGGTCCCTTCAGTACTTGGTGCATTGGAAGGGGTATGGTCCAGAGGAGAGGACGTGGGTTCCTGCGTCTGACATTAACGCAGATCGTTTGGTGCGGACCTTCCACAGAACTCACCCGGGCAAACCTGGCCCTGAGGGTCCGGAGGCCCCTCGTAGAAGGGGGGGTACTGTCATGTGTGCATCGCCACGAAGATAGTCGCGGTTGCACATTCTGACTTCTCACAGCTGAGTTGCTGTTTCTTTGTGTTTGGCAGTTAGGGAGTTAATTCTGTCTGTGCTCAGTTCTGGGACTGGGTGCAGTTTCTTCCGGCTGCAATTAATTATTTGTTGATTGGTTTCCTTTAAATCTCTGGTTGTCTGTGTTGGGAGTTGCCAGTGAAATTCTTCATGCAGACCACAGATAGGATTGTATCTGTATAGACTTAAGTTAAAGAGCTCCTTAGTTGTTTTAAGCTCACCTTGCTTAGAGTTTAATATCCCAGATCATTTATGTTCCTTCTGTGTTTGAGTGTGTATGCAAGTCTGTGTTTTCTCCAGTCTGTCTTATATGTCTAATCGGTGTATTTAGCAGAGATCAGCCCATATCCCTTTGGTGGTAATCAGAATCCTTCTTAGGACTGATTACAGGGTTCAGGGACTGATAGGAGACAGGGTTAGGCTGGAGACTTGGACCTCTGAACCATTATCAGTACCTCCAAGGTGAGGGATTAGTTAGGACCCCAGTTTAGGGTCAGGTTAGACCCCCGGTCCTCCTCTTTCCTGTGACAGTGTATCAAGTCCTCAAGATTAACCCTGAGTTCAACGGATATCGTGTCAGGTAAATCTATTCTATATTTACATGCTGATGTTGCTAATCTATATGTTGTATAGAGTGTTGTTCTTTTAAGAATAGTTTACTGACATCGTACACATATCATAAGACCGCGTGACAACCACCTAGTGCCAAAGGCAGTCAAACAACCCCAAAACATCTTTTAACCTCCACGTTATTTGACTGTAGGTACTGTGTTCCTTTCTTCGTAGGCCTCATTCCGTTTTCGGTAAACAGTAGAATTATGTGCTTTACCAAAAAGCTCTATCTTGATCTCTTCTGTCTACAAGACACTTTCCCAGAAGGATTTTGGCTTACTCACAAACATTTTGGCAACTGCAGTCTAGATTTTTTATATCTCTTCGCCAGCAGTGGGGTCCTCCTGCCATAGCGTTTCATTTCACTCAAATGTCGACGCTGACACTGATGCACCCTGAGCCTGCAGGACAGCTTGAATTTCTTTGGAACTTGATTGGGGCTGCTTATCCACCATCTGCCCTATTCTGTGCTGCAACCTTTCGTCAATTTTTCTCTACCATCCATGTCCAGGGAGATTAGTTACAGTGTCATGGGTTGTAAATTTCTCGTTTATGTTACGCACAATGGACAAAGGAACATCAAGATCTCTGGAGATGTACTTATAACCATGAGATTGTTGATATTTTTTAAGAATTTTGGTTCTCAAGTACTCAGACAATTCTCCACTCCTCTTTTTGTATTTCGTGCACAGACATTTTTATATTGCCCACACCTGTTACTTGCCACAGGTGAGTTTAAACAAGCATCACATGCTTGAAACAAACTTGTTTACCCACAATTCTGGAAAGGTCTCAACAGTTTTTTCCAGACAATTATGGGGGCTTTGAATAAAATGATGTCCAATTTGCGTTTTTTCCTGTTTTTTTGTTTTGTTCCAATACACAAAACATGTGTATAACAAAACATGTGTAACTGCAATAGGTTTCCGGGAGAAATACTTCATTGTCTGTAACAATATCAAAGATGCCAACACTTTCGGCCATGACTGAATATACTATAGAGTAATATAATTAAGTAAAGCACAAAGCAAAGCATTTTTCTTTATTCCATTTTGATATGTTGATCAAAAAAATGTAAGCACTGTGGTGCAAATCATGTTGATTCACGTTAACGAAGCTATAGAAGCAGTATTATCCACTTTAACAAGGACAAGGGAAATTCTCACTGCTCATTATCACTGGTAGAGCATATTCTCTGCGGAATGCACAGCCGGCCCCCTTCAGATGGGTAGATGATCACAAAGTGGAATCAGATTGCTGTAATGTGCTAGGCGATAAAACTGCGCTGCTGCTGCTCTAGGATCCTATGGGATATGACTATTATTTTGGCTTCCTAAGGTGTGTTACAATAGCCCTGATTATATGTGCTATAGGTCATTATGCATTATAATGAAATAATTGAATGGTCTTGAATGTTTCTTAGATACAGCTGAATGTTTGATTGTTTCAATAATAGTACTTCTGTAATTGTGACAAGAAGATTGTAATTTCCGACGATAACTGTATGTTGTTGTTATTGAATTTCTTTAAAATGCTATTTACATCTCAGAGAGGACTCCAACTGTTAGTCAATTATTAAAATACAACTAATTTTGCCGCATATATGAGTATCAGTTCTACTCACTTTTACAGAATCTTTTTTTGCAGTCAGCAAATGATAAGATCTATTGTTCATTTTCAGAGGAAGATAATATTTTATGTTTGATGATTACACAAATGCATGACCTTTTAGAATTGAGAATTCTAAATGAATAATGAATCATGTACTTGTGTAATCAGGTTCTTAATTCAATAACTGCAAGCATAGATCACAAAAACAAAAATGATATTAAATTATAAAACTGTAAAACTTTTCAATATATGAATAGTAAGTTTTATCTACTGTAAATTATTAATTATTATAGGTCAATGAGACCTGAAGTAAATATTAGATTAAAAAAAACATTTAAAGAGTTGTTTTTTTTACTATATGCTAATTTATGATTTCCTCAAGTGTACATCATCGCACATGGTGGGAAATGTTCAAATGTTTTTGTGTAGATTACATGTGTCCAAACACATTTAGTGCCAGGCTTAGACAAGTGGCATCCATATGGTTGCATAGGGTACATAGCCTCTTTATTTAAAGTGAATCTCACAGCTGATTGTGCTGCCTGAACCGTGGGCATCATGAATCGCACACTGCCTCTGCCATTTCAGTCGGGAATGTTTTACTCTGAAATGCTAAGTAGTTTCCGAGGAAACATATATTTAAAATCCAGCTGGGGAATATGCCGCTCAGATGTCTAGTCCAAGAAGCCAAACCCCAGCAGTTTATCCTTGCCCTACTCCCCTTTAAGCAACATGTCTCCCATTTTACACACATGCAGGGATATGTCTGTTGCTCAAAGAGAGCGGGTTGGAAGAGGAAGCTAGAGACAAGCCTCTTGAACTAATCAGCCAAGTGGTATGATCACCAGCCAGTTTTTCAATACATGTTTTCTTTAAAACACTGCAAAGTTTCAGAGTCAAATATACCAGCCTCAAATGATGGAGCTAGACTTGGATTCATGCTGCCTGTGGTTTGGGCAGCATGAATCAGCTGTCAAATTCCCTTTTAAAGCAGAGGTGGGGAATCTTTTTTTTGCCAAGGGCCATTTGGATATTTATACCATCCTTCGGGGGCCGTACAAACTCCATCCACAAAGTACATCCTGACTCTGGCACTGGTGTCAGGATGTAATCTTTCACTGCATGCCCTTTAGCGTTCATTAGTGAACGCTGCGTGTGTGTGCTAACAGAGCAAGAAGAAATTAATGAGCTGTTAGCAATCAAAATAGAGCTCCCTGCCCAAGAATGCGGTCCCTGAGAATCTGCCCAGGGGTCATCGAGGGCCGTAAATTGCCCGGGTGCCTGAGGTTTCCTACCCCCTGCTTTAACCCCTTCACCCCCAAGGGTGGTTTGCACGTTAATGACCGGGCCAATTTTTACAATTCTGACCACTGTCTCTTTATGAGGTTATAACTCTGGAACGCTTCAACGGATCTTCGCGATTCTGAGATTGTTTTCTCGTGACATATTGTACTTCATGTTAGTGGTAAAATTTCTTCGATATAACTTGCGTTTATTTTTGAAAAAAACGCAAATATGGCGAAAATTTTTAAAATTTTGCAATTTTCAAACTTTGAATTTTTATTCCCTTAAAACAGAGAAATATATCACACAACATAGTTAAGAAATAACATTTCCCACATGTCTACTTTACATCAGCACAATTTTGGAACCAAATTTTTTTTTTGTTAGGAAGTTATAAGGGTTAAAAGTTGACCAGCGATTTCTCATTTTTACAGCAAAATTTACAAAGCCATTTTTTTTAGGGACCACCTCACATTTGAAGTCACTTTGAGGGGTCTATATGGCAGAAAATACCCAAAAGTGACACCATTCTAAAAACTGCACCCCTCAAGGTACTCAAAACCACATTCAAGAAGTTTATTAACCCTTCAGCTGCTTCACAGTAACTAAAGCAACGTGGAAGGAAAAAATGAATATTTTACTTTTAGCCACAAAAATTATCTTTTACAAACTTTTTTTTTATTTTCACAAGGGTAAAAGGAGAAAATGGACAGATACGGTTGTTATGCAATTTCTCCTGAGTACGCCAATACCCCATATGTGGGGGAAAACCACTGTTTGGGCACACGGCAGAGCTCGTAAGGGAAGGAGCGCCGTTTGACTTTTTCAAACTAAAATTGGCTGGAATTTAGATTGGATGCCATGTCGCGTTTGGAGAGCCCCTGATGCGCCTAAACAGTGGAAACCCCCCACAAGTGACACCATTTTGGAAACTAGACCCCCTAAGGTACTTATCTAGATCTGTTATGAGCACTTTGAACCCTCAAGTGTTTCACAAAAGTTTATAAAGCCTGGGGGTGAAAAAAAAAAAAATCAATTTTCCACAAAAATGATTTTTTAGTCCCAAATTTTTGAATTTTCCCAAGGAAATTGGACCCCAAAAGTTGTTGTCCAATTTGTCCTGAGTACGCTGATACCCCATATGTGGGGGGGGAAACTGTTTGGGCGCACGGCAGGGCTTGGAAAGGAAGTAGTAACGTTTTGGAATGCAGACGTTAATGGGGGTCATGTTCCGTTTGCAGTGCCCCAGATGAGCCTAAACAGTGGAAACCCCCCACAAGTGACCCCATTTTGGAAACTAGACCCCCTAAGGAACTTATCTAGATCTTTGGTGAGCACTTTGAACCCCCAAGTGCTTCACACAAGTTTATAATGCCCGGGAATGAAAATAAAAAATCCTATTTTTTTCCCACAAAAATTATCTTTTAGTCACTAATTTTTTATTTTCCCAAGGGTAACAGGAGAAATTGGACCACATAAGTTGTTGTACAATTTGTCCTGAGTACGCTGATACCCCATATGTGGGGGGGAACCACTGTTTGGGCGCACGGCAGAGCTCGGAATGGAAGGAGCACCATTTGACTTTTTCCAACCAAAATTGGCTGGAATTGAGTTTGGATGCCATGTTGCATTTGGAGAGCCCCTGATGTGCCTAAACAGTGGAAACCCCCCACAAATGACCCCATTTGGGAAACTAGACCCCATAAGGAACTTATCTAGATTTTTGATGAGCAATTTGAACCCCCAAGTGCTTCACACAAGTTTATAACGTAGAGCCGTAAAATTTAAAAATCATATTTTTTCCACAAAAATGATCTTTTAACCCCAATTTTTATTTTTCCAAGGGTAACAAGACTCCAAAAGTTATTGTGCAATTTGTCCTGAGTGCGCTGATACCCCATATGTGGGGGTAAACCACTGTTTGGGTGCATGGCAGAGTTTGGAAGGGAAGGAGCGCCGTCTGACTTTTTCAACGCAGAATTGGGTGGACGCCATGTCGTGTTTGGAGAGCTCCTGATCTGCCTAAACAGTGGAAACCCCCATAAATGACACCATTTTGGAAACTAGACCCCTCAAGGAACTTATCTAGATGTGTGGTGAGAACTTTGAACCCCCAGGTGTTTCACTAAAGTTTATAACGTACAGCCGTAAAATAAAAAATCTTTTTTTTTTTTTACAAAAATGATTTTTTCGCCCCCAATATTTTATTTTCACAAGGGTAACAGAAGAAATTGGAACCCAAAAGTTGTTGTCCAATTTGTCCTGAGTACACTGATACCCAATATGTGGGCGAAAACTACTGTATGGGCACACGTCGGGGCTCGGAAGGGAAGTAGTGACGTTTTGGATTGCAGACTTTGATGGAATGGTCTGGGGGCGTCATGTCACATTTGGGGAGCCCCTGATGCACCTAAACAGTGGAAACCCCCCACAAGTGACCCCATTTTGGCAAATAGACCCCACAAGGAACTTATCTAGATGTGTGGTGAGCACTTTGAACCCCAAAGTGCTTCACAGAAGTTTATAACGCACAGCCGTAAAAATAAAAAATCTTTTTTTTTTTTACAAAAATGATTTTTTCGCCCCCAATATTTTATTTTCACAAGGGTAACAGGAGAAATTGGACCCCAAAAGTTGTTGTCCAATTTGTCCTGAGTACGCTGATACCCAATATGTGGGAGAAAACTACTGTATGGGCGCACGTCAGGGCTCGGAAGGGAAGTAGTGACGTTTTGGATTGCAGACTTTGATGGAATGGTCTGGGTGCGTCATGTCGCATTTGGAGAGCCCCTGATGCGCCTAAACAGTGGAAACCCCCCACAAGTGACCCCATTTTGGAAAATAGACCCCACAAGGAACTTATCTAGATCTGTGATGAGCACTTTGAACCCCGAAGTGCTTCACAGAAGTTTATAACGCACAGCCGTAAAAATAAAAAATCTTTTTTTTTTTGCAAAAAAGATTTTTTCGCCCCAATATTTTATTTTTACAAGGGTAACAGGAGAAATTGGACCCCAAAAGTTGTTGCCCAATTTGTCCTGAGTACGCTGATACCCAATATGTGGGAGAAAACTACTGTATGGGCACACGTCGGGGCTCGGAAGGGAAGTAGTGACGTTTTGGATTGCAGACTTTGATGGAATGGTCTGGGGGCGTCATGTCACATTTGGGGGGCCCCTGATGCACCTAAACAGTGGAAACCCCCCACAAGTGACCCCATTTTGGCAAATAGACCCCACAAGGAACTTATCTAGATGTGTGGTGAGCACTTTGAACCCCAAAGTGCTTCACAGAAGTTTATAACGCACAGCCGTAAAAATAAAAAATCTTTTTTTTTTTTACAAAAATGATTTTTTCGCCCCCAATATTTTATTTTCACAAGGGTAACAGGAGAAATTGGACCCCAAAAGTTGTTGTCCAATTTGTCCTGAGTACGCTGATACCCAATATGTGGGAGAAAACTACTGTATGGGCGCACGTCAGGGCTCGGAAGGGAAGTAGTGACGTTTTGGATTGCAGACTTTGATGGAATGGTCTGGGTGCGTCATGTCGCATTTGGAGAGCCCCTGATGCGCCTAAACAGTGGAAACCCCCCACAAGTGACCCCATTTTGGAAAATAGACCCCACAAGGAACTTATCTAGATCTGTGATGAGCACTTTGAACCCCGAAGTGCTTCACAGAAGTTTATAACGCACAGCCGTAAAAATAAAAAATCTTTTTTTTTTTTGCAAAAAAGATTTTTTCGCCCCAATATTTTATTTTTACAAGGGTAACAGGAGAAATTGGACCCCAAAAGTTGTTGCCCAATTTGTCCTGAGTACGCTGATACCCAATATGTGGGAGAAAACTACTGTATGGGTACACGTTGGGGCTCGGAAGGGAAGTAGTGACGTTTTGGATTGCAGACTTTGATGGAATGGTCTGGGGGCATCATGTCGCATTTGGAGAGCCCCTGATGCGTCTAAACAGTGGAAATCCCCAACAAGTGACCCCATTTTGGAAAATAGACCCCACAAGGAACTTATCTAGGTGTGTGGTGAGCGCTATGAAGCCCCAAGTGCTTCACAGAAGTTTATAATGTACAGCCGTAAAAAAAAAAAAAAATAATTTTTTTTGTACAAAAATGATATTTTTCGCCCCAGTTTTTTAAATTTCCCAAGGTAACAGAAGAAATAGGACAATTGCACAAATAACTCTTGGGGTCCAGAGTACGCTGATACCCCATATGTGGGGATAAACTACTGTTGGACGCATGGCAGAGCTCAGAAGTGAAGGAGACACCGTTTGACTTTTCAACGCAGAATTGGCTGGAATTGAGATCAGACGCCATGTCACATTTGGAGAGCCCCTGATGTGCCTAAACAGGGAAAACCCCCCAATTCTAAACTCCACCCAACCCCAACACACCCCTAACCCTAGTCCCAACCCTAACCACAAACCAAACCCTAACACACCCCTAAATCCCAACCCTAACCCTAATCCTAACTTTAGCGCCAACCCTAACCCTAACTTTAGCCCGCAACCCTAACCCTAACCTAATGGGAAAATGGAAATAAATACATTTTTTTAATTTTATTATTTTTCCCTAACTAAGGGGGTGATAAAGGGGGGTTTGATTTACTATTTATAGCTGGTTTTTTAGAATTGGCAGCTGTCACGCTAAAAGACGCTTTTTATTGCAAAAATAGTTTTTGCATCGCCACATTTTGAGAGCTATAATTTTTGCATATTTTGGCCCACAGAGTCAGTGAGGTTTTATTTTTTGCGGTACGAGTTGACGTTTTTATTTGTACACTTTGGCAGGGACATTTTTTGATCGCTTTTTATTTCGATTTTTGGGAGGTTAGAATGAACAAAAATCAGCAATTCATGAATTTCTTTTGGGGGAGGCATTTTTATTGTTCCGCGTGTGGTAAAATATGATAAAGCAGTTTTATTCTTCGGTCATTTATACCTCATGTATATCATTTTTTATGTTTTGGGCGCTTTTATAGAATAAAAACAATTTTATATAAAAAATAATTACTTTTGCATCGCTTTATTCTGCGAGCTATAACTTTTTTTATTTTTTCGCTGATGATGCTGTATGGCAGCTCGTTTTTTTGCGGGACAAGATGACATTTTCAGCGGTACCATGTTTATTTATATCGGTCATTTTGATCGCGCGTTATTCCACTTTTTGTTCGGCGGTATGAGATAAAGCATTGATTTTTTGCTTCGTTTTTTTTTTTTTTTTTTTTAAGGGGTTCACTAAGGGGTTAACTAGTGGGACAGTTTTATAAGGGGGGGTCGTTACGGACGCGGCGATACCAAATATGTGTACTTTTATTGTTTTGGTTTTTTATTTACAGGAAGAAATGATTTATTGGGGAATATTTATTTATTTTTTTTATTTATTTTGGATTTTTTTTATAACATGTTTATTTTTATTTTTTTAATTTTTTACTTTGTCCCAGGGTGGGACATCACTGTTTTTATCAAATCGCTGGTGTGACAGTGTGCACAGCACACTGTCACCCAGCGATTGCTCAGGCAGTGCAGCAGGCTTCTCAGTGCCTGTGTTGTGAATGGGTTTGAGATGAGTTTGAGCAGAGGCTCCCTCTGGTGGTTACAAGCGGTACTAGTGAGGATTGTGAGGATGGAACAGGTGTTACTGATTGGTCTTTGTAAGGGAGTCATTTCCCATCAGGGTTGCCGGTGATCAATTGTTCTGGTCTTAATCCTTCTTTCAGTTTCCCTTGTAGCCTGCTGTGTCGTGTCTGCATCTCCTGCTATCAGAAAGACAATTTCTTATTTTGTGTTTTTGCTAATTTTTTGCATTTTGTCCTGCCTTTGTGGGGGCCTTCAGGGGCCCCCCCGGGGGGGTTTTGCCCTCTCAGTTTGTCCCGCCATGTTTTGTATTTTGCTTTTTCAGTTTTTTCAGTGGTGCTGTTTTGTTTTTCTTAAAACCGAGAATAAAATTTGGGGTTTTAAGGGGGTGTCAGGTGATTTTGGAAATTAGTAGAGT
>JARQOD010000004.1:286578821-286627650 GCA_033576555.1 Oophaga sylvatica | reverse complement strand
TTCTTTGCTATTCCTGATGACTTCATTAATAAATTGTATGAATCATTGTTGAACCACATGGATGCAGTCCTTCAAGCTCATGGAAGTCACACAAAATATTAAATATGACTCTAATAGCACCACAACTTCATTCACCAATGTTATGCAACATATATTTGTATTTTAAGTTAATTATTTGTTTGAATATCACATTACTTTCTGTGGGCGACAAAACTTTTGTCTTGGCAAAATCTGACCATTCTGTGTCCATTAAATGATCAGTATTTCTGCATTGATGCCAATTTATTTTCTTAACCTAAACCACATTTTGGAGGGTTTCAGCTTTCAAAAGAATAATTTATACAACCAATGGATGAATTTAATGTCAGGTTATAAGCTTTTATTTACATCACATGGATAAGCGACATAACTTCTGTCAGGGAGTGTAAGAAGGAAATTTCCTGAGAAAGCCAAGGTAGGAGTCCTGGGTTCCTGTATCACATGCTATCATTCTCTTTTATGGTATGTTTCTTTTGAAATATATATATGCAGTGTATCTATCCATTTTCTCCTGCTGTTGTGCAAATGGAACAGACAACAGGTAGAATTGATAGGCAATTAGCAAGACCCCTTTAAAGAAGTGTTCAAGCAGGTGGTGACCACAGACGATTTCTCTGTTCTCATACTTTTTGGCTGTTGTTTTGGTCACTTTTGCATTTTGTCATTGCTGTCAACCCTTGAGGTACAGTAGCAATCCACCGCTAGATTGCTCGGGTAGTGCAGCTTATCCAGGATGGCACATAATGGCGAGCTGTGGCAAGAAGGGTAGCTGTGTCTGTCAGCAATGTCCAGAGCATAGAGCAGATACCAGGAGACAGGTCAGTACACCAGGAGATGTGGAGGGAGGGGACTATAGGAGGGCAACAACCCAGCAGCAAGACTGCTACCTCCTACTTTGCGCAAGGAGGAACAGGAGGAGCAGTGCCAGAGCCCTGAAAAATGACCTCCAGCAGGACAATAACATCCATGAGTCTGCTCAGACTGTCAGAAACAGACTCCATCAGGGTGGTATGAGAGCCCGACATCCACAAGTGGGTGTTGCGCCTACAGCCCAACAACATGCAGGACGATTGGCTGTTGCCAGAGAACAAAATTGGCAGATACGACATTGGCACCCTGTACTTTTCACGGATGAGAGCAGGTTCACACTGAG
This sequence comes from Oophaga sylvatica, assembly GCA_033576555.1. NCBI lineage: Eukaryota > Metazoa > Chordata > Amphibia > Anura > Dendrobatidae > Oophaga > Oophaga sylvatica. The sequence continues at coordinate 286,626,458 of JARQOD010000004.1, read as the reverse complement.
CATGTGACAGACGTGATACAGCCGTGAGATGTCATGGAGAACATTCTGCTGCCTGCATCATCCTTCAGCATGACCAGTTTGGCAGTGGGTCAGTAATGGTGTGGGGAACCATTTCTTTGGAGGGCCGCGCAGGCCTCCATGTGTTAGCCAGAGGTACCCTGACTGCCATTAGGTAAATGGATGATATCCTCAGATCCATTGTGAGACCACATGCACACTATTAAGCATAATTTCCTTGTCTTGAGGCATTTCCACTGAAGTTGGATCAGCCTGTAATTTGATTTTGAGTACATCCCAAATCCAACTCCAGGGATATTTACTTTGATTCCTTGCAAACTGTGTGTAAATGACATAGAGAATTACTCTATGTAAAAGCTAATGTTAAGATGCATTGCAATTGGATCACATTCCCATGTAAATCAGATTCATTCGGATTTTAGGTGATAAAAATGGTATGCACTCACAAGAAAATAGCATACCTTGCATGACACTCGTCACACTTTTGGACTGATACGGACCGTTTTTTACAGTGATGGTATGACTCAAAACTTTTTTTACCTAATCTGGATAATTTGAATTACCTGAATATTGTTTGGATTGTGCATGGACAAAAACCTTTTGCTATTCCTATCTCTGGTCAATTGTTCTATTAGTCAGCACAATGACTTATAATTTTATTCATTTTATGAGGGGGGTGCGTTGTTATTTTCCTCTCTTTGATGATTTACAAATTATTATTGATATAATTAAAATGTATTTTTTCCTCTTCTGATGATGAATTAAATCTGCTTCTGTTAAAAGAAGGTGCAGCTGCATGGAAACAACCTGTTATTAACTGCTGCTGGAAAACTTTGGTGATATATATATATCAAGAAACCAGCAATGTAAATAGTGAGGTGACTAATCAAACCGCTTTATACAGCGTTATAATTCACATGCTCTATTTGTGCTTGTTTGCAACAAACATCTGAAGGATAAGGTGCGTGACCAACATCGAGAGTTAGGGGTGTTACTTCATTTCAATATGTCTTTATCTTTACATGGTTTGCTTTGACTCCCTCATTCTGATACTATGTTGCCCTAATACATCTCCCTCTTTTTAGCACGTTTATCTAACCACTGACATTTTTGAAGACACAACAACATAATGTGGCTAAATGTAATAATATTATTATTATCAATATACAGTAGATTATGTTCCCCTAAAACAGTAAAATTAAGTTTGCACTTTGTATTACAGTTAATTTATAATGTTCAGTTGCAAATAAATATAAGGTATGTTTCCACAGTCAGTAAACGGTGCAGGTTTGAACCCGCATGTCAGATGTTACAGCATAGTGGATGGGATTCATGAAATCCCATCTTCACTATGCGTTCGGAGACTCCCGCAGCAGCCGCGTACCGACATGCAACGTGTCTTTCAACCGCAGCATGTCTATTTACGATGCTGAGACGCCAGTCCCGCAGCGTAAATTTCCCATAGACTATCATTAGAGCCGGAATGAGTTCTGGATCACGGAACGTGACTAGTGGTGGACATCGTGTCCTTTCCCTGTACCCCACACTGAACTTGATCCTTACCTGGCACATTCTTGAGCCAGAACTCTCATTATTACGAGATTATGCTCTATTAAGGTGACCCTTTATCCTCCAGTACATTAGTACATTGATGAAGTCGTTGTGACGAAACGTCTACTATGTGTACTGAACCTTATTAAACTTTCACTGCATCCACGTTTGTGTGTGCCAAGTTTCCATATAATTACCCACAGATTCTGACATATATTTATTAGATTTGAATTTAAAATTCTATTGGTTGAAGCCATGTTTTATTTTAACATTAATACCGTATACGGTATGTCTTCCCATAACTTTATAGGTGCCGAGCCACAAGAGCTTGCATTTCTATTAATTATCTGCTGTAATTTTATTTTATCTTTTTTTTTTTCAAAAGTTCCTTTTGATCATCCAGTTTGTGTATGATCTGATTTCTGATACACTAGCTTCTGATAATTGGGGACCCTAAAAAAATGACATAGGGTCCCCTATAATTAATAACCAGCAAAGACTATGCACACAGCTGCGGGCTGATATTTATAGCCTAGGAAGGGGCCATGGATACTGCCCCCCATCCTAAAAATATCAGCTCTCAGCCGCCTCATAAAAAGCGCATCTCTATGATGTGCCAATTCTGGCACTTAGCCTCGCTTTTCCCACTTGCCCTGTAACGTGACAGTTGGAGGGGGTTGGTGTCACCATTCTATTGTCAGGTGACATCAAGCCCAGAGGTTAGTAATGGAGAGGCGTCAATAAGATGCCCCCATTACTAATCCCATAGTCACATTGTATGAAAACACAGACACACAAAATAAAGTCCTTTAATTGAATGAATGAATGACTCCTTTAATAAATCTTAATTAAATTGCATTCTGCAATTTTACATGCATGCCGAATACGTCTGAGAAAATAAACGCTGATGTGAGCTGCCCCATAGATTAACAATGGGCCGAGTGCTATGTGATGTTTTCTCGCTTAGTACTCGGCCGTATTCTGCGGTAGTGCGAGTCTGGCCTTAGTCAGATAGTTTGACCAAATCCATACTCTCTTTAATTCTGCCCTGTAACCACAGGTATAGCTGTGATTAAAATGTACTCCAGCGGGTTCAATATACCTCTATACGCATCCTAGGGAATACATAACGGTCCTCTCATATGACTCCCCTCACTGCCTCACAATATATATACATACACACCATTAGGTATTAATGCATCCATAGTAACCTGAAGAATTAATTCAACAGGTTATTTGATGTTAAAAGTGAATAGTAAAGACTTTTTTCTTTGCTGGTTTTATTTATTAGTTATGCAGAGAAAATTTTTATAAAGTACTTTAAACAGTACTTTATATACAGTTATATGAAAAAGTTTGGGCACCCCTATTAATCTTAAGCTTCATGTTTTATAAAAATTGGTGTTTTTGCAACAGCTATTTCAGTTTGATATATCTAATAACTATTGGACACAGTAATGTTTCTGCCTTGAAATGAGGTTTATTGTACTAGTAGAACATGTGCAATCTGCATTCAAACTAAATTTGACAGGTGCATAAGTATGGCCACCCTTATCATTTTCTTGTTTTAAATACTCCTACCTACTTTTTACTGACTTACTAAAGCACTTTTTTTGGTTTTGTAACCTCATTGAGCTTTGAACTTCATAGCCAGGTGTATGCAATCATGAGAAAAGCTACTTAAAGTGGCCACTTGCAAGTTGTTCTCCTGTTTGAATCTCCTCTGAAGAGTGGCATCATGGGCTCCTCAAAACAGCTGTCAAATGATCTAAAAACAAAGATTATTCAACATAGTTGTTCAGGGGAAGGATACAAAAAGCTGTCTCAGAGATTTAACCTGTCAGTTTCCACTGTGAGGAACATAGTAAGGAAATGGAAGAACACAGGGACAGTTCTTGTGAAGGCCAGAAGTGGCAGGCCAAGAAAAACATCAGAAAGGCAGAGAAGAAGAATGGTGAGATCAGTCAAGGACAATCCTCAGACCACCTCCAGAGAGCTGCAGCATCAACTTGCTGCAGATGGTGTCACTGTGCATCAGTCAACTATACAACGCACTTTGCACAAGGAGAAGCTGTATGGGAGAGTGATGCGAAAGAAGCCGTTTCTGCAAGCACGACACAAACAGAGTCGGCTGAGGTATGCAAAAGCACATTTGGAGAAGCCAATTTCTTTTTGGAAGAAGGTCCTGTGGACTGATGAAACCAAGATTGAGTTGTTTGGTCATACAAAAAGGCGTTATGCATGGCGTCAAAAAAACACAGCATTCCAAGAAAAACACTTGCTACCCACAGTAAAATTTGGTGGAGGTTCCATCATGCTTTGGGGCTGTGTGGCCAATGCCGGCACCGGGAATCTTGTTAAAGTTGAGGGACGCATGGATTCCACTCAGTATCAGCAGATTCTTGACAATAATGTTCAAGAATCAGTGACAAAGTTGAAGTTATGCAGGGGATGGATCTTTCAGCAAGACAATGATCCAAAACACCGCTCCAAATCTACTCAGGCATTCATGCAGAGGAACAATTACAATGTTCTGGAATGGCCATCCCAGTCCCCAGACCTGAATATCATTGAACATCTGTGGGATCATTTGAAGAGGGCTGTCCATGCTCGGCGACCATCAAACTTAACTGAACTGGAATTGTTTTGTAAAGAGGAATGGTCAAAAATACCTTCATCCAGTATCCAGGAACTCATTAAAAGCTACAGGAAGCGACTAGAGGCTGTTATTTTTGCAAAAGGAGGATCTACTAAATATTAATGTCACTTTTCTGGTGAGGTGCTCATACATATGCACCTGTCAAATTTTGTTTGGATGCAGATTGCACATTTTCTGTTAGTACAATAAACTTCATTTCAAGGCAGAAACATTACTGTGTCCAATAGTTATTAGATATATCAAACTGAAATAGCTGTTGCAAAAACACCAATTTTTATAAAATATTAAGCTTAAGATTAATAGGGGTGCACAAACTTTTTCATATAACTGTATACCCTAAAACAGCGCTAAAAATATTAAAATGTTTCCTGTGTAAAATGAAACGTCATACAGTTACATCAAGGAAACAAATATAAAAATTATGGCTGCTGAATAGAGGAGAGGCAAAAATAAAAAAAAACATGGCCAGTCAATGAGGCCCATTCAGGGCTGGTAATCAAGAGGTTAAATAATAACAAAGACCTGAGTGTTCAGCATACAAAAAATGGATGAACTAAGAAAAAACTTTTAGAATGCAACATTATAAAAGGTAAAATTAAGGGTTTAGTTTTATTTTTATGTAATGTCATAATCCTGTATAAATCAGATTGTTTTAATTATTCCTCTGATGTTCACAAATAAATGAGTGGCTGTGAATTTACAGTATTAAAAGTCAGATTTTCATTTTAAGAATTTCATCATTTTTATGGCAGATTTATGAATGAGGCCAACACACTTTGTAATACCTATCACATCCTGCAAACAGACGTGGGTGATCTGAATGATGCATAATGCATGTCTTACTCCTTTTCATTAAGTGAAATATATGGATCCTTTGCTGAAAGCAGTGCATAATGAATCCCCCTAGTACTCTACAATATGGAAACTAAATCCTTAGCAGACTCATCAGTATTTTGGAAGTACCTTGTAAGACTACTTGACTATGGATTGGGATCTATATCAATAAAAATGTGACATCCTTTGCTTACAGTGAAATAATCTACCTAAGTAAATAAAGCAGATGAAACTAACATATTATTTTAACCATGTTGTAAAGCATTGACCACACAAATTAAAACTTAATGATTTTTATTATATCAAAACATAAAATGTACAAAATACACTGCTCAAAAAAATAAAGAGAACACTTATCAACAGAATAGAACTCCAAGTAAATCAAACTTCTGTGAAATCAAACTGTCCACTTAGGAAGCAACACTGATTGACAATCAATTTCACATGCTGTTGTGCAAATGGAATAGACAACAGATGGAAATTATTGGCAATTATCAAGACACACTCAATAAAGGAGTAGTTCTGCAGGTGGGAACCAAAGACTACATCTCAGTACCAATGCTTTCTGGCTGATATTTTGGTCACTTTTGAATGTTGTTTGTGCTTTCACACTCGTGGTAGCATGAGACAGACTCCACACAAGTGGCTCAGGTAGTGTACCCCCTCATCCAGGATGGCACATCAATGCGAGTTGTAGCAAGAAGGTTTGCTGTGTCTGTCAGCGTAGTGTCCAGAGACTGGAGGCGCTACCAGGAGACATGCCAGTACACCAGGAGACGTAGAGGGGGCCGTAGGAGGGCAGCAACCCAGCAGCAGGACTGCTACCTCCGCCTATGTGCAAGGAGGAACAGGAGGAACACTGCCAGAGCCCTGCAAAATGACCTCCAGAAGGCCACAAATGTGCATGAGTCTGCACAAATGGTTAGAAACAGACTCCATGAGGATGTTCTGAGTGCCCAACGTCCACAGATGGGGGTTGTGCTCACAGCCCAACATCGTGCAGGATGCTTGGCATTTGCCACAGAACACCAGGATTGGCAAATTCGCCACTGGCACCCTGTACTCTTCACAGATGAAAGCAGGTTCACACTGAGCACATGTGACAGACGTGACATAGTCTGGAGACGCCGTGGAGAGCGATCTGCTGCCTGCAACATCCTTCAGCATGACCGGTTTGGCAGTGGGTCAGTAATGGTGTGAGGTGGCATTTCTATGGAGGACCGCACAGCCCTTCATCTGCTTGTCAGAGGTAGCCTGACTGCCATTAGGTACCGAGATGAGATCCTCAGACCCCTTGTGAGGCCATATGCTGGTGTGGTTGGCCTTGAGTTCCTCCTAATGCAGGACAATGCCAGACCTCAAGTGGCTGGAGTGTATCAGAAGTTCCTGCAAGATGAAGGCATTGAAGCTATGGGCTGGCCTGCCCATTCCCCAGACCTGAATCTGATTGAGCATATCTGGGACATCATGTCTCGCTCCATCCAGCAACGTCACGTTGCACCACAGACTGTCCAGGAGTTGGCGGATGCTTTAGTCCAGGTCTGGGAGGAGATCCCTCAGGATACCATCCGCCGCCTCATCAGGAGCATGCCCAGGCATTGTAGGGAGGTCATACGGCGCAGGAAGGTCATACAGGCACGTGGAGGCCACACACACTACTGAGCATCATTTTGACTTGTTTTAAGGACATTACATTCCACTTAAATTTTGTGGGTGACTCCAAATCCAGGCCTCCATTGGTTAATAAATTTTATTTCCATTGATGATTTTTGTGTGATTTTGTTGTCAGCACATTCAACTTTGTACAGAACAAAGTATTCAATGACAATATTTCATTCATTCAGATCTAGGATGTGTTATTTGAGTGTTCCCTTTATTTTTTTTGAGCAGTGTATAATAAAAAGTAGTGATAAAATCACTAAGAGTACAGAAGAAAGGTACAGTTGTGCTCAAAAGTTTACATACCTCGGCAGAATTTTTGCTTTCCTGGCCTTTTTTCAGAGAATGAGAATAATAACACCAAAACTTTTTCTCCACTCATGGTTAGTGGTTCGGTGAAGCCATTTATTGTCAAACTACTGTGTTTTCTCTTTTTAAATCATAATGACAACCCAAAAGCATCCAAATGACCCTGATCAAAAGTTCACCTACCCCATTTCTTAATACCGTGTATTGCCCCTTCTAACATCAATGAGAGCTTGAAGTCTTTTGTGGTAGTTATGGATGAGGTTCTTTAATTTCATGGATGGTAAAGCTGCCCACTCTTCTTGGCAAAAAGCCTCCAGTTCCTGTAAATTCCTGGGCTATTTTGCAGTTCAGATCTCCCCAGAGAGGCTCAATGATATTGAGGTCCGGAGATTGAGATGGCCACTCTAAAACCTTCACTTTGTTCTGCTGTAGCCAATGACAGTTTAATTGGCCTTATGTTTTGGACTGTTGTCATATTGGAACATCCAAGTATGTGCCATGCGCAGCAGTACTGTCATGCAGCTGCAATGCAGGTTTGTGTGTGCTACATCGGTTGGCAACAGAGGGGAGTAGGGATAGCACACTCCCAGGGCAGAACTGCACTGCATAAGCCAAAACCACCACCAGGTGGAAGAAAAAACGTCCAAAGCCGGGTCAGCAATAATCAGTCCTACGAAGTACCACAGGTCACAGCAAGCACGTGGTCAGAAACAAGCCAAAAGGTCAAAACCAGACGGCGCGCGGTATCGGGGGAAAAACGGAAGAGTAATCAGAGACAATCTAGGGATCAGAAACCGGAGCAAGCTAAACAGTACCAAAATGGAGGACAGAAACTCAAGTTAGGGAACAAGCCGGGTCATACACACAAAAGCGGGCACACGTACAGAGAAGCACGATTACCAACAGAGTAACCTAGGTCATCTGCTCAAGCCAAAGGACCAGAAAAATCACCAACGCCAGACCTAGGTCATGTGGCAACTAAATAGCCGCCTTAACACCAGAGACAGAAACCATTAACCCCTGTCTGACCAGGATGGGATAAGACAAAACCTCGTCCTGATTCATGACAAGTATTTGCTGATAACGTGCTGCATTCATCTTTCCTTCAAATCTGTCCAAGTTTCCTGTGCCTTTGTAGCTCACACATCACCAAAACAGAGATCTACCTCTGTGCTTTACAGTAGGAATTGTGTTCTTTTCATCATCAAAAGTTCAATTTTGGTCTCATCATTCCAAATTACTTTGTTCCAGAAGTTTTGAGGCTTGTCTCTGTGCTGTTTTGAGTATTGTAGGCGAGATACCTTATGTCATTTGCACAGTAATGGCTTTTTTCTGGTGACGCGACCATGCAGCTTATTTTTCTTCAAGTGCCTCCTTATTGTGCATCTTGAAACAGTTTTCAGAGATTCCAGTATTTCAGCTGATGTTATTTGTGGGTTTTTCTTTGCACCTCGAAAAATTTTCCTGGCAGTTGTGGATGAAATTTCTGTTGGTCTACCTGACCGTGATTTTGTTTTTACAGAGCCCCTGATTTTCCATTTGTTAATCACAGTTTGAACACTACTGACTGGCATTATCAATTCATTGGATATCTTTTTGTATCCCTTTCCTGTTTTATACAGTTCAACTACCTTTTCACGTAGATCCGTTGACAATTTTTTTCTTTCCGCATGACTCACAATCCAGAAACATCAGTGCTGGATGAAAGATGCTAGAGTCTGTCTGGATCCCATAAACTCATTCAGCTTTTATGCACACACACTGATTACAAGCAAACAGGTCACAGGTGATGATGTTACCTTTAGTAGCCAGTCAAACCCATTTGTGTCAACTTTTGTGCATGTTATCAGGCCAAAATCACCAGGGTATGTGTACTTTTGATCAGGGTGAGTTGGATGCTTTGGGTTGTCATTATGATGTAAAAAGAGAAAACACAGTAGTTTGACAATAAATGGCTTCACTGTTGTGAATGTTCTGGATTCTGGGTTGGGGCTCCCTCTGGTGGCTGTTGATATTAATGAAGCCGCCTTGACTGACAGAGGCTCTTCAGCTGAGGATCCAGCTGCGGACGATTGGCAATCTGGGAGTGATGACTGGGGAGATTTAAGGGAGTAACTTTCCCATGATCCTCGCCGGTGATTAGTTGTCTCTTCCTGGTCCAGTTTGGAAGTCAGCTTGCTGCGGTCTCCTGCAAGTTTCAGATAAGCTATTTTCTGCTCATTTCTGTGGTTTTGTTTTCTTTTGTTTTTTCGCTTTCTGTGTGAGGTCAGCCGGGTCCCCCTGCAGGGGCCTGCGCTGGTCTCTGTTTCTCTTTTACCTTGGTTTATTTGTTCAGTCCCTGTTAGTTCAGTGGCTGCTGGCTAGCTACCTGTTCACACCAGCGTTCTGATCTAGCAGGGGGAGATCGTGTAGTCTCAGTATTTTTTGGAATCAGAAGTGTTGGAATTTTTCCTAGGGTTTTGCTGGATTGCAGAAAATATTCTTTTCTGTCCTGTCCTATGTAGACAGTTTTGGGCCCCAGCGTTTGCTTACTCTATTTTCTGCCTGCGTTTGTATCTCATCTTGTCTAACCACCAATATATGTGTGGGGGCTACCTATTCCTTTGGGGCGCTACTCCGGGCAGTTAGCTTTCCCCTTTCTGTCTTTAGTCTTAGCTAACTCTCCGGCTGTGTCGAGGCATCCAGGATATCGTAGGTACGTCCCACGGCTGCTTCTAGTTGTGTGGTTAGTTTAGGGGTCTGCAGTCCATTAGTTACCAACCTCTCTGGGTGACTGGCTGCCTTGGCTATTTTTGTTACTATCCTCCTCGGCTACCATATCATAACAGAATCACCAGCCTAACCGTAATCCTAGGGTACTCAAAAGAAGGAAAGAATAGTAAAAAAAAAAAAATGAAGTTTCAGATTTTTTTTTTTATTTTGACCTCTTTTTCTCTGAGGGCCGTAGGAGGATTTTCTTTCTTCTTCAATGGAGATTGTGCAGTTGTCTGGTCGTGTTGAGCGGCTCGCTACTGAAGTTCGGGGAATTTCTGCCTATCTCACTCAGTTTTCTGACATGGAACTTAGAATTCCTCTGCCTGATTTATTTTCTGGGGATCGGTCTAGATTTTTGAACTTTAGGAATAAATGTAAATTGATTTTTGCTTTGAAACCTTGGGGGACGCAGCGCAGCAGGTTCAAATTGTCATCTCCCTGTTGCGCGGCGACCCTCAGGTCTGGGCCTTTTCCCTGACACCGGGAGATCCTGTGTTGTCTAATGTTGATGTGTTTTTTCAAGCTCTGGGATTATTGTACGACGAACTTAATGTTATTGATCAAGCTGAGAAAACCTTGTTGGCATTGAACCAGGGTCAGGAAACCCCAGTTATATTGTCAGAAATTCCGAAAGTGGGCAGTCCTTACTAAATGGAACGATGATGCCTTTGCGGGTCTTTTTCGGAAAGGGCTGGCAGAGACCGTAAAAAATGTTATGGTGGGATTTTCTGTCCCTTCGGGGCTTAACGATTCTATGTCATTAGTTATTCAAATTGACCGACGCCTGCGTGAACGTAAAACTATGCGAAAGGTGGTGTTACCTTTCGAACGGGCCCCTGAGCAGTGTGATGGGGTTGTTTCTGGGGCTCAGCATCGAGAATTTCGGAAGCGTAATAAGTTGTGTTTGTATTGTGGGGATGCTTTCTCATACTATTTCCGTCTGCCCTAAATGGGGAAGACGTTTTTCGCGCTCATTTGTTTTGGGCAATGTACAGTCTAAATTTCTCTTGACTGTTACCTTGATCTGCTCCTTGTCCACATTTTTCGCTCAGGCTTTTGTAGATTCAGGAGCAGCCCTGAACCTGATGGATTTCGACTTTGCCAAACGTTGTGGGTTTCCCATGGTGCCCCTGCGGACTACTATTCCTTTGCTGGGCATTGATTCAACCCCTTTGGTGGAGAATAAACCCCAGTTTTGGACCCAGGTGATAATGCGGCTAGCCCCGGACCACCAAGAGAATTGTACATTTTTAGTGTTGCATAATCTGCATGACATTATTGTGCTGGGTTTTCCTTGGTTGCAGACCCATAATCCTGTTTTGGATTGGAAGTCTGTGTCTGTGGCCAGTTGGGGTTGTCAATGTGTTCATGGTGACACTCCTGTGTTTTCTACCTCTCCCCAGCCTCAGGAGATCCCTGGCTATTTGGATGATTATTCTGATGTGTTTAGTGAAAGTAAGTCTGCGTCCTTGCCTCCTCATAGGGTTTATGATTGCGCAATTAAGTTGGTGCCCGGTTGTAAATTTCCCAAGGATCGGCTCTTCAATTTGTCTGTACCTGAGCATGATGCTATGCGATCTTATATCAAAGAGTCATTGGAGAAGGGTCATATTAGACCATCCTCTTCACCCTTGGGTGCCAGCTTTTTCTTTGTGGCAAAAAAGGATGGTTCATTGAGACCATGTATTGACTATCGTCTACTTAATAAGATCATTGTTAAATATCAGTATCCGTTACCCCTGATTTCCGATTTATTTTCCCGAGTGAAAGGTGCTAGTTGGTTTACCAAGCTTGACATTAGGGGGGCGTATAATCTTATTCGCATTAAGCACGGGATGATTGGAAGATGGCGTTTAATACCCTGAGGGGCATTTTGAGTACCTAGTGATGCCTTTTGGGCTCACTAATGCCCCTTCCGTCTTCCAATCTTTCATGAACGATATTTTCCGGGAGATTGTGGATAAGTTTCTGATCGTCTATTTGGACGATATTTTGATTTTTTTTCTAATGACTGGGATTCTCATGTGGAGCATGTTCGGATGGTGCTCCGTATTTTGAGAGAAAATGTTTTGTATGTCAAGGGATCAAAATGTCTCTTTGGCGTACAGAGGGTTTCGTTTTTGGGATTCACTCTATCTCCGTCCGCTATTGAAATGGACCCAGTCAAGGTTCAGGCCATTTCTGATTGGGTTCAGCCCACTTCACTGAAGGCTCTTCAGAGATTTTTGGGTTTTGCTAATTTTTACCGTAAATTTATAAGTAATTTTTCTGGTATTGTGAAACCACTGACTGATTTGACCAAAAAGGGCTCTGATGAGGTAAATTGGTCTCCAGAGGCAGTTTTGGCTTTTCAGGAGCTTAAGCGGAGATTCACTTCTGCTCTGGTTCTGCGGCAACCTGATTTTTCTCTCCCATTTCAGGTGGAAATAGATGCTTCTGAGAGAGGGGCAGGAGCCGTTTTGTCCCAAAGGGATCCTGTAACCTCTAAGATTAACACTTGTGCCTTCTTCTCCCGAAAGTTTTCCCCAGCTGAACGTAATTATAATGTGGGGAATCAGGAATTATTGGCTATGAAGTGGGCGTTCGAAGAGTGGAGACATTGGTTAGAGGGAGCCAGACATCAAGTTGTGGTCCTCACTGACCACAAAAACTTGATCTATCTCGAATCAGCCAAGCGATTGAATCCTAGACAGGCCAGGTGGGCCTTGTTTTTCACGCATTTTAACTGTGGTCTCCTTTCTCCCGGAAGCTAAGAATGTTAAGGGGATGCCCTCTCTAGGAGTTTCCTTGTGGATTCTCTTGATGTGACTGAGCCTTCGGCCATTCTGAAGGAGGGTGTGGTTCTTTCCGCTATCTCAACCGATTTGAGACTGGCCCTGGAGCAATTTCAGGGGTATAAACCTGAACGTTGCCCTGCGGGGAAATTGTATGTCCTGACCAATGGAGGGAGAAAGTTATATCTGAAGTTCATTGCTCTGCGTTGGCTGGTCATCCTGGTATTTTTGGTACTAGAGATTTGGTGAGTCGGTCCTTTTGGTGGCCTACTTTATCTTGTGATGTCAGGAATTTTGTGCAGTCCTGTGGGACTTGTTCTCGATCCAAACCTTGCTCTCGCTCTAGTGGATTGTTAATGAAATTGCCTGCGCCCAGGAGGCCATGGACCCATATCTCTATGGATTTTATTTCCGACCTCCCTGTCTCTCAGAGAATGACCGTTATCTGGGTGATCTGTGATAGACTTTCCAAGATGATCCATCTTGTGCCACTGCGGAAGTTGCCATCCTCTTCTGAGTTTGTGCCCTTTTTTTTCTGCAGGTGGTTCGGTTGCACGGCATTCCGGAGAACATTGTGTCTGACGGAGGAGTCCAATTTGTTTCCAGATTTTGGAGAACCTTTTGTTCAAAACTGGGAGTTCAGCTGTCTTTCTCCTCTGCGTTTCACCCTCGGACCAATGGGCAGACTGAGAGAACAAACCAGACCTTGGAAACTTATTTGAGATGTTTTGTGTCTGCTGATCAAGATTACTGGGTCTCTTTTTTGCCTTTGGCTGAATTTGCTTTAATAATAGGGCTATTTCTGCCACTTTGATGTCTCCTTTTTTCTGCAATTTCGGGTTTCATCTTCGATTTCCTTCGGGGCAGGTGGAGGCTTCTGTCTGTCCGGGTGTTGACTCTGTGGTGGAGAGAATGCAGCAGATTTGGGATCAAGTAGTGGATAAGTTGTCTCTCTCTCAGGAGAGGGCCCAACGGTTTGCCAACCGGCATAGGACTGATGGTCCTCGGTTTAAAGTGGGTGACATGGTTTGGTTTTCCTCAAGAAATATCCCTATGAAGGTTGCGTCTCCAAAATTTAAGCCAAGGTTCATTGGACCTTATAAGATCTTGGAAATTCTTAATCCCGTTTCCTTCCGTTTGGCTCTTCCTGGGACATTTAAGATTCACAACGTCTTTCATAAATCTTTATTGAAAAGGTTTGTTGAGCTAGTGGTTCCTATGGCTGCACCCCCTGAGCCTGTTTTGGTTGAGGGCAATCTGGAGTATGAAGTGGAGAAGATATTGGATTCTCGTCTGGCTAGACGGAGACTCCAGAACTTGGTTAAGTGGAAAGGTTATGGTCAGGAGGACAATTCTTGGGTGTTTGCTTCTGACATTCATGCGGAGAGATTGGTTTGCGCCTTTCACCAGGCTCACCCTGATCGGCCTGGTGGCGCAGGTGAGGGTTTGGTGACCCTCCTCAAGGTGGGGGTACTGTTGTGAATGTTCTTGATTCTGAGTTGGGGCTCCCTCTGGTGGCTGTTGATATTAATGAAGCCGCCTTGACTGACAGAGGCCCTTCAGCTGAGGATCCAGCTGCGGACGATTGGCAATCTGGAAGTGATGACTGGGGAGATTTAAGGGAGTAACTTTCCCATGATCCTCGCCAGTGATTAGTTGTCTCTTCCTGGTCCAGTTTGGAAGTCAGCTTGCTGCGGTCTCCTGCAGCTTTCAGATAAGCTATTTTCTGCTCGTTTCTGTGGTTTTGTTTTCTTTTGTTTTTCTGCCTTCTGAGTGAGGTCAGCCGGGTCCCCCTGCTGGGGCCTGCGCTGGTCTCTGTTTCTCTTTTACCTTGGTTTATTTGTTCAGTCCCTGTTAGTTCAGTGGCTGCTGGCTAGCTACCTGTTCACACCAGAGTTCTGATCTAGCAGGGGGAGATCGTGTAGTCTCAGTACTTTGTGGAATCACAAGTGTTGGAATTTTTCCTAGGGTTTTGCTGGATTGCAGAAAGTATTCTTTTCTGTCCTGTCCTATCTAGACAGTTTTAGGCCCCAGCGTTTGCTTACTCTATTTTCTGCCTGCGTTTGTATTTCATCTTGTCTAACCGCCAATATATGTGTGGGGGCTACCTATTCCTTTGGGGCGCTACTCCGGGGCAGTTGGCTTTCCCCTTTCTGTCTTTAGGCTTAGCTAACTCGAGGCATCTAGGACATTGTAGGATACATCCCACGGCTGCTTCTAGTTGTGCGGTTAGTTTAGGGGTCTGCAATCCATTAGTTACCAACCTCTCTGGGTGACTGGCTGCCTTGGCTATTTTTGTTACTGTCCTCCTCGGCTACCATATCACAACACTTCACCCAACCACTAACCATGAGTGTAGAAAAAGTTTTGGTGTTATCATTCTTATTCTCTGAAAAAAGGCCAGTAAAGCAAAAATTCTGCCGGGGTATGTAAACTTTTGAGCACCACTGTACCTTTCTTCTGTGCTCTTTGTGATGTTATCACTACTTTTTATTATATTTTGTACATTTTAAGTTTTGATATAATAAAAATCATTACGTTTTAATTTGTGTGGTCAATGCCTTACAAAATGGTTAAAATAATATGTTAGTTTCAGTGGAGTGGAGAAATAGTTTTGGTGTTATTATTCATATTCTCTGAAAAAAAGGCCAAGAAAGCAAAAATTCTGCCAGGTTATATAAACATTTGAGCACAACTGTATATAGAATGCACATCATGCACAGATGACAATTATAAGAAGATACAAGATATGTATAGCAAAAACGAATATAGTCTGAAATGCTAGGACAAATGTCTAGAAAAAATTATAAAAGTGACACTATAATAATGAATAGTATGTGATATATACACTAAATGGGAAAAAAAAACAATAAGGAAAGTAAGCACAGTGCTTATATAAATAGGTCATTTAAGTAAGGAAAAAAACAAACATCATAGCAAATCAGTCATTATTTCTAGTACAAATAACACAGTTATCAGGAAGACATTTTAAAGAGGTTGTCCAGTCCAAATTGATAAATCTGCAGTCACTCTGTGTGACTGCAGACTTATGAATCCCCCTAGTGCACGCTCTTTGCGCTGCATGGATTTGCAGTGACCAGAGGGTATGTATGCAATATATACTTGCAGCCAGTGTGTGCAGCCTCGTTCTCTATACACTTTTATGGAGCGATGCAGCGCCCTCTAGTTGGCCACACCCACTGCACTGCTGTGTCACTAGACGGGGGGCGGCCTCGCTGAATTCAAATGTATGGATCAAAGCCACACGCACAAGACAGGCCTTGGGGGGGAGTACATATACCTCATACATACCCTGGGTAGGGAAAGTTGAGATCCCACCCTGGGACAAGGTTAAAGAGTAAAAAAAAAAAAAAAGATTCAAAAAATTGTAAAAATATTTTTAAAAATTCACAAAATAAAGAACTAAAAAAGAAAAAATATTAACTCAATAAATACATATATTTACTGTATGTAAAAACAAAAAAACAAAAATAAACAAATTAAGTACATATATTTTGTATTGCCACCGTCCAGGACAAACCTGACCAATAAAGCTATCACTCTAGTTAACTTCAGTGAACAAATGGCAAAAAACTGTTTTTTAATCATATCACTGAACAAAAAGTGGAATAAAATGCGATGAAGTGTAAATAAAAATGGTATAGCTGAAAAAGGCATTTTGTCTTGCAAAAAGCAAGCCACCATACATCTCCATCAATTCAAAAATTAAAAAGCTATAGTTTTTAGAATAAACCCAAAAAAACAATTCCTGTTGCTGGTTTTTGTTCATTCTGCCTCCCAAAATCTAAATAGAAAACGATCAAAAAACTTTATGTGATCGGAAATGGTACCAATAAAAACATCAACTCATCCAGCAAAAAACAAGCACTCACTTGACTCTGTCAGAAGAAATATAGAAAAATTCCAGCTCTCAAAATATGGTGATGCAAAAACTTTTTTTTTGCAAAAAAAAAGCGTCTTTTAGTGTGTGACAGCAGCCAAACATAAAAAACGATACATAAATCTGGTATGGCTGTAATTGCACAGACCCGAAGAATAAAGTAATCTTATCACTTATACTGCACGAGGAACGATGTAAAAAATAAATAAAATCATTTCTTCACCTGCCGTTAATTTGTTGGCTCTGCTTCACCAAGATCGCAGTAACGCTTGACTCACATTTATCATGCACTCTACCTGGAGCACTTACACCGGGTTTTAGTGTAAATTTCTGAAATACATGATTCAGACGGAACCCCCAGTGGAAGATTCCCGAGTCATATGGAGACACCATGGACGACGTCTGGCCTATGATCCAGCTGTGTCCGTCTTTTTAAGCGTGCATAAAAGAGACCAGACGGAGTACAAAGTAACTCTGTTACCTCATTATAGTGAATGGATCTCTCATGGGATTTATCTGAATCACATAATTCGGAGATTTAGATGGAAACCCTGATGTAAGTGCTTACCATAGAAAGCAGGATAAATATGATCCCAAATATTAGGTAAAATGTTTCTAATAAAAGCTTCAACTCAATCCGCAAAAAACAAGTCCCCACTCTCGTCTATCATCTGTCAATGGAAATATAGGGGGTTTCTATGTTACTGGTAGCACAAAGGCTATGAAAAAGTGCTATGACTCCTTGCCCCCAAAAGAAATCCAGCGAATTTTGCGCTCCCAAATCCAAATGCCCCATCCCTTTTGAGCCCCACATTGGGCCCAAACTGCAGTTAGCATCCACATTTTGCATTTCTGTAGCGATAAGAGCTAGCTTAATTTACGGGGGCCATGTCTCCAGAGGCATGACCTGGGCACAATGTGTGGATACTACTATATATGGGCAGTACAACGTCTGGGCACTACAGTAGCAGATTTGCAATTTTCACTTGGTAACATTCACTGGTGCTTGTTTCTGGCAAGCACCCATGGAGCCAAAATCGTCTTTGTACCTGTAGATAAATTCACAGAGGGGTGTAATTTCCAAAATGGAGTCACTTGATTCTACTCTTCTGGCTCTTAGGGGTTCTGTATATAGAGTCTGCAAATCATTCTACAATAATTTGTTGTCCAAGAGTTAAATAGCGCTCCTTCTGTTCTGATTCACTCTGTGTCTAAGCAGTACAGTACAGCCACATATGGGTTAATACCACAATCAGCAGAAATTTTGTGACAAATTTTGGTGCCATTTTTACCCATTTCCCTGTGTGGCAATGTAAAATCTGAGACTAAAACAACATTTCTGTGATAAAAATGTAATTATTTTTTCTTCACTGCCTAATAATATAAAATTCTATGACGCCAATATGATAACTGCACCTTTAGATAAATTAATTGAGAGGTACAGTTTGTAAAATGAGGTCACTTATGGGAATTTCTGCTGTTCTGGGACCTTAGGGGCTCTGCCAATGTGATATGGCACCTTCAAACCATTCCAGAAAAATGTGCACTACAATATAGTGCTCCTTTCATTCTGAGCTTTGCACTGTGCCTCAAAAGTAGTTTTACACTATCTATTCCAGCCAATTGTGCGCTCCTAAAGTCAAATGGCGCTCCTTAAGTTCCAAGCCCTGCCGTGCACCCAAATAGTAGTTTTTTCCACATATGGGGTATTGGCATACTCAGTAGAGATTACACAACAAATTGTGTGGTTAATTTTCTCCTGTTACCCTTGCAAAAATGCAAAATTTGTGGCTAAATGAACATTTTTATGGGAAAAATTAAAATGTTCATTTATTCCTTATATGCCTATATGCCCCTCAAACGGGTCCCTAAAATGGGGTCCCTAAAACAAAATGGTTTTGTAAATTTTGTTGGAAAAATGAGAACTTGCTGATAAAATTTCGACCTGTCTAACTTTCTAGCAAAAAAATTATGTTAAAAAATTATGCTGATGTAAAGTAGACATTTGGTAAATGTTATTTATAAATTATTTTTTACAGCATGTCTAATTGGTTTAAGGACATAAAAATTAAAAATGTGAAAACTGAAATTTTGAAAATTTTTGCCAAAATGTTCATATTTTCACAAATAAAAACGAAAAATTCTGACCTAAATTTACCACTAACATAAAGTACAATGTATCACGAAAAAACAATCTTAGAATCATTAGGATTCGCTAAAGCGTCCCAGCGTTATTACCACATAAAGCGACATTAGTCCTGAGTTGTAAAATTTGTCCTGGTCAGGAAGGTGAAAACAGGCTTGAGTCGAAAGGGTTAATTAAATGTTTTGAAATAATATTAATATTATAACATTGAATGGTAATTCTAGATTAAAGTCGTATTTTTGATTCTAATCACTGTTTTTTACGTTTTTTTGTATGTTTGTAACTTCATATACTGAAATATTAGTAAGTAAGAAAGAACATGTTATATGCTTTATTTTTGTAATTTTAAGGTATATTCTCCATCTGATTAACACTTTTTTTTACCATCCAATATCAAATAATTATTGTATTTTAAAAAATTGTAAAAGTAACCAAACCAAATTTTAAGCAGTAGTAGAGATATCTGATAGGGCAAAGGTAATCAAAAACTTAATGTGCCCCTCACTATCAAGATTACCAGCAACAAACAGTAGAACCATTTTTATAGTTTTAACATATATGCATTTACATACCTTGGTTCATGATAGCTAAGGTAAGAAAAATGCTCTAGAAGTTTCCAAGTAATGCCATTGTCATGTGAGTAGTGGAGTAAAACACCTTCTCCTGGCTTATTGGGCGCCTTGCATGTACTTAAAACTGATTTACTTCCAATCCGTAAAGTAAACTGCAGAAATCTGTGAATAAAATTCTTAAACACTTTAATCTTGGAAAAGCCATTTCATGCTTTTCTTCTAAGATGCTTGTATCAGAAAATGATAATATAGGAATATGTTTTCCATTGTCAATGTTCATGTCAATTTACCAATATGCACTTACAGCATGGTAAATTCTTACATTGTACCTCAGTGTACTGCCAATTTAATTTTCACTGAAAAAGCTGCATAAAAGTGGCATTATAGAGTGTAATGTGGAGTTCGAAAGTAAAGCGACTCCTTGTGTCATAGTAAACCATCAATGAATAGGACTTGAGATATAACCCTTAAAGGGAACATGTCAGCAGTTTGTTTCTATGTAATCTGAGAACAGCATTTTATAGTGGCAGAGACCCTGATTCCACAGATGTGTCACATACTAGGCTGTGTTTTGCCATTTCAATAAAATCACTGTTTTATCAGCAGGAGATAATCACTAAAGGCCTAGTTGTCTTGTGCCTCTTCGTCCAACCATACCCCCACCACTGATTAGAGGCTTTCAGAGAAAACTGTGATTCTATCACAACTGCTGAATCCAGTAAATTAATCACTAGAATTAAGGCCCCATCTCACATAGCGAGATCGCTACCGAGATCGCTGCTAAACAGCGATCTCAGCAGCGATCTCGCTATGTCTGACACGTACCAGCGATCAGGCCCCTGCTGTGAATCGCTGGTCGTGTCAGAAATGTCAGGACTTTTTTTTGATCGCTGGTCTCCCGCTGGCCAGCACGCATCGCTGCGTGTGGCAGGCAGGAGACCAGCGATCAGCTGGTAACCAAGGTAAACATCGGGTTTCCAGGCGCGGGGCTGTGCCTGGAAACCCGATGTGTACATTGGATACCAGCGCGCTGCTGCAGGGGAGCTGGTAACCAAGGTACACAGCGGGTTTCCAGGCACCGCGCAGCGCCTGGAAACCCGATGTGTACCTTGGTTACCAGCTCCCTGCATCAGCGCGCTGGTATCCAACGTACACTGCGGGTAACTAGGCGATGTTACCCGCAGTGTCGCTGTCCTGATCGCTGCCTGAGCTGCCTGTTTGGCAGCTCAGCAGCGATCATGTAGCGACACACCAGCGATCCTGATCGTTGTCGGGATCGCTGGTGTGTCGCTATGTGAGACTGGGCCTTTAGGGTCTCTGTCCCTACATCATGCTTCTTTGAGATTACATAGGAAAACCTGCTGATGGATTCCCTTTTAACTTTTACAGCATTAGTTATAAACTTAGTCAAAAATTTCTAATGGAAGTCTAAAATTGTTTACATTTTTGTGAAAATATGAAATCTATCATCTAAGGCTGTATTCCCATCTTCCATACAAAAAAAGGCAGATAATATATCACAGTATGCAATGCTGTTTTTCTGTTAAAATTACATACATTATGACATACCTTGCGTGCACATTGCTCAATAACAAATGTTCTAAAAAAAAACAGTAACCTTTCAATGTTTGTTAGATGAGGGAAATATTCTCCCTGCATGAGTTCTACAGCTACTTTACCAGAACAAAGCATTAAGATACATGTGATTTCTTTCATTTATTTTTTTAAGAACTAAGGCTAAGCAGTTTTAATAGATATGTAGCTCTCCTACTAACTCACCTGGACTCCAGCTATCGAGAAAGGTAGTAATGAGCTGCCTTCTCCCATCCTTGTTAAAAATCAAAGCTTTGCCACTAGCAAGAACACCACAGCCAAAACTAACTTCAGCACCACGGATAGAGTAGAAATTGTGGTAAGAAGAAAGCCTGGAACTGGTGAAGCTTTCTGAAATAAACATTGGGAAAGTCTGTGAAGCCATTTCACAAGCTGGTCCTGAAAAACCAGGCTCACACCTGTAATATAAAAAATGCTAAGTTAAAGCCTAGATGTAGCTACATGATATTGCCACTTTTTTAATGCAGAATATAAAAAATATTAATACTGGATATCAGATAGTACTGGTGGGGAACAAATATTATTACACAATTTATTAAAAAAAGAAAAGAAAGAAAAGTCAACATGTTCGATACATGTACACAGAGGCTTCAAGTAGCTGGCACAGAGTTTCACCTCTCATGTTTTTAAAATGTTATAGAATTATTACCAAGAAATATTAGATCAAGTTCAGATTAAACTCAAAGTATCCACAAATAGTGAGAAACCACATCTGACAAATATATGCTTTATCTCAGAAGACAAGGATGATTACACAATAAAGAACACAGCAAAAATCAATAGGGTTAAATCTCATCACTTCAAGACAAAGTGTCATGTGGGAGGTCTGACCTAGACTGCAGTAATAAGTACATCCAGCAGCAGATGAGGTATTTGCAAGATATATGTGACACTCACTTGCAACCAGTTCTCGTACATTGTCCTCGACCAGAGCAGAATTTCAGACAAGATGGTCCAATATAAACTGTAACAGAAATGTTATTTACACATCACTTGATTTGTGGTTACAAAACTGTATACTCTGATTACAGCCAGGAGAGTACTGATAATAAATCCATGATATGAATGAAAAGAACACATTTTTCAGGGGCACTGTAACACAGCACCGTAAATATCTGCTTACCATACTGCTGACCTTTCTAGAACCTTAAATCACTGATGATCTGGGACATTCATCTATACTGTCATGATGTTTTTAGACAATGCAAAATAACATGTCCAATAAATCTTTATAAAGTATACTTGAAGGTCCCTGGCAAATAATTGAAACTATAAGTTATACACAGGACTTTGAATAAATTTCTATTTGTTACTTACAACATATAGAAAAATAAAAACATTAAAAATCATACAAAAATAATCATACATTTAACTTTAAAAACAATAAAGAACTTGAAAAATCGTTACAAAAACCCTGACATCCAGCATAATCATTACTGCTTTAGGCCTCATTCACACGTCAGTATTTTTCCGTCAGTGTTTGTACCTCAAAGCCAGGAGTGGAACTTACAGAGATAAGCTATAATTGAAAGATTGACACCTGTTCTATGTTTTGGAGACAGTCCTGGTTTTGACATACAAACACTGATGTAAAAGTACTGATGTGTGAATGAGGCCTTAGGGCTCGTTCAGCATATTATACGTATGTGTGTTGTTCATGATAAAAACTGGATAGCACATAGGCAGCACACTGATCAATGTTAGTGAAAAGGATTGTTCGGATGACAGTTTTTTTCACATGGACCGAGTGTCTATGTACAAAAGAAATTGTCAAATGCACTTGTCTCTTCCGCATTTCAGATGAGACTCGCCTATACAAGTCTAGCTGTGTTTAATAAAAAACTTTTTTTGCATAGGTAAATGTATTTCATCATGTACATTTTAAACTGTTGATGTATAAATACGAAAGCCATATGGATGTCATAAGGATACAAAAAAACAGACATACAGATGACACATAGATGGAATACAGATGAAATTGGATGATTTTTTTATACGCTCGTGTGTACTTGGCCTCAGTCAAAGTTCTATGGGACTGATTCCTCAAAGCTTTTACACCAGATAACTGATGTAAAAGCTATGAAAAGTTGCAAAATGTTTGCGCATGGAGGAATTGTACAAAAATATGGTGACTTGTGACATTTTCACACCAGTTCAAATGAGCTTTGCTGAAAAAAGGCAGAGCTGGGTAGGAGGACGGGGCGTGGCCAAGTCAGCCCATCAAATTAATAAAGAGTGACAGCCTTTTGTATGCCATAAAATGTCACAGTGACTGGAGTAAAATATCTGGCGCGGCGCATGAAGGCACATGCCACCCAGAAGAGGCACCAAATTCAGGCCTCTTAACAAATTTAGTGCCTACTAATCTAGCAAGACTCAAGCAGGACAGGTGTAACATGAGCCTACACTACTTTATTCTTAATGAATCAGTCCCCAATTGTTTTATTTTACCATAACAGTAGTCTCAAATTGTCTTTTTGACAGCCTAGCCTGATGATTTGCAGAGCCATCACACCACTGACTTAAACTTCCAGATTGTAGACAAGAAGGGGATAACATGAGACTGATAGGACAGTCTCCTTAAAGTGAACCTGTCAGCAGGATTTTGCTTAGTAAACTACAGACATTGTCAGGATGACAGTGTTAAACTGATTAAAATTACACCTGGGGTGAAGAAATCCGTCTTGTGGTTTCTTGTGTAATCAGTGTTAGAAGTTTTCAGTTAATGATATGCCCGTGCTCCAGAGCGGGACTGTTAGCAAAGTCTTATCTTCCTGCTCTAGGCTAGGGAAACCAAAAACAGACATGCCCACAAGCAGCCCCGAAGCACAAACAGTCTGCCTCTCTCTTTGTGATGAGGAACATGTTTGTGCTTCGGGGCGGCCTGTGGCAGGTCTCTCCTTGGTTTCTCTGGCTTAGAGCAGGAAGATAAGACTTGGCCAACAGTCCCGACCCGAAGCAAGGGCTTATCATTAACTAAAAACTTCTAATACTGATTACACAAGAACTTCAAGAGGGATTTCTTCACCCCAGGTATCATTTAAATCAGTTTAACACTGCCAACCTGACAATGACCGAAGTTTATTTAGCAAAATCCTGCTGACAGGTTAACTTTAAACTTAAGGCTGGGTCTCACATAGCGATACACCAGCGATCCCGACAATGATCAGGATCGCTGGTGTATCGCTATATTATCGCTGCTGAGCTGCCAAACAGGCAGCTCAGGCAGCGATCCTCACAAGGACACTGCGGGTAAACATCGCTAGTTACCCGCAGTGTACCTTGGATACCAGCGCCCTGATGCAGGGAGCTGGTAACCAAGGTACACATCTGGTTTCCAGGTGCTGCGCGGTGCCTGGAAACCCGCTGTGTACCTTGGTTACCAGCTCCCTGCTTCAGGGAGCTGGTATCCAAGGTACACAGCGGGTTTCTAGGCACTGCCCCGCGCCTGGAAACCCGCTGTGTACCTTGGTTACCAGCGGATCGCTGGTCTCCCGCCTGTCACACGCAGCGATGCGTGCCTGTCAGCGGGAGACCAGCGATCAAAAAAATGTCCTGACATTTCAGCGCGATCAGCGATACCCGGCAGGGGGGCTGATCGTCGCTGAATGTCACACACAGCGATATCGCTGGCGAGCTCGCTGCTGCGTCACAAAACTAGTGACTCAGCAGCGATCTCGCTAGCGAGATCGTTGTGTGAGACGGGCCCTTTAAATAGTTTAAATAATACAATTCTTATCCCTAAAACTAGAATATAAGTCCACCCATGTGCCTAAAACAGTGATTAAATAAATATTCAGATAATAGCATATCTAACAAACTGCACAGATACATGGCTGTTTGTGTGCCAAAAGAGCTGATGGCTTTTATTGAATTCACACACCACCTCCGTAATCAGCAGCTCAGCTGGCGGCATGATATCAGAAGCCAGCAACAGACACATTGCTGCTTTACCTCCTGTTGTTACATTCCCCTCATAAACTACTAAAGTATTAAACCATGTGTTGCAAGAGAAATTATTAGAATTTTGCAGTCTGTTGTGAGGGTATTTTTAGGTTACCTATTGTGTACACCATCTATGTTCTGAACAGCAAACCATTAATACTATACATGCAAGACAGCATTGGCTGTATTTGTTTCCTTTTTTTAATAAATTACCTATTACCAAGTCAAAAAATCATTACAGGAAATAAAGCACGTGTTAAGTTTATTAAAAACTTTATAATAATACTGATAATGTCAATCTATCAACACTGGGGTATTGTTATCAAAGTTTTAAATAAGAATATTAATACTAACTGTTATCAAGTGCCCACATGTTACCAACAACAGGTCCGTTCTGCCTCCATCGAACTCGTGTATTCCTAGTAAGCGCTGCATTTGGGAGAGGGGTTGTAATCCTATTCCATCTAAGTAATATAAATATCTAGATTAATATAAGATAAAATATTGACTTAAAATCATGGCTTGTAGAATCTTATCATTAAACTATACAGTTGTGCTCAAAAGTTTACATACCCTGGCAGAATTTTTGCTTTCCTGGCCTTTTTTCAGAGAATATGAATGATAACACCAAAACCTTTTCTCCACTCATGGTTAGTGGTTGGGTGAAGCCATTTATTGTCACACTACTGTGTTTTCTCTTTTTAAATCATAATGACAACCCAAACCATCCAAATGACCCTGATCAAAATTTTACATACCCCATTTACTAATACTGCGTATTGCCCCCTCTAACATTAATGACAGCTTGAAGTGTTTTGTGGTAGTTGTGGATGAGGGTCTTTATTATCTCAGATGGTAAAGCTGCCCACTCTTCTTGGCAAAAAGCCTCCAGTTCCTGGGCTGTCTAGCATGAACTGTGCGCATGAGATCTCACCAGAGTGGCTTAATGATATTGAGGTCAGGAGACTAAGATGACCACTCCAAAATCTTCACTTTGTTCTGCTGTAGCCAATGACAGGTCTACTTGACCTTGTGTTTTGGATCATTGTCATATTGGAACGTCCAAGTACGTCCCATGGGCAGCACAGTATCCTGTGCGTTTGTAGCTTACACATCCCCAAAATATCAGCGATCCACCTCCGTGCTTTACAGGAGGAATGGTGTTCCTTTCATCATAGGCCTTGTTGACCTCTCTCCAAATGTGACGTTTATGCTTGTTGCCAAATAGTGTAATTTTGGTCTCATCACTCCAAATTACCTTGTTCAAGACGTTTTGAGGCTTGTCTCTGTGCTGTTTTGCGTATTGTAGGGAAGATTCTTTGTGGCATTTGCGCAGTAATGGCTTTCTTCTGGCGACTCGACCATGCAGCCCATTTTTCTTCAAGTGCCTCCTTATTGTGCATCTTGAAACAGCCACACCGCTAGCTTTCAGAGAGTCCAGTGTTTCAGCTGATGTTTGTAGGTTTTTCTTTGCATCCCGAAAAATTTTCCTGGCAGTTGTGGATGAAAATTTTGTTGGTCTACCTGACTGTGGTTTTGTTTTTACAGAGCCCCTAATTTTCCATTTGTTAATAACAGTTTTAATGCTGCTGACTGGCATTATCAATTCCTTGGATATCTTTTTATATCCCTTTCCTGTTTTATACAGTTCAACTACCTTTTCCCGTAGATCCGTTGACAATTCTTTTGCTTTCCCCATGACTCACAATCCAAAAAAATGTCAGTGGCTGGATGAAAAATGCAAGAGTCTGTCTGGATCCTAGAAACTCACTCAGCTTTTAAACACACACTGATTACAAGCAAACAGGTCACAGGTGAGCATGTTACCTTTAGTAGCCAGTCAAACCCATTTTTTGTCAACTTCTGTGCAAGTTCTCAGGCCAAAATCACCAGGGTATGTAAACTTTTGATCAGGGTCATTTGGATGTTTTGGGTTGTCATTATGATTTAAAAAGAGAAAACACAGTAGTTTGACAATAAATGGCTTCACCCAACCACTAACCACGAGTGGAGAAAAAGTTTTAGTGTTATCATTCATATTCTCTGAGAAAAGGCCAAGAAAGCAAAAATTCTGCCGGGGTATGTAAACTTTTGAGCACAACTGTAGTTCACAATCACAGATAGCTTTGAGTTTTAATGAATAATCATCAGTTTAATTATTCGTTCTTTAATCAATAATACACAGGAAAATAATTAATAGATCTTATCAGATAAATCTGTGTATTCCTTCTCTTATTCTGATGTTTTCTATATTGAGGTTTTATTCAATTCACTGGGTAAAATCTGCCTTCAGTTTAAATAGATTTTCTCATTAATGAGACAGTCACTTTTCATTAAGTTCTATGTAGAAGGAAGGGAGACAGAGTGAGACATATACATTCTGCTGCAAGTTGTTTGAAACAACAGTTACATTTTAAAGTGTAAGGCTGGGGTCACACTTGCGAGTGCAATACGAGAACCTCGCGCAAGTCTCTCGCTTCAATACCCGGCTCTGCTGCCGGCACTCGGGACCGGAGTGTGCGCTGCATGAATTTCTATGCAGCCGCACACTCCGGTCCCGAGTTCCGGCGGCAATGCTGGGTATTGAGGCGAGAGACTCGCGTGAGTTTCTCGCATTACACTTGCAAGTGTGACCCCGGCATTACTGTCATTTCAGGAGAACTTACAGCAGAATGTTTGTGTCTGCTACTAGCTCCTCCTCCTGATTTCTCTAAACAAAATATTATTAGAATCTTAGAAGTAGAAATTCCATCTCCTATCTCAGTACTTGAAAATCTGTATGTACTGAAATCAGATTTTTACAGATTTTAAAACTGAATTGAAATTGAAAGATCAAACCAGGAATAAAAAGAAGATAATTTCATTCATAATATATATTACACAGTTATTTCTTTTCATATATACTATCGGTTTATGAAGTAAAAATTAAAATGACAGTTACTGTTTAAGTCCAGAGACAAAACACATGTTAAACTAGTGGTTTGCTGTAGCGGCATAAAATACAATCTGATAGGTCTCCAAGTGTGCATGTGTACATACATCATGACATGAGAACCCACTCAGAGATTTGCACAACATAAAGTATGTCTGGCAACACTGATCTGACCACTAATATCTGAAGTGTTGTTTACAATTATTTTCTTAAAATCTGAAGTCTCAAGTTCCTTCTTACCCACTGTAGTTGTCTGATGAATATATGGTGCTGTGTGGCAGATGAGGTCCTGCACAAAGCTCAGGGAGACATTCAGAATGCAATGAAGACCAGGTCCTGCCATGATTAGTTGAAAATTCCAGGCTAACACTATTGACATTTAAAAGAAAAAAGTTAATATAGTTCCTTATAAGAACATTTCAAATTGTATACTCAAATAAAAAAAAATGTTGGTCAACCAGATCTTTCAGCAAATGTGTGTGATATCAAGTGTACTATAAATTACCTGGTGGCTAACTAAATGAAAACATAAATATTACTGTAGGGTATTGTTTTTCTAAATGCTCAGTTTACATGTTATAATCTTGGTCTATTGAGATAATAAGGTTATTTCATGGTGATCTAATGAAATTGCTACACCAAAATATTGCTATATATATATATATATATATATATATATACATACAGTACAGACCAAACGTTTGGACACACCTTCTCATTTAAAGATTTTTCTGTATTTTCATGACTATGAAAATTGTACATTCACACTGAAGGCATCAAAACTATGAATTAACACATGTGGAATTATATACTTAACAAAAAAGTGTGAAACAACTGAAAATATGTCTTATATTCTAGGCTCTTCAAAGTAGCCACCTTTTGCTTTGATGACTGCTTTGCACACTCTTGGCATTCTCTTGATGAGCTTCAAAAGGGAGTCATCGGGAATGGTCTTCCAACAATCTTGAAGGAGTTTCCAGGGATGCTTAGCACTTGTTGGCCCTTTTGCCTTCACTCTGCGGTTCATCTCACCCCAAACCATCTCGTTTGGGTTCAGGTCTGGTGATTGTGGAGGCCAGGTCATCTAACGTAGCACCCCATCACTCTCCTTCCTGGTCAAATAGCCCTTACACAGCCTGGAGGTGTGTTTGGGGTCATTGTCCTGTTGAAAAATAAATGATGGTCCAACTAAACACAAATCGGATGAAATAACATGCCGCTGCAAGATGCTGTGGTAGCCATGCTGGTTCAGTATGCCTTCAATTTTGAATAAATCCCCAACAGTGTTACCAGCAAAGCACTCCCACACCATCACACCTCCTCCTCCATGCTTCACGGTGGGAACCAGGCATGTACAGTCCATCCGTTCACCTTTTGTGCGTCGTCACAAAGACACGGTGGTTGGAACCAAAGATCTCAAATTTGGACTCATCAGACCAAATCACAGATTTCCACTGGTCTAATGTCCATTCCTTGTGTTCTTTAGCCCAAACAAGTCTCTTCTGCTTGTTGCCTGTCCTTAGCAGTGGTTTCCTAGCAGCTATTTTACCATGAAGGCCTGCTGTTATGTTTCGGTAGCTGAGGAGAAATAGCAAAAAAAAAAGTAGCAATACACCAGAGAGGCTGGAAACTACTGGGTTGCAGAACCCTAAACTAACCACAACACTAGAAGTAGCCGTGGAGCGTACCTATGGTGATCCTAGACGCCTCGTCACAGCCGGAGAGATAGCTACACCTAAAGACAGAAATATGAAAGCTATCTGCCCCGTAGCAGAACCCCCAAAGAAATAGGAAGCCCCCAAACATGTAATGGCGGTTACACAAGAAGAAAATACGAACACAGACAGAAAATAGAATGAGCAAATGCCGGGGCCCAATACTGTCTAGATAGAAAAGTATAGGAAAGAATTCTGACTGCAACCCAAAAAACCCTGACAAAAATACCAACACTTCTGATTAACAAAAATCCTGAGATCACACGATCTCTACCACCTAAATCAGATCTCTGGTGTAACACACAGCAATTCAGCAAATAAAAAGTGACACAGGAACGGAGCAAAAGTGCAAACAAAACTGAGCACAAATGCAGCGCCAGGCCCCAAAAGGGGACCAGGCTGAAGTCCACTGCTAGGCAGCAAACCAGCAAGGAAAATCCAACCAGAGGAAAAAAAACACAGCAAGTCACTTATCTGAATGGAAGCAGGAATGCAAGCTGAGCTCCAACCAAGACCTGGAAGAACAATTGATTATCGGCAAGGCTGATGGGAGTTCAGGTCACTTATATCAGACCATTCGGACCCAGCTGAAAGCCATTCAGCAATTGGTTCATTACCCTCAGCAACCACCGGAGGGAGCCCCAGCTCCGAAGTCGCCTCCAACGTGTTCACAACAGCCTGCTGCACAAAGTCTCCTCTTAACAGTTGTTGTAGAGATGTGTCTGCTGCGTGAACTCTGTGTGGCATTGACCTGGTCTCTAATCTGAGCTGCTGTAAACCTGTGATTTCTGAGGCTGGTGACTCGGATAAACTTATCCTCAAAAGCAGAGGCGACTCTTGATGTTCCTTTCCTGGGGCGGTCCTCATGTGAGCCAGTTTCTTTGTAGCGCTTGATGGTTTTTGCAACTGCACTTGGGGACATCAAAGTGTTCCCAATTTTTCGGACTGACTGACCTTCATTTCTTAAAGTAATGATGGCCACTCGTTTTTCTTTACTTAGCTGCTTTTTTCTTGCCATAATACAAATTCTAACAGTCTATTCAGTAGGGCTATCAGCTGTGTATCCACCAGACTTCTGCACAACAAAACTGATGGTCCCAACCCCATTTATAAGGCCAGAAATTCCACTTATTAAACCTGACAGGGCACACCTGTGAAGTGAAAACCATTCCCGGTGACTACCTCTTGAAGCTCATCAAAAGAATGCCAAGAGTGTGCAAAGCAGTCATCAAAGCAAAAGGTGGCTACTTTGAAGAACCTAGAATATAAGACATATTTTCAGTTGTTTCACACTTTTTTGTTAATTAATTTGTTAGTTAATTCCACATGTGTTAATTCATAGTTTTGATGCCTTCAGTGTGAATGTCCAATTTTCAATACAGAAAAATCTTTAAATGAGAAGGTGTGTCCAAACTTTTGGTCTGTACTGTATATATATATATATATATATATATATATATATACATATATATACAGTATATATATATATATATATATACATATACACTGCTCAAAAAATAAAGGGAACACTGAACTAACACATCCTAGATCTAAATGAATGAAATATTCTCATTGAATACTTTGTTGTGTACAAAGTTGAATGTGCTGTCAACATAATCACACAAAAATCATCAATGGAAATCAAATTTTTGAACCAATGGAGGCCTGGATTTGGAGAGATCCCCAAAATGAAAGTGGAAACAAGTCAAAATGATGCTTAGTATTGTGTGTGGCCTCCACGTGCCTGTATGACCTCCCTACAATGCCTGGGCATGCTCCTGATGAGGTTGCGAATGTTCTGCTGAGGGATCTCCTTCCAGACCTGGACTAAAGCATCCGGCAACTCCATTCGTTCAAAAATGTGATTTCCATTGATGCTTTTTGTGTGATAATGTTGACAGCACAATCAACTTTGTACAGAACAAAGTATTCAATGAGAATATTTCAATCATTTAGATCTAGGATGTGTTATTTGAGTGTTCCCTTTATTTTTTGAGCAGTATATATATATATATATATATATATATATATATATATATACACCTGAAAATAATATTTGACCTAATTTTTTAATGAATAAATTAGGCACTTTAAATACTTAACGAGTAGATAATAGAACATGATTCATTGTCACAGCACTAAATGCATAGATATATTATGTTGTGTGTTTCATTGGCTCAATTATATATACAGTCAGCTGGATTAAAAACTGACAGAATGGGTTGTGTAAATGTGTGCTTTGCACTGCTGCAGATTACTGAGAGGTTTTAATGAACTGCAGTATTATTACGCTTTAAATTCTAGAAACTGAAATGGATTACTGACATCCAGCTAAGTCTACGTATAAATGAGAATGTGACAGTACTGTAAAGTAGAATACATGTCCCATGGTTAAGGATTAAGCTAAATTTTAAAACATGTGGTACTGTACACATATATTTCAAATCCCTAAAGAACATAAAAAGCAGATAAATTGTTCTCAAACGTAGAAAAAAACCCAGCTGTAAATGTATGACAATGGAAGATAGCTATTAACTTGCAGTGCAGTACATTAATGACAATGTGAACATAGGTAATGGCACAGCAACTGAGTTTGCACAATCGCGCCACCCTGTGGCTATGCCATTTTTCCAATATAGGTTGTTAACACTTGCACTGCCAAAGCTAACAAGGATCATGGTATAACAAGAGAGGGGAGAGACTGTTTTAAACTAGAAAGCTGTGGCTGACATTAAATACAAGTAATAAAACAAAAGTACATACATTACAAATATAATTGAGTGTGTTCAGAGAACTATGATAAACGGCATTAAGAAATGGAGTAGCTGAATTTTCTGCATAGAAAATGCAGGAAGGCAAACACGGAAAAATATTCTGCACACTAAATGGGGTAAAAGTATCACATCACTACTGTGAGTATTTATAATACAAAAGATAGAAGAATGGTCAAAAGTACCAGGAGATTCCAGTGCCAGTCAGAAATAAAGTAAAGCAACCTTAATATAACATTTTTAGCAAATGATAGGTGATTAATATATGTTAAGTTATGTAATTTCTCAATATACGATACTCATTGTATAAAGTCCTTACTATCATCCATTAGAAACTTTCTTGATTTATTTCCAATTGATACACATTTGTCCTGATCATGTGAAGAAGACACACATGTGCTCGGTTTGCACCAGTATAGATATCAGAATTGTGTCTTCTATAGAGATATGTACCTTTGTGTTCATTACAAGATCAGGACAAATTTACTGTATATTTGTAAGGGGATTGAATAATGTCTATTATGATAAAATGGTACTGCTACACTAAGGCCTCTTTCACACATCAGTTTTTTACAATCAGGCACAATCCGTCCAATTGCTAAAAAGACGGATCCGGCTTAGATTGGAAAAAACTGATGTGCCGGATCCGGTTTTTAGCCGGATCCGTCGTGAACTTTTGAACCCGGAAAATGTATTGTACGCATGTCTGGCACGGAGGAGAGAGAGAGAGAGAGACCTTGGTTAGGCTTCCAGGCAGGCGTACATGAAGAAAACGGAGTCTGGTGGCCGGATCAGTCCTATGCCTGATCCGGCTCCCATAGACTTGTATTGTATGACCAAGCCTGACGCGCCGCTTCAGGTGCTGTCAGGCGTTTCCGGCAGAAAAAAAAACGTTACATGATGCGTCCTGTCCGGCCGCCGGAATTAAAATCTATGATGGATACGGCAGAAAACGGACTAAACGCAATCACATGCGGCGCAATCCGGCACTAATGCATGTCAATGAGAAAAAAAATGGATCCGGCAGTAAAAAAAAACGGATCAGTTTTTTTCAAAAACTGCCGGATCGCGCCTTGCGGCAAAAAACTGATGTGTGAAAGTAGTCTTAAGTGTGCATAACTATTGTTCTGCACTGGTTTACTACACTTGAATGTGTATTACCATGTTTGTAAACTGTATATTTCTATTCGTGTAGATATGTGTATTATACAGTAACATGTTCTCTTTCACTGTAAAGTATATCTATGTATACACTGTGTTCCAAATTATTCTGCAAATAATATTTTCTCAGATTTTCTCAAATTACCTATATGAATTGCAGTCATTGTAATTTTCCAGTCAAATAACTATTAGAGTACAATTGAAAGGTTTTTGTACAAACTGCCTATGATAACAGTATATTTTTTTTAAAACTAAAACACTCAAACTGCACTCAAAATGCATGTTCCAAATTATTATGCACAGCAGAGTTTTCAACCTTTTTATTTTAATAAAGAACAAAAAATGGTCATTTTTGAAATTATAAGCATTAGCAGGTTCTTACAAACTGAAATCAAACAGTTTTCAACTCAAAACTTTATTCTAGGTGATGTTACATTTGCACATAGGACCCCTTGTTGGAAAGGAGCTTCTGAACTCTCTCGTCCATTGAATTTGTCAGGTTTTGGATGGTTTCTGCTTCAATTGTTTTGCATGAGGACAGAATACCCTCCCAGAGCTGTTGCTTAGATATGAACTGCCTCCCGCCATCATAGACACTCCTTTTGATGATACTCCAGAGGTTCTCAATGGGGTTGAGGTCAGGGGAGCATGGGGGCCACACCATAAGTTTGTCCCCTTTTATGCCCATAGCAGCCAGAGATGCAGATGTGTTATGTGCAGCATGAGACGTGCATTATCATGCATGAAAATGATCTTGCTGCGGAATGCACGGTTCTTCTTCTTGAACCATGGCAGGAAGTGCTGTTTGAGAAACTCAACATACACTATGGAGTTCATCTTTACCCCTTCAGGGATCCAAAAGGGGCCGACAATCTCTCTCCCCATGATTCCAGCCCAAAACATTACTCCACCTGTTAGGGTTCGAGTTCCCGCTGCTGCACAGGGGGAGTCTCAAACCGGTCCCGCTGCGGTCTCCCATCCATCTCCGTCCGCAGTGGAGCCTGCTCAGCAGAGACGTCGGTCCCAGCGTCTTTGGGACGAAGTCCTGCGTTTCCCCTTCTGAGCATGCCCAGGGTAAGATCTCTCATTGGAGACCAGGGGTCACATGTTCAGGTACTGCAGCAGCTCCTATTAGTCAGCCAGGAAGGCCCTGAAACTACATGTGTTTTGGAACAGTTTCTCATTGGTCCTTGTTTCTGGCAGGTCCTGTAGCTGTTACTATAAAAGGGTGGCATGGCTGGGCCGCCATGGCTAGTATCAATTGCATTATGTGCTTTGCGCCAGTGTGATCATGTACGCATGTGGTTAGGGCTCGGCTGAAATAAGCCCTAGAATACCGGCTTCTCCGGTGAGGAGATTTGGCTGCACGTGGTTAGGGCTTGGCTGAAATAAGCCCCTAGAATACCGTCTTCTCCGGTGAGGAGATTGCTTGATTGCGTTGCTGTCTGCATGATCACGGACTGCTATCCGCACAGCAGTTATCTGTGTATCCCTGTGAGTCTAACAGGACACAGTCTTTTTCTCAGCGGCTCTGTGACGCAACAGGGTTTGCTTTATAACGCTGGTTCAGCGCCCCAGCGTTTTACTTTGCGGCTCACTGAAGTTAAGTGAGTTCGTACTTATAGCCATATAACGCTGTGGTATTCCCGTTAGCGGCTCTGGGGATTAACAGAGTTCGCACTAACTGCCACAGCGCGCTATGGTGTTTATTTTAGCGACTCTGTGGGATAACAGAGTTCGCTACTTTCGCCATCTTACTAGCAGCGGGCTTCGCCTGCACTGTGGACCCCGGGCTGCGAACGTACCTCTCAACAATATCTATTAGGTGCGTTCCGCAGACCCTAACATAATACTAGCGCCAGGGTCTGGCTAGTAAAATGGCGGATGACCAGCGTCTACAGCAGTACATCCAGCAGCTGGAGGGTAGGTTGGCGGTCCTTGAGCGCACAACCTCAGCTGTGGATGTTACCGCAGTCGCTGTTCAGGCTGCTAGCGTAGCTGCAGCCAGTTTGTCCACCGCTACCTCTGCTCCGACATTATCCCATCTCCCACTTCCAGACAAGTTTACGGGTGACAGTAAACATTGTCGGGGATTCGTGAGTCAGTGCTCTATACAGCTTGAGCTTCTGGCAACACGTTTCCCCACGGAACGGGCACAAGTGGCTTTTATTGTGTCTCTTCTGTCGGGCAGAGCATTGGAGTGCTCCTTGGTTTTTGGAGGCTCTGAAAAAGGTCTTTTTAGGACCTCAGGTCACGCACGATACAGCACTCCAACTGCTGGCAATGTCACAGGGCTTGTCCATGGTCAGCCAGTTCTCAGTCCAATTTCGGACTTTGGCCTCTGAATTAGAGTGGCCAGATAAAGTTCTTATTCCAGTGTTCTGGAGAGGACTGGCAGACCATGTAAAGGACGATTGGCTACCAGGGTGTAAGGTTCTGTGTACATGTTCCTGAAACTCAGTTTGTTCGTCAGCCATTTTACTTTCTGTCTTGCTGCAGCTATCTTGCCCTCAGTCAAAATGGAGTTTTCAGCTTGCATGTTCCCGCCCTGATTCTCTCCTTTTGCTTCTTAAGCAGCCACAGCTGAGCAATCAGTGCTTCAGAATCTAGCCTGCAGTGAACCTGTGACCTGACTCCTAAAGCCTTGGACCTTGTACTCCAGCTATTCCTACTGAGGAACTCTGAAGCACTTGTGGACTCTGAACCCTGCTCTTTGAAAGACCCACGTTTGCATGGACTTACGGTAACAGAGAAGAAGATCCTGAATCTGTTGTGGAGAGTGATTGCTGAGCTTAGATTACTCTGGCCTGCTGTGTCTCCTGCTTCTGTGTCTGCAAACTGTGTGACTATTTTTGCCAACTTGTATGAAGTAATACAAGACTTTCTATATCAAACCTTGTTCTCATGTATTTTCATCGCACCCAAGCACAAGACGCTATATGAACTGTACTACATACATTACAAGATTCTGAAGCCAAAACGTTAGTGTCTGCTGGGTCTGGAAAGGCTGTGTCTGCTGTAACTGTGGATATCGGATGTCCGGTTGTACTTTCTGTGATGACAGTGGTTGTGACTTCTCACAACCATTCCAGGTGAGCAATTCCCTTAAGTGTTTTTTTTTCTGCAGTGTTACCACAGGTAAACACTATTGTTTTTTTTTTTTCTTTTTCTCTTTTTGTCTGCTGTAACTGTGGATATCAGATGTCCGGGTGAACTTTCTGTGATGATAGTGGTTGTGACTTCTCACAACCATTCCAGGTGAGCAGTTCCCTTAATTTTTTTTTCTCTCTACAGTGTTACCACAGGTAAACACTATTGTTTTTTTTTTTCTCCTCCCTCTTCTTCCAGTACTCCTGTCTTAAAAGATCTGGAAAATGGAGGCCCGCATAAAGGAACTTTGCGGAGTGACTGATAATATCCTTGCAGATTTGCAGAATATAAAGACCCGTTTTTCAAGCCTACAGGACCTCACTAATCACAATTTGCAAGTGTTTGGACAGACTGCCCAGGATTTGCGAGCCAGGATTGAGGTTCTAGAAGAGCGAGTCCAGGCTCCTGCCATAGCCCCGAGTTCTGGGATTCCCAAGTTGCCCCCTTTTCGTTTTGGCGGTGAACGTGAGAAATTCAGGGGATTTATTAATCAATGCAATCTTTTTTTTTCTGCACATGCTTCACAATTTCCCACTGAACGATCTAAGGTGCTTACTATAATTATGTTGCTTACCAACAAGGCTTTGATGTGGGCAAACCCTCTGATTGAGACTGAGGATGATTGTTTGAATCACCTTGATGCTTTTATTTCAGCCATGGGGCAGGTGTTTGATGACCCCAATCGAGGTGCAACAGCTGAAGCAGCCATGTTAGCTTTGCGCCAAGGTAAGCACTCGGTAGCTGAATATGCCTTGGATTTCAGGAGATGGGCCCTTGATACCACCTGGGACAGTTCCGCCAAAAAATCTATTTTTCGAAAGGGGTTATCTCCACTGATTAAGGATGAACTTGCTCGTGCCGACCCTCCCACTGCGTTAGGTGACTTTATTAACTACTGCATCCGTATTGATACTCGTCTGACTGAACGCAGGCAAGAGAGATGGTTCGAAAGCAATCGCACTAACCTTTTCCTACCTTCCTCTCCAGCTAAGGAACCTTTGAGTAGGATTACACGGGAACCTGAACCTGAACCCATGCAGGTAGACTCTTTACAACGACGGGTTAGTGATGCACGCAAGGAACATCGTTTTAAGGAAAATCTATGTTTCTATTGTGGTAAGTCAGGGCACTTCATTATAAACTGCCCCAGCCGTTCTCGTAAGACTACTGCAGCACTCATTCATTGTGAGTGTTGCGAGAGGGGATCTGTCAGGACCGAGCCTCAGGCTCCAGAGAGATCTGCAGCAACAGATCTTGATTTCTCGGACTTAAACTCCGTTACCTCTGAGGACGTTGACTGTGTAAACGCTGCCATTTTTCAAGTTTCCTCAGCGGTGTCCCAGCTGAGTTGTAAGAAAAACAATTCTCATTGCTTTCTTTCCATCAAACTCTGGGTTGACTCAGCTTGGGTGTCTAGCTCTGCTATGATCGACTCAGGGGCAAGTGGAAATTTTATGGATGTCTCCTTTGCTCTGAAACAGGGATACGTTCAGTGAAGAAGGCTACTCCAGTACAGATGGAAACTGTGGATGGCTCCCTGCTGACCTCTGGACCAGTGGATCAGGAAACAGAGCCTTTGAGGGTTCTTATGGGTAAAGATCATCAAGAGAAACTGTCCTTTATGCTTATCTCTTCTCCCCACTTTCCCATTATTCTAGGGCTACCATGGCTGCAGGCTCAGAATCCTACCATTAACTGGGAGACCAAGGAATTACACTTTCCAGAGAAACAGATGAGTCCAAAAGTTTCAGCTTGCTCTGTTCCTAAAGGAACCATGTCAGTCCCTGAACTACCAGCTGTATACCAGGACTATGTGGATTTATGTGACAAGAAGAACGCTGACCAGCTTCCTCCTCACCGTCCATATGATTGTCCAATTGAATTATTGCCTGGAGCAGAGATACCTTTTGGTAAGATCTACCCCCTGGCGGGGCCCGAGCTAAAGGCTTTAAAGGATTACATAGACGAAAATCTAGCCAAGGGCTTCATACGCCCCTCTTCATCTCCTGCAGGTGCACCCATCTTCTTTGTAAAGAAGAAAGATGGATCTCTGAGACCATGCGTAGACTATAGGGAACTCAATAAGGTTACTATTAGAAACCGTTATCCATTGCCTTTAATCCCTGAGTTATTGGAGAGAGTGCGACATGCCAAAATTTTCTCTAAACTAGATCTTCGTGGGGCCTATAACTTAGTCCGTATTAGACCTGGGGATGAATGGAAGACTGCATTCAGGTCACGCTATGGACACTTTGAATATCTAGTTATGCCTTTTGGTCTGAGTACCGCCCCAGCCACTTTCCAACACTTGGTGAATGACATCTTCAGGGATCTCCTAGATACATTCGTGGTAATTTATTTGGATGATATTCTAATTTTTTCTAACTCCACAGAGGAACATCATGGACATGTGAGAATGGTCTTGGAACGTCTAAGACAAAATCATCTTTACATCAAACTTGAAAAGTGTGAATTCCATAGGACCGAAATTCAATTTCTGGGGTATGTACTGTCTACACAAGGAATTAGTATGGATGGAAGCAAAACCCAAGCCATCAAGGATTGGCCAAGTCCTAGAAATGTGAAGGAGGTACAGCGCTTCATCGGGTTTGCCAACTTCTATAGACGTTTCATTAGAAATTTCTCTGAGGTAGTGTCACCTATCACCCAACTTACCCGGAAAGAGTCTAGGTTCTCCTGGACTCCCCAAGCCCAGGAAGCATTTTCCCGTCTAAAAGATAAATTTACCACTGCACCTATCCTAGTACATCCCAACCCCGAGCTTGCCTTCATAATAGAGGTGGATGCTTCAGACTGTGCCGTTGGAGCTATACTCTCTCAGAGAACAGGTGAGAAGAATGTCTTGCATCCCTGTGCCTTCTTTTCCCAGCAGTTGTCTTCGGCTGAGAGGAACTACGATGTGGGCAATAGAGAGTTGTTGGCCATTATTGCCGCCTTCAAAGAATGGAGACACCTTCTTCAGGGAGCTGCACAGCAAATAGTCGTCCTGACAGATCATCGTAACCTTGAGTTTATCAGGTCGGCTAAGTGCCTGACTCCTCGCCAGGCTCGCTGGAATCTTTTCTTAAACCAATTTAATTTTATCATTTCTTATAGACCAGGATCGCGCAATGGAAAGGCTGATGCACTCTCTAGGATTTACTCAGCAGAGACACGTCCAATTACTCCTCCTAAGACTATTCTTCCTGACTCTAGATTCCTAGGAGTAATTCATAATCAAGACCTACTTAAGGACATCAAGGAAGATACCATGCGGATTCCTTTTTGGCACAACCCCCAAGGGACGTAAGTCTTGTCTTTAAGAATGGTGTGTGGATTCAGGGACAACGCCTGTATATTCCTGAAACAGTCAGATTGAGAGTATTGCAACTCATTCACGATTCCAAGATAGCTGGGCATAGAGGAATTCTAAAGACACAGGAATTTCTCTCTCGTTTCTTTTGGTGGCCCACTTGCAGGAAGGATGTTTTAAACTATGTCACTTCATGTGAAGTCTGTGCAAGATGCAAAACACCTCGCTCCTCACCAACTGGTCTGTTACAGCCTCTTCCCACCCCGTCCCGCCCGTGGGGATCCATTTCTATGGACTTCATTGTGGAGTTACCAACCTCTCAAGGGAAGAACACCATTCTAGTGGTGGTTGACCGTCTAACAAAGGCAGCTCATTTTATCCCTTGTGTCGGCTTACCCACTGCAAAACAGACATCAGATTTGATGATTAAAGATGTGTTTCGCTTACATGGAGTACCGGATGAGGTTATTTCGGATCGAGGGGTGCAATTCACTTCTAGGTTTTGGCAAAATTTCTGTGCAGCATTGGACATTAAAGTAAACCTTTCTTCTGCTTTTCATCCCCAGACTAATGGACAGACCGAACGAACCAATCAAACCCTGGAGCAGTATCTCCGCTGCTTTATCTGCCACCTACAGGATGATTGGGTGGATCTACTTCCATTAGCTGAGTTCTCGTATAACAACTCTCAGAGTGCCTCCACTAAGCAGTCTCCTTTTTACTCTAATCTAGGTTATCATCCTAACATTCTACCACGATTTCTCATAGAAACGCCTTTACCACCCGTGGCTGAAAGAATCACGTCTTTACAGAAGAATATGGATCTTCTAAAGGAGAATCTGGAATCGGCTCAGGAAAGGTACAAGAAAGCAGCAGATAAATTTCGTAAACCTGCACCAGCTTTCAAGGTAGGAGACTTGGTCTGGCTGTCAACCAGAAATCTTAAGTTAAGGATTCCATCGTCTAAGTTGGGACATAAGTACATTGGACCCTATAAAATCAGTAAAATTATAAGTGCCGTTGCTTGTCGTCTTCAACTGCCCAGAACTATGAGAATTCACCCTGTCTTTCATGTATCCCTACTAAAGGCTGCGACACCCAATACGTTTCCTGGACGTTCTTCTCCTTGCCCTGACCCAGTGCTAGTCGATGGTCAGGAAGAATTTGTGGTGGAAAGGATTTTAGATTCCAGGTTGTATAGAAATCAGTTACAATATCTGATTAAATGGCAGGGCTACCCAGTGGAGGACAACTCATGGGAACCAGTCAATAACGTTAATGCTCCTCGCTTGCTCCGTCAGTTTCATCAGAGGTACCCACACAAGCCTGGCCTGAGGTCATCCGGAGGTTGTCCCTAAGGGGGAGTAATGTAAGGTTCTGTGTACATGTTCCTGAAACTCAGTTTGTTCGTCAGCCATTTTACTTTCTGTCTTGCTGCAGCTATCTTGCCCTCAGTCAAAATGGAGTTTCCAGCTTGCATGTTCCCGCCCTGATTCTCTCCTTTTGCTTCTTAAGCAGCCACAGCTGAGCAATCAGTGCTTCAGAATCTAGCCTGCAGTGAACCTGTGACCTGACTCCTAAAGCCTTGGACCTTGTACTCCAGCTATTCCTACTGAGGAACTCTGAAGCACTTGTGGACTCTGAACCCTGCTCTTTGAAAGACCCACGTTTGCATGGACTTACGGTAACAGAGAAGAAGATCCTGAATCTGTTGTGGAGAGTGATTGCTGAGCTTAGATTACTCTGGCCTGCTGTGTCTCCTGCTTCTGTGTCTGCAAACTGTGTGACTATTTTTGCCAACTTGTATGAAGTAATACAAGACTTTCTATATCAAACCTGTGTCTCATGTATTTTCATCGCACCCAAGCACAAGACGCTATATGAACTGTACTACATACATTACACAGGAGATTCCTGCAACACTGGAGAAACTCATTTCTATATCTACCCGCATCGACCTCCGTTTTCACGAGCGGAGGTTAGAGCGGACTCAGTGTAGGCAGAGGTTTCGGCTGGCACCCACCTTTGCCAAACCTCTTGAATTTCCCGTTCGGGCGTCCGACTCCCCAGAGACCATGGAGACTACTCGAGTGAGATCTAAGTCTCGGACCACTCGAGTATCCGTGGTCTGTAGAGTGTGTCAGCAGCCAGGACATTATGCCAACCGATGTCCTCAGCGAATGAGTAAACGGTCATGTTCCGTGACCATGGGTGCAGGGTCATTAGACGCGAGGGATTTTGCTCCGAAAGTGCTCCTTAAAGGGTTAATCTCTTTAGGTTCATCCACTCTTCCCACCAAGCTTTGTGTGGACTCTGGGGAGAGGGGAATTTTATGTCCTCCTACTTTGCCACTCGCCATTCCATACCGCTGGTGACGCTCGCCGAGCCAATATCGGTGAGAATATTGAATGGAGCAATCCTGCCCTCACAAATCACCCACCAGACTGTCTCACTACCTCTGTCTATGTCCCCTTCTCATCAGGAGATTATATCCCTTTTTGTTCTTCCTGAGGGAATGGATGAGGTTTTGTTGGTATTACCCTGGCTTCGCCACCACTCTCCCAATATTGAGTGGTCCTCTGGGAGAATACTGGGTTGGGGTGATCATTGCAGAGACAGATGTCTCAGAGAGGATGTTCAGGTTTCCACCACGGAGATACCTATAGACCTTGCTTCTCTCCCCAAGGTTTATCTGTCATACGCGGACGTATTCTCCAAAAAGGCAGCGGAGACTCTTCCGCTCATCGCCCCTATAGACCTCTTGCCTGGAACGGAGCCCCTCTCTTCCCTGAGACGGAGGCCATGTCACAATACATCCAGGAAAATCTGGCAAGAGGGTTCATTAGGAAGTCAGTGTCACCAGCAGGGGCAGGATTTTTCTTCGTGCAGAAGAAGAATGGAGAATTACGACCGTGTATAGACTATAGGGGTCTTAACGCCATTACCGTTAAGAAAAATATCCTTTGCCCCTAATATCTGAGCTCTTTGATAGGCTCCGGGGAGCAAGGGTATTTACTAAGCTGGATCTTCGTGGTGCCTATAACCTGATCCGCATCCATGAGGGGGACGAATGGAAGACGGCGTTCAATACCAGAGATGGACATTACGA
This sequence comes from Oophaga sylvatica, assembly GCA_033576555.1. NCBI lineage: Eukaryota > Metazoa > Chordata > Amphibia > Anura > Dendrobatidae > Oophaga > Oophaga sylvatica. The sequence continues at coordinate 286,583,571 of JARQOD010000004.1, read as the reverse complement.
ATACCTAGTGATGCCGTTTGGGCTCTGTAATGCTCCAGCCATCTTCCAAGATTTCGTAAATGACATCTTCCGGGACATGCTTGCTACCTCTGTGGTAGTCTATCTGGATGACATTCTCATCTTTCCTCCAGATATGGACACCCACCGGAGAGATGTTTGCAGGGTTTTCGACCTCTTGCGGGCGAATTCCTTATATGCGAAGTTGGAGAAGTGTGTGTTTGAGCAGGAGTCTCTGCCATTCCTGGGCTATATCATCTCCACTCAGGGATTGGCTATGGATCCTGACAAACTACAGGCTGTAATGGATTGGCAAGAACCCCACTCTCTTAAAGCGGTGCAGCGCTTTATGGGGTTCATTAATTACTATCGCCAATTCATTCCCCACTTCTCTACGTTGGTTGCTCCCTTGGTAGCCCTCACCAAGAAGGGAGCCAATCCCAAATTGTGGTCAGAGGAGGTCTCCAAGGCCTTTACTTCAATCAAGTCCCATTTTGCTAGTGCTCCTATCTTACATCGTCCCGAGGTTGATAAACCTTTTATATTGGAGGTAGATGCCTCGTCCGTTGGTGCTGGAGCAGTCCTTTTCCAAAAGGATGCTCAAGGTCGTAAACATCCTTGCTTCTTCTTCTCCAAGACCTTCACACCAGCGGAGAGGAATTATTCCATTGCGGATAGGGAGTTGCTAGCCATGAAGTTGGCCTTTTCAGAGTGGAGACATCTCCTGGAGGGGGCTCGCTTTCCCTTTCAAGTGTTCACTGACCACAAAAATTTGGTCTATTTACAGACCGCCCAGCGGCTAAATTCCCGTCAGGCCAGATGGTCCCTGTTCTTCTCCCGGTTCCATTTCACCCTCCACTTTCTCTCCGGGGAGAAGAACATTCGTGCCGATGCTCTGTCTCGCTCCGTGGTGTCCTCTGAGGTGGAGGAGGAGCCTCGGCTGATTGTCCCCACAGAGAGCCTAAGAACTGTGGCCCTGGTTCGCTCGAGTCTGTGCCTCCAGGCAAGACTTTTGTGCCCATCAATTTGCGACTGGAGGTACTCTCTTGGGCACACTCGTCCAGGGTGCGTGGACATTTTGGGGCAAAGAGGACATCTGAGTTGCTGGCGAGGACATACTGGTGGCCACATATGGTCCGTGACATCAGGGAATACGTTCAGGCGTGCGTCTCCTGCGCCAAGAATAAATCCCCTCGACAACGGCCAGCTGGGATACTTTTCCCTTTGCCGGTGGCAGACAGGCCCTGGGAGATGGTTGGGATGGATTTTGTGGTAGGCTTACCCAAGTCTCGGGGCTGCACCATCATCTGGGTGATAACCGATTATTTCTCCAAAATGGTGCACTTGGTGCCGTTACCACGGTTACCGTCTGCACGGGCCTTGGCAGCATTATTCATTAGGCATATTTTCCGCCTACACGGTATGCCAGACAAAATTGTCAGTGATCGAGGTCCCCAGTTTGCATCTCGATTCTGGAGAGAGCTGTGTCGTTTACTCAGCATTGAGTTGAATCTCTCTTCTGCATACCATCCCGAGACGAATGGGTTGGTAGAGAGGGCCAACCAGACCTTGGTCACATACTTGCGACATTTTGTCTCTGCCAGGCAGGATGACTGGGCATCCTTGCTACCGTGGGCTGAGTTCGCTATAAATAATGCTGTGGCTGACTCCACCGGACAGACTCCATTCCTCCTGAACTACGGTCAGCATCCACGGGCATGGGCACTGGTACCCGTGGATGCTGACCGTAGTTCAGGAGGAATGGGGTCTGTCCGGTGGAGTCAGCCACAGCATTATTTATAGCGAACTCAGCCCACGGTAGCAAGGATGCCCAGTCATCCTGCCTGGCAGAGACAAAATGTCGCAAGTATGTGACCAAGGTATGGTTGGCCCTCTCTACCAACCCATTCGTCTCGGGATGGTATGCAGAAGAGAGATTCAACTCAATGCTGAGTAAATGACACAGCTCTCTCCAGAATCGAGATGCAAACTGGGGACCTCGATCACTGACAATTTTGTCTGGCATACCAATTCCAGGGTGGCAGACTGGGCTGTGGAGGCACGGGACATTTGGGACCGCACCCAGGATGCCATTCAGGCCTCCAAAGAGGATGAGATCTTCGGCCGATGCCCATCGGCACCCCGCTCCTACATTTGCTCCTGGTGACCTAGTGTGGCTCTCTGCCCGAAACATCAGGCTACGTGTAGAGTCCACCAAGTTGGCACCTCGCTTTTTTGGTCCCTTTAAAGTTCTTGAGCAGGTGAACCCGGTGGTTTACCGCCTAGCCCTTCCGCCTCGCCTTGGTATCACCGACACCTTTCACGTGTCCCTCCTGAAACCCGTGGCCATGTCCCGGTTTTCCAAGTCATCTGCCGGGACGTCGGGTTCATCTACCGATGATCATGAGGTGAACACCATTGTTGGGTGCAATGTGGTACGAGGTAAAAAATTTTATTTGGTGGATTGGAGGGGTTATGGGCCTGAGGATAGGTCCTGGGAGCCTGCCGAGCATGTTCACGCTCCGCAGCTCATCGCTGCCTTTGAGCGCAGCGAGGCCCAAAGAAGGGGGGCCCTAGGATGGGGGGTAATGTTAGGGTTCGAGTTCCCGCTGATGCACAGGGGGAGTCTCGAACCCGTCCCGCTGCGGTCTCCCATCCATCTCCGTACGCAGTGGAGCCTGCTCAGCAGAGACGTCGGTCCCAGTGTCTTGCCCATTCCAATACTGTGCAGAGACTTGCTGCTGCCTCTCCTGGATCTGCTATTATAGCCAGTACTGGAGCAGACATCTTTGGGACGAAGTCCTGCGTTTCCCCTTCTGAGCATGCCCAGGGTAAGATCTCTCATTGGAGATCAGGGGTCACATGTTCAGGTACTGCAGCAGCTCCTATTGGTCCGCCAGGAAGGCCCTGAAACTACATGTGTTTTGGAACAGTTTCTCATTGGTCCTTGTTTCTGGCAGGTCATGTAGCTGTTAATATAAAAGGGTGGCATGGCTGGGCAGCCATGCGCTAGTATCAATTGCATTATGTGCTTTGCGCCAGTGTGATCATGTACGCATGTGGTTAGGGCTCGGCTGAAATAAGCCCCTAGAATACCGGCTTCTCCGGTGAGGAGATTTGGCTGCACATGGTTAGGGCTTGGCTGAAATAAGCCCCTAGAATACCGGCTTCTCCGGTGAGGAGATTGCTTAATTGCGTTGCTGTCTGCATGATCACGGACTGCTATCCGCACAGCAGTTATCTGTGTATCCCTGTGAGTCTAACAGGACACAGTCTTTTTCTCAGCGGCTCTGTGACGCAACAGGATTCGCTTTATAACGCTGGTTCAGCGCCCTAGCCTTTTACTTTGCGGCTCACTGAAGTGAGTTCGTACTTATCGCCATATAGTGCTGTGGCATTCCTGTTAGTGGCTCTGGGGATTAACAGAGTTCGCACTAACTGCCACAGCTCGCTACGGCGTTTATTTTAGCGACTCTGCGGGATAACAGAGTTCGCTACTTTCGCCATCCTACTAGCAGCGGGCTTCGCCTGCACGGTGGACCCCGGGCTGCGAACGCACCTCTCAACAATATCTATTAGGTGCGTTCCGCAGACCCTAACACCACCTCCTCCTTGTTGGCGCCGTAGCCATGTTTGCATGGGGTGTCCATCAACCAGCCATCCTCCACCCATCCATCTGGACCATAGAGCATTGCACGGCCCTCATCGGTGAACAAAACAGTTTTTAAGTTAGTCTTCATGTATTGTTTGGCCCACTGGAGCCATTTCTGCTTGTGTGCAGTGGATAGAGGAGGTCGACAGGATGGCTTACGCACAGCTGCAAAGCTCTGAAGGACCCTGCATCTTGTTGTTCGGGGGACGTTGGAGGCACCAGCAGCTTCAAAAACTTGTCTGCTGCTATGACAAGGCTTTTTTGCCGCTGATTTTTTAACCTGACGTAATTGCCTGTAGGAAAGAGTCCTCAATTTTCCCTTATCAGCACGCACACGTGTGTACTGTGAATCAGCTACATACTTCTTGATTGTGCGATGATCACGATGAAGTGTCTTGGCAATGTTGATTGCAGTCATGCCTTGACCTAAACACTCCACAATTTGTTGCTTCTCAGCAGCCGACACATCCTTTTTCTTTCCCATTTTGGCAGAAAATGTAGGCTGCTTAATAATGTGGGACAGCCTTCTTAAGTAGTCTTGCCTTTCATTGGACACACCTGCCAAACTAATTAGCACAGGTGTCTGCAATTGCTTACAGTGATATAAAGAGCCCTAACACACATCACCATCAATGAGTTTAACTGACAAACAAAAAAATTCTTACCTTATGACTCCTAAACAATTTTTGCATAATAATTTGGAACACAGAGTAGACTTAGTGTAAGCGTAGTGGTTAGGTACGGCCACTAGATGGGGGCATTATAGAATGCTATATGGGTAATTAGCGCTTAGGATAAGATAGGGTAAAACATAGGAGGGGCTGCTGTGTGGTAGTCTGGAACGTTTCCTTAGAGTAGTTAGTTAGGGTTCAATGCCGAGGCTTCCAGACAGGCTATAGGCCCTGGACACCACAGTAGTTACGTAACATTCTTACAAGAACTTCAGCCATTTAGAGTCCCTTAGGGACAGAAGGACAGTGTGCAGCACCGGAGTGTCAGCAGCTTTGAGTGGGAACAAGGAAAATGTCCAGAAAGTACAGGGTGCAGATTGTTCGAGATGTGGCAGATCATTGCATGGGCAGACGCACTGCGATCTGGGGC
>JARQOD010000004.1:286555534-286578721 GCA_033576555.1 Oophaga sylvatica | reverse complement strand
GCGGGGAAGCCGCAGATCAGGGGGTGACAGTGGCTCCCGGACTAGTCTGACATTGGGGGCCATGCTGAACAACTTGACCAAGTTCACCAGCAGTAATACCATGCTGTGAAGCTGGACAGAGCGAATGCGGGGATTGTTCAGGATGCACCTGATGACCCCTGATCTGGAGGCCGAGGTGGCCATCGTGGCATTGGAGAGAGAGGCCCGGGACTCTGTGATGTTAAGGCCCCCGGGACAACAGAATACTTTTGTCCGAGTAATGCAGATCTTGGAGGAAACCCACGGGGACCCGACTGATGTAGTGGAACTGATAACCCGACTGTTCAGCCGCATGCAGGGAGAGGGGAGACAGTCACTCAGTATATGAATGTGCTGCAGGAGCTCTATACGGCCATCGAGCGAAAGGACGGGGTAGGCGTGGGGCCCCTTGATATTACCCTGCGAGACCTCTTGGTGACTGGAATTCGTGACCCCCTGACTAAGCAAGCCTTGCGAGAACAAATACGGGTAGATCCGCGTTTGACCATCTCCGGGGTAGGGAGTGAGGCCCGCGCGCGAGAGCAGGAGCAAAAGGTGACAGCCCCCGCAGGAAAGGCCCCGAGCATTGAAGCCTCTCTGAATGCCATCAGCGAGCCCCCGTGGGTGGGGGAAATGCGACAGGAGCTGGAGAATATCAGAGGTGAACTGGCTGAAGTGAAAAGAAAGGCCGGAGCTAGAAGCGGCCTACCCGGGCCGAACATGTCAACTTGGAGGCCCCGTAACGCTCGGGATGGCCGGCCCCCACGGCACGTCGCTTGTTTTAACTGTGGAGAGGTGGGTCATTTCACCCATTAAACTAAAGGGCTCTGAGCCGGGGGGACACCGCTCGGAGCCAGAATACACCCCATGGGGTCGTGGAAGACCCGAGGAACTAGTCGCGAAGTGCCCGCTGGTCTGGGCGGAAATTGAAGGCCGTGCCGTGCGTTGCATGGTGGACAACGGGGTCACAAGTGACCTCTATGCCCGAGACTTATTTCCGGCAGCATTTTCCCGAAACCACAAGACCCCAGTGAGGGTCCATGATAAAACTAGTGGCTGCCAATCAATTACCTATACCCATTGCTGGAGTAGCCTGGATGCAAATCTCAATGTGCGGCAAGGAACTGGGCCGGCGAGGCGTGGTCCTGACTCAGGGAGGCGAAACTGATGAATACGTCGTAACCTTGGGCATTAATGTACTAAAAGAATTCGGCAGTCTCCTTTTCCATGAACCTGCTCGAGACGAAGTGATGGAGCTCCCGTACCCTGCAGGGGCAGGTCTTCCAGCAGCTGGTGCGGGGAGCGCGAGTTCAGGAGGCTTGCCAGGAGGGAGAGGTGCTGGGGAGAGTGACGGCGCCTGCAGCTCCTCAGCTGGTGCTACCGCCAGGACAGACAGTTGTTGCTCTGCCTGTCCGGGCCCATATACCACTGGAAGGAGTAGAGGTGCAGGTGGAGCCATGCCTCCTCGAGCACCTATCCTCCAGGCTTCTAGTGGCTCGCGCCATGGCTACCGTGCGAAAGGGGATCATCCCCGTATGTTCAATATATTTCTAGGACATCTAGTCGGCCCTATCGTGGCCCTATAGGTATTCACACTTGCCTAATAGCCGTTTGCTTACGCTGATGTGTATTGGTGTATAGCTTCCCTGTTAGGAGAACCCCTGTTAGCCATCCAGTTATTTCCCTAATCAGCATATAAAGGTTCAATATAAGCTTGCTCCGTCTCTGTCTCGTCACTGCATCCCACTACCCTACGAATACCACAGTCCATGACACTCGGCTCCCGCTCGCAGCAGAGCAGGAGCCGAGGGTCATTAGCATATCGCATCCGATTCTCTGGTATCGGATGCCATACGCAAGTGTGACCCCGGCCTAATAGTCCAAACACACATGAAGGATGCTAATGCTAGTCATGCCAACACCCAATTTCAGGTTATTAAAGAAACCAATTAGTTAATGAACAAAATGAATAAAGGGTATGTATATAAGGCAGTTTTCCATGAGCTTTAGACATAGACAACTTAAATCTTGCAATCTTCATCTGACATAGTCCTGGTACTTTATCAAAGGAGACACTGTTAATAACATACTTCATAACCGACAAGCCAAGTCTACAGTACATAGTGTCATAGGACGCCTTATCTTTATGCATGAACAAGGAAAATTCAGAAGGGTTCACAAACTTTCAAAGGTAAATAATTAGGAAATAGATGTTTTTAGGCTAAAATTCCTCTTAATCAGAAAAAAAATAAAAATCTGTTTTCTTCTTTTTAGTAATAACATTTCTTACATAGCATAAAACACCTTTTTGTGTACCATAAGTGGAATCATGAAAATTCAACCCATGTTTGTGAGTCGAAAAATATTGGACAAAAATGTTGCATGATGTCTGTATGTTATGGTTTTTTGTTTTAGATGGTCAAAGCATAGATGGAAATATCTTTATTCAAGTGCTGATTGCGGGATTGCTCACTATTACTATAGCCTGAAGAAGAGCTGGACTCTTTATCCTTTACCTTATCCATAAAACTGGTACAGCACAACAGGACTATTTATATGTTTTTTTAAATGCTGAAAATCTGAACACCTTCTTGAAACATTTTTAATGCACTTATTTTGTACATTTTTCTTAATTTTATTTTTTGTTTTTCAATAAACTCAAGGCTAACTAAAAAATTTTTCAAAGGAAATGTACCGTATTTTGTATTTTCTGAATATCTTAATTTGAAGGTGTCAATTGTTTGAGTGATGAATCGTGTTTGCAAGAGAAATGCTCACCCAGCTGGCTGACTCTCAAATTCTTCTGACCACTGATCCTGGATGTCTTCAGTAGATAAATCAACATCTCTTGTTGCTGCAAAGTTATATTCACTGCCCTCTGTTCCATGAAAGTAGATGGAGTTGCCATCTGACTGACAACTATGCTATGGAGACAAGAACCAGACATGACAATCTATAACAAAATAATTTATAATAATAATTTGTATGTATATAATGCCAACATATTTTGCAGCACTTAATGTATCAGCACTTGATGTACATAATTCAACAATTCAAATAAGAGGTAAATGTACCCTGTTCACAAGTTTACAATTGTTGAGGAAATAGGGACACAAAGCTTAAAAAGTGCTTATTTAATATGGTCCAGCACACTTTCATGATAAATAAAGGTATTGATGTAACACTCCATGAACAGGTCACCACCAGCCAGTGTATTTCCAGTTACAAAGTGCTATAAACAAGTTTGGTTAAATGTTTGTACAGATTTAAAAGCCCATCTAGTCTAGAATGTGATTTTCATTGTTAATTCTGTTTCTAGTTCTATGCAAAAAAAGCATATTCACTGTATAAATAAAAAAAACTACAATTTTCCAATATATTTTCTTAATACTTGAACTAATAATACTCTGTTTGGTAAATGTACATACTGTACAGTCCAAGCTCAAATAAATAAAATCAATTTGAACAATATCTAAGAGTTCTTAAGGAGCCCAGCTCAGCTACTGTCGTGTCCCAGTACAGTGGGTATGGAAAGTTTTCAGACCCCTTTAAATTTTTCACTCTTTGTTTCATTGCAGCCATTTGGTAAATTCAAAAAAGTTTATTTTTTTATTAACCCCTTAATGTCCAATGACGTGCACAGTCCGTCATGGCAAGGTGTCAGTTCCGGCACCAGGACGGACTGTGCACGTCATCCCTTTGATCTACCACTGCGTGTAAACACGCAGTGGTAGATCAGTGCCGACAGCTGTCACAGACAGCTGACAGGCACGGCAAGCGGTGCGGGGACCTTTGCCGTCGGTCCCAGCACCTACAGCTCCCTCTGCCTCAGATCGGCGCCCTGCAATGTATTTGCAGGGCCCGATCTCTGCCTTGATGACCCGGGGTTGTCATGACAACCTCTGGGTCATGTAGCTACGGAAAGCTGCTGTGATCATGGTCACAGCAGCTTTCACTATAGTTACAATGCATTGCAATGCTGGAGCATTGCAATGCATTGTAACTGCAATAAAAAGTAAAAAAAGTGAAAGTCCCATAAAGGGACAAGTTAAAAAAAAGCATTTTTTTAAAAAAATTGTAAAAAAAATATTAAAAAATAATTTTAAAAAAATCCCCTAAAAAATACACATTTTTATGTAATAAAAAAACAAAAAAAAAAAAAAACACACATGTTTGATATCGCCGCGTCCATAAAAATCCTATCAATAAAAGCGTATCCCTAGTTAACCCCTTCAGTGAAAGCCGTAAAAAAAAAAAAAAAAGTAGTAAATTATACTTTTTCCAAGCGGTATCATCACACCGCTTGGAAAAGGTGCAATAACACGCGATCAAAAATACGGATATAAATAAACATGGTACCGCTGAAAACGTCATCTTGTCCTGCAAAAAACAAGCCGCTATACAGCATCATCAGCGAAAAAATAAAAAAGTTATCGCTCGTGGAATAAACTGATGCAAAAATAATTATTTTTCTATAAAACTTTTTATTGTGTAAAAAACGCCAAAACATAAAAAAATATATAAATGAGGTATCGCTATAATCGTAGTGACCGAAGAATAAAGCTGCTTTATCAATTTTACCACACGCGGAACGGAGGAAAAACAAACAATTCCTGAATTGCTGGTTTTTGTTCATTCTGCTTCCACAAAAATCGGAATAGGAAGCGATCAAAAAACGTTATGTGCCCGAATATGGTACCAATAAAAACGTCAACTCATCCCGCAAAAAATAAGCACACAGATAACTCTGTCAGCCGAAATATGGAAAAATTATAGCTCTCAAAATACGGCGATGCAAAAATTTCATACAAAAAATTATTCCAAAAAAAAGCGTCTTTTAGAGTGTGACAGAAGCTAAACATGAAAAAAGGGTATAAGTCTGGTATCGCTGTAATCGCACCAACCCGAGGAATAAAGTCGCCTAATCACTAATACCGCACGAGGAATGGCGTAAAAAAGAAAACCAATTCTTCACCTTTTGTGGATTTGTTCATTCTGCTTCCCAAAGATCGCAATAAGGCGATCACAGTGGTTCCCCCCACATATGGGGTATCAGCGTACTCAGGACAAAATGCACTTCAAATTTTGGGGTTCTATTTCTCCTGTTACCCTTATAAAAATAAAAATTTGGGGGCAAAAAGGTCATTTTTGTGGAAAAAAAAAGGATTTTTTATTTTCACGGTTCTACGTTATAAACTTCTGTGAAGCCCTTGGGGGTTCAAAGTGCTGACCACACATCTAGATAAGTCCCTTGGGGGGTCTAGTTTGCAAAATGGGGTCATTTGTGGGGGTTTCTACTGTTTAGGCACATCAGGGGCTCTCCAAACGCGACATGACACCCGCAGACCACTCCATCAAAGTCTGCATTTAAAAACGGTGCTCCTTCCCTTCCGAGCTCTGCCATGCGTCAAAATAGTGGTTCCCCCCCACATATGGGGTATCAGCGTACTCAGGACAAATTGCACAATAGCTTTTGGGGTCCTATTTCTCCTGTTACCCTTATAAAAATAAATATTTGGGGGCAAAAAGATTATTTTTGTGGAAAAAAATATGATTTTTTTTATTGTCACGTCTCTACGTTATAAACTTCTGTGAAGCACTTGGGGGTTCAAAGTGCTCACCACACATCTAGATAAGTTCCTTGGGGGTCTAGTTTCCAAAATGGAGTCACTTGTGGGGGTTTCTACTGTTTAGGCACATCAGGGGCTCTTCAAACGTGACATGACACCCGCAGACCATTCCATCAAAGTCTGCAGTTGAAAAAGGCGCTCCTTCCCTTCCGAGCTCTGCCATGCGTCAAAATAGTGGTTTACCCCCACATATGGGTATCAGCGTACTCAGGACAAATTGCACAATAACTTTTGGGGTCCTGTTACCCTTTGGAAAATAAAAATTGGGGGTGGAAAGATCATTTTTGTGGAAAAGATATGATTTTTTAATTTTACAGCTCTACGTTATAACCTTCTGTGAAGCCCTTGGGGGTTCAAAGCTCTCACCACACATCTAGATAAGTTCCTTGGGGGGTCTAGTTTCCAAAATGGGGTCACTTATGGGGGGTTTCCACTGTTTAGGCACACAGGGACTCTCCAAATGCGACATGGCATCCAATCTCAATTCCAGCCAAAAAAGTCAAATGGCGCTGCTTCCCTTCCAAGCTCTGCCATCCGCCCAAATAGTGGTTTACCCCCACATATGGGGTATCAGCATACTCAGGACAAATTGCACAATAACTTTTGGGGTCCTGTTACCCTTTGGAAAATAAAAATTGGGGTGGAAAGATCATTTTTGTGGAAAAAAGATGGGGTATCGTGTACTCAGGAGAAATTGTACAACAAATATTGTGGTTCATTTTCTATTGATACCCTTGATAAAATTTTAAAAAATTGTGTCGAAAGAAACATTTTGGGAAAAAAAGTTAAATGTTCATTTTTTCCTTCCACATTGCTTCAATTCTTGTGAAGTACCTAAAGGGTTAATAAACTTCTTGAATGTGGCTTTGAACACCTTGAGGGGTGCAGTTTTTAGAATGGTGTCACTTTTGGGTATTTTCTGTCATATTGACCCCTCAAATTCACTTCAAATGTGAGGTGGTCCCTAAAAAAAATGGTTTTGTAAATTTTGTTGGAAAAATGAGAAATTGTTGGTCAACTTTTAACACTTATAACTTCCTAACAAAAAAAAAATTTGGTTCCAAAATTGTGCTAATGTAAAGTAGTAATCTCAGAATCGCCAAAATCCGTTGAAGCGTTCCAGAGTTATAAGCACATAAAGTGACAGTGGTCAGAATTGTAAAAATTGGCCTGGTCTTTAACCTACAAAATGGCTTGGTCGTTAAGGGGTTAATGTACACTCTGCACCCCATATTGACTGAAAAAAACACAGAAATGTAGAAATTTGTGCAAATTTATTAAAAAAGAAAAACTGAAATATTACATGGTCATAAGTATTCAGATCTTTTGCTCAGTATTGAGTAGAAGCACCCTTTTGAGCTAGTACAGCCATGAGTCTTCTTGGGAATGATGCAACAAGTTTTTCACACCTCAATTTGGGGATCCTCTACCATTCTTCATTGCAGATGCTCTCCAGTTCCATCAGATTGGATGGTGAACGTTGGTGGACAGCTATTTTCAGGTCTCTCCAGAGATGGTCAATTGGGTTTATTTCAGAGCTCTGGATGGGCCAGTCAAGAATGGTCACAGAGTTGTTCTGAAGCCACTCCTTTGTTATTTTAGCTGTGTGCTTAGGGTCATTGTCTTGTTGGAAGGTGGACCTTTGGCCAAGTCTAAGGTCCAGAGCACTCTGGGAGAGGTTTATATCCAGGATATCTCTGTACTTGGCCGCATTCATGTTTCCTTCAATTGCAACCAGTCATCCTGTCCCTGCAGCTGAAAAACACCCCAATAGCATGATGCTACCACCACTATGTTTCACTGTTGGGACTGTAATGGGCAGGTGATGAACAGTGCCTGGTTTTCTCCACACATATCGCTTAGAATTATCACCAAAAAGTTCTATCTTCATCTCATCAGACCACAGAATCTTATTTCTCATAGTCTGGGAGTCCTTCATGTGTTTTTTTTTTTTAGCAAACTCTATGCAGGCTTTCATATGTTTGGCACTGAGGAGAGACTTCTGTTGGGCCACTCTGCCATAAAGGCCCGACTGGTGGAGGCCTGCAGTGATAGTTGACTTTGTGGAACTTTCTCCCATCTTCCTACTGCATCTGTGAAGCTCAGCCACAGTGATCTTGGGGTTCTTCTTTACCTCTCTCCCACGATTGCTCAGTTTGGCTGGATGGCCAGGTCTAGGAAGACTTCTGGTGGTCCCAAACTTCTTCTATTTAAGGATTATGGAGGCCTCTGTGGGCTTAGGACCCTTGAGTACTGCAGAAATTCTTTTGTAACCTTGGCCAGATCTGCACCTTGCCACAATTCTGTCTCTGAGCTCCTTGGCCAGTTCCTTTGACCTCATGATTCTCATTTGGTCTGACATGCACTGTAAGCTGTGAGGTCTTATATAGGCAGGTGTGTGCCTTTACAAATCAAGTCCTATCAGTTTAATTAAATGCATTTGGACTCCAATGAAGAAGTAGAGCATCTCAAGGAGGATCACAAGGAAATGGACAGCATGTGACTTAAATATGAGTGTCTGAGCAAAGGGTCTGAATACTTATGACCATGTGATATTTCCGTTTTTCTTTTTTAATAAATTTGCAAAAATGTCTACATTTCTGGTTCTTTTCAGTGAATATGGGGTGCAGAGTGTACATTAATGAGAAAAAAATGAACTTTTTTGAATTTACCAAATGGCTGCAATGAACAAAGAGTGAAAAATTTAACGGGGTCTGAATACTTTCAGTACCCGCTGTATATAGTATTTGGAGACTCTCTAGGGATAGGGACTGTGCAGAGCAACTGGATCAAAGGTAATGTGGTTACAATTTTTAAAAAGTGCTATGTGTCTATGTCAAGTAATCATAAACAAGCTTAACATCTATCCTGGGAACTATTTTTGAGAGTCTTATAAGGGACTGTATAGAAGGGTATATGGTAAAAAAATAACATAAGTGATAGTTAACATGGTTTTACTAAGGGCAGAAGATGTAAAACTAGCCTTTTAAACAGTGGGGTAACTATGGACATAGTGCTTTTGGACTAATGTTTTTGGTTTATCTTCAAATTTAATAGCATTCTAAAGCTGTTAGGCCACCGAACTGAAAGGCCGATTGCTGGGAGGAAATCTTTAGTTATAGAGGCGCAGACTGCGTGATGCGTGACTTCAGTCACTGCTCAGTACGTAGTGAACAATGGCTGTAAGCATGCCGCAGCACTGACTGACAGCCAGCTCAGCACTGCATCACAGCCACCGCTCACTATATGGCGACTAAGGCCTACTTCACACGTCCGTGTCTCCGGTACATATGGTGACAGTTTTCACACGTACCGGAGACACGTACAGACGTAGACACATTATGATCTATGTGTCTATGCACATGTGCGTGTTTTCACACGGATCATGTGTCCGTGTGCCAAACATGTAGACATGTCCGTTTTGACACGGACACATGGATCGGAAAACGTCCTGCACACGTGCACACGGAGAACAGTGCACACTGTCCTCCGTGTGCAGGGACGGCCGCCGGGGAAGTAACGGCTAATGTAAGCCGCTGTCCCCCTGCTGCTGGTGCTGAAGCCGACTGTAATTCCCCCTGCTATGCCTGCGAGCAGAGGAGAATGAAGAGTGGTGTATTAATATACAGCTCTTTGTTCTCCTCTGCTCGCAGGCAGAGCAGGGGGAATTACAGCCAGCTTCAGCACCAGCTGCAGGGGGACAGAGCTTACTGTAGCGTTATTTCCCCGGCGGTTGTCCGTGTGTCCGTGTGGTACTGATGCGGCACACGGGTGGCACACGGTTGCCACACGTGTGCCACACATAGTACAGTCATGGCCAAAAGTTTTGAGAATGACACAAATATTATATTTTCACATGATCTGCTGCCCTCTGGTTTTTATGTGTGTTTGACAGATGTTTTTATCACAGACAGAAATATAATAATTGCAAACATATGAGTAACAAAAGCTTATATTGACAGTTAGAATGAGTTAATGCAGCAAGTCAATATTTGCAGTGTTGACCCTTCTTCTTCAGGACCTCTGCAATTCTCCCTGGCATGCTCTCAATTAACTTCTGGACCAAATCCTGACTGATAGCAGTCCATTCCTGCACAATCAATGCTTTCATTTTGTCAGAATTTTTAGGTTTTTGTTTGTCCACCCCTCTCTTGATGATTGACCACAAGTTCTCAATGGGATTAAGATCTGGGGAGTTTCCAGGCCATGGACCCAAAATCTCTATGTTTTGTTCCCTGAGCCATTTAGTTATCACCTTTGCTTTATGGCAAGGTGCTCCATCATGCTGGAAAAGGCATTGTTGATCGCCAAACTGGTCTTGGAGGGTTGGGAGAAGTTGCTCTTGGAGGACATTCTGGTACCATTCTTTATTCATGGCTGTGTTTTTAGGCAAGACTGTGAGAGAGCCGATTCCCTTGGCTGAGAAGCAACCCCACACATGAATGGTTTCAGGATGCTTAACAGTTGGCATGAGACAAGACTGGTGGTAGCGCTCACCTTGTCTTCTCCGAATGAGGCGTTTTCCTGATGTCTCAAACAATCGAAAAGGGGATTCATCAGAGAAAATAACTTTACCCCAGTCCTCAGCAGTCCACTGCCTGTACCTTTTGCAGAATATCAGTCTGTCCATGATGTTTTTTCTGGAGAGAAGTGGCTTCTTTGCTGCCTTCCTTGAGACCAGGCCTTGCTCCAAGAGTCTCCGCCTCACAGTGCGTGCAGATGCACTCACACCTGCCTGCTTCCATTCCTGAGCAAGCTCTGCACTGCTGGTAGCCCGATCCCGCAGCTGAAACACTTTTAAGAGACGGTCCTGGCGCTTGCTGGTCTTTCTTGGGCGCCCTGAAGCCTTTTTGGCAACAATAGAACCTCTCTCCTTGAAGTTCTTAATGATGCGATAGATTGTTGACTGAGGTGCAATCTTTCTAGCTGCGATACTCTTCCCTGTTAGGCCATTTTTGTGCATTGCAATGATGACTGCACGTGTTTCTTTAGAGATAACCATGGTTAACAGAAGAGAAACAATGATACCAAGCACCAGCCTCCTTTTAAAGTGTCCAGTGGTGTCATTCTTACTTAATCATGACAGATTGATCTCCAGCCATGTCCTCATCAACACCCACACCTGTGTTAATGGAGCAATCACTGAAAAGAGGTTAGCTGGTCCTTTTAAGGCAGGGCTGCAATGATGTTGAAATGTGTTTTGGGGGATAAAGTTCATTTTCTAGCCAAATATTGACTTTGCAAATAATTGCTGTTAAGCTGATCACTCTTTATAACATTCTGGAGTATATGCAAATTGCCATTAGAAAAAGTGAAGCAGTAGACTTTGAAAAAATTAATATTTGTGTCATTCTCAAAACTTTTGGCCATGACTGTACACACATGGACACTGATATCTGCAGTACCATTTTTTCCGGTACCGGAAATATCAGGACGTGTGAAACCGGCCTAATGCTGTGTCGGTTGCACATCTATGACTTGAAGTCAGAGGCTGTGGGTTGAAATAAGCTAATACCCTCACGGCAGTCATGCTATCAGTCTGGGGGCCGAACGACTTTAGTACACTATTAACCTGCAGATTAACCCCCATATCTGCAGGTTAATAAAGTTTTTTGACATGGCAGGTTTCCTTTAAGTGCAAGAAATTGATAGACTGATAGAGGGAGAGAGTAATAATTTACACTTTGTAGGCATTGAGCTGCTACAACCAGTGCTGCAATTCATCCATTTCGCTCTTGCACAGCACTCAGGTTTTATACTTGTACAGGGTTTGCAGTTCTGCACCCAATATTGCAGAATTTTTCTGACTCAAATGACTAGGTTTCAACCACCAAATCCACAATTTTTTCTAGCTCAGTTACTAACAATTCAGTTAGTTACAGCAATCATTTTTGCCCTATGCTGTGTCTGCTTTTGCTGCATCCAATATCGTTATTTTAATGTCAAAGTTCTAGCATTTAACCTTTTTAGGAAGCAGACAATTTTTGTTTTTGTAGTTTCATTTTCTCCTGTTCCTGTTATTAAATTTTTCTGACGACATAGCTGTGTCTATAAATGGAAACCAAGCAGGTGGGAAGATATTTTTAAATGAATGGCCATACAATGATGTACCAAGCACCTTTACGTGGTTTACTCAGTCATTCGGTGCTGACAAAGTCCTTTTAAATCACTTAGCAGCGTATGTCCTTGCATGAGCAAAAAGAATAAATGTAATGTGCGGAATCAAGACGTACCATGTGCCTGTATGGATTGGGATCATGTATGTTGAACAGGATCCAGAAGAGGTGTAGGACAAGACAGATAATCACCGTCTGGTGGTGGAAACAAATGTTTCCCAGTTGCAGAGGCTTCACCACCTGTCCCAGATGTGATGGTGCATCACTGCTGCTAAAAGATTTACGCAGTGATCTGTGAAAATTATGTATTATGTCTGCCCATAGTTGCTGCTCCAGGTTTCTACAGTATAGTGCACTTTGGTGTTCAAAGACAAATCAAGAAAGCGGCCTACGTTTTCCTGCATGTGAGAACAAACCATGGGCACCCCTTTCTGCAAAAAATAATGGAGGCTGGGTGACACAGTTATGGATGGATATTTTTCATTGTGATATAGAAAGAGTAGAAGGTTTTATCGGAATACAACAGGCAGTTGTATTGGATTACAATGATGATGGTGGTGATGATGACGAGGGTGTGGTCTGGCTGACAGAAAGATGAGTGTGGTGAAAAGGGGGAATAGGACAACTTAAGGTTTGCTGGTTAGCAGGACTTTGACAAATGAGCCAGTGATGTCATTGTAAGAAGATGGACCGGACCAGGGGTACTTCTCTTGCGTCAGTTCCGGAACTGTCGGGGCTGTCACCATTGTTTCCCGGGGGAAAGCTTTCTGACCTGGACTGACCTTTGTACTCAACAGCAGGGGGCACTGATCTAGAACTGTGTGATTCCCCACCCGCATTCACCGCCAAGCTGAGTCACGTTCCAACGGTAACACAGACTGTGCTTCATACCATACGACGATCCGTGGATCCAGGGCCCCGCTTAGGACAGCAAGGAAATACCGGCATCATCGGGAACCGGACCCCCCAACTTCTTAAGGACCCCACTGGAGTTATCATGTGCCGCTTGCATGGGCACCACCATTGGAACTCAAGACTCTGCAGCCAGGAAGCCGGCGGACTGATAAGTTAACCCTTTCATGAACAGTTGCTTTACCCTATACCTCACCTCTCTTCCATACCGTGCTAATACTACCTCCCATACCCCCTGCTTAACCCATTATCTTCTTGCGTGGAGTATATCTCTGTTAATAAATCTGTTAACCCTTGCTCTGCCTCCTCTCCGTCATTGCATCCCGCAACCTGCAATCTCACATCATGTCATTTACTGATGAAGAGCTGTAGTTTCTAGTCTATGCAAGCTAGGACGTCTGCATCTTATTTTCCTCTTACAGAGCCTACAGACTGCAAAAAAATCGTTAAGTGGCAACTTGCAAAGGAACTCATAAACACTAAATGCCCACAAGTACAACTTGCCACCACTGCAACCAGACTTTTAGGCGCTATTAAGCTTACTCCAACAACAATAAGAGTGGCATCACCTGCTCCAGAGCAGACAGCAGGAAAAGCTGAATTTGCTCCAGAAGATCTTTTAGCCACACATTGCCTGCACTGTTTAACTCCAAAGCCAACACCCTCCTCTTCTAATGACTGTACCTCCTCAACACCCCAATGTTTATTTCCCAGGTTTTTTCCACTGCAGAATCATCATCATCATTATTTTCATTCCTGTTTTGGCTCACAGCTACCATGGTGTGGGAAATGGCCTGAGCTCTTCCGCACTGCCCGATTCTCAACTCAAGGTTTGCCCTGGCTCAGAGGGCTACTACCACTGCCAGTGCACTCACCAGCACAGTTCACAGGAATAGAAACTCAGCTAGACTTGAAATTGTGTTTTTCATCTCCTATGGCTTCATGTCACACAAGAACAAAGGCTGACTTATCTCTTACAATAAATCAATTGGGAGAAGTTAAGTTCTTCATTCGCCTCCAAAATGCTGTGGGTTAGGGGACTATGGGGCAGAATAGAAACAAGTTTAATTGACTGAATGGTACAAATTGTCTCTTCGGAGAGGAAGACAACTAGAACTCTAGTGCCATCTATAGGAAGTAGCAATCCTAAAAAGTCAATGTCGACCATTTAACGAGTTTTGTCACATGACTTAGGACAAAAGCCAAAACCAGAATCTCAATTTTAAAACACTGTGTTTCGGGGTACTCTCGTCAGTACAAAGTGTGAGATCTGGTTTGACTGTATGAGAGGAGTCTGACCGGTGTCAAAGGGGTAACATTTCTCCTTGCAGAGAGTGACATGTTAAGCTTGCCGAAATGAGGAGACTTAAAGCCGCAATGCTCCTCTTGGAATTATGAAAATTGTCTCTTCAGAGAGGAAGAGAACTAGAACTCTAGTGCCATCTATAGGAAGTAGCGGAAGTAGCAATCCTAAAAATCAATGTCGACCCTTTAACGAGCCTTGTCACATGATTTAGAATAAAAGCCAAAACCAGAATCTCAATTTGCAGACACTGTATTTCGGGGTACTGCCCCTCGTAAGTGCAAAGTGAGTGCGAGATCTGGTTTGGCTGTGTGAGAGGAGTCTGACTGGTAACCAAGGTCAAAAGGTCAGTAGCTGGTATCAGTAGACTATGACAAAAGAATATGGCATAAGTGATATGTAACGCCGTCTGGCCTGTATGTTTTTCTGATCTCACTATCTAGTTAACAACCAGGCATCGTAAATATATGGCACTTGGTTCTGGCCTTTAGCCTAGTGGTATTGTAAATTTGCAAGGTACGGTTTAAAGGGGTTGTCCACTACTAAGACAACCCCTTCTTAATCTTAGAGTTTGTTCCCATTAAAATTGAAGAACTTATACTCACCTCCCGTGCTGGCGCTATTACAGCGATGTCAGCACTGGCTCACTCGCACTGGAGTGAGTATAAGGTCGGTGGTCACATGGCTGTCGATGCTCTCATGCTTCAGGTGGATAACCAATTGGTGATGTTTGTATTTTAAATGGCTCATTAAAAGCTATATTTTACTTTAAAATCTCAGTATCTTGCTGGATTCTACCTACGTTCTCCTGTTTCTGCATCGGCTGCTCAGCCTGCATCCGTGTGAGTCCTAGACCTTAGGAATCTATGTACTAGCTAGGTGAGCTGACTTCTTTCATTTTTTTCTATTTACTGATGATGTATTATACAAATCCCTTTAATTATGGCACATCCTTCCCTCTTTTTTAAACCTCTTTTATTTTGTTTTCTATGTTTTTGAAGATATCACTCATCTTTAATTAATAAATTGATTTATGTTGTACTATTATCTTTTTTAAAAATACATTTTGTAGGTTTGCAAAACATGTAATGACCGGATATAGTTGTTACTCATGTGCAAATGTAGGAGTGGTGGAGCTGTTAGTCTGCTCCCTGAGACTCTAAGGGGTTATATGTATTTTCATGATGTTCAAAGGGCCCCGTCACACATAGCGACACACCAGCGATCCAGACAACGATATGCATTTGTCAGGATCGCTGGTGTGTCGCTACATGATCGCTGCTGAGCTGCCAAATAGGCTTAGTTACCCGCAGTGTACATTGGATACCAGCCCGCTGGTGCAGGGAACTGGTAACCAAGGTACACATCAGGTTTCCAGGCACTGCGTGGCACCTGGAAACCCGATGTGTACCTTGGTTACCAGCTGATCACTGGTCTCCTGCCTGCCACACGCAGCGATGCGTGCTGGCCAGCAGGAGACCAATGATCAAAAAAATGTCCAGGACATTCAGCGACGATCAGCGATACCCAGCAGGGGGGCTGATCGTTGCTGAATGTCACACACAGCGATAACGCTGGGCAGATCGCTGTTGCGTCACAAAACTAGTGACTAGCGAGATCGCCGTGTGTGACGGGGGCCTAACACTCACTGGGGTTACATTCTAGCCTAGGCAGGATTAACTGTAATAGCCGGCCCAGTTTGGGGAGGGGGAACTGAGAGTTAGTACCAAGTTCAAGAAGTGACAGTTCAGTGTAGGACAGTAGTGTGAAGTGAGAGCAGCAGTCTCACGCACTGGGCTGCTAGGGACAATATGGGCCTAATATTTGTGGCAATGGATTCCAAAATATACCCTTCTGTGTGATTCCATCTGCCAGCCTGGGTAATCTCAAGATGGACGTTGGGGCCCTTGGGCGCACTCAGTCTGTGAAGCTACAAAGTAAGATGTACTCAGACTCTCTGAGGCGGGAGGTGTTGCAATATGGGTGCACTGCTAGTGGTGGAGAAGGCTTCCTAGTGCTAATGAAGATAGCAAAAGGGACACTCTACCTATACTGAGAACCAGGGCTGAAGTGGAGTCCGGTACCTGTGGGAAAGACGACAACCCGTTGGGTCTTCTCCTATATGCCTGTTTGTAAATGCTGCCAACTGGCCAGTAAAAGTTTGATTGTTTTTACAAAATCTGTGTCCCCTTGGATTGATTACCGCCAAGGTTCCAGTAGAGGAAAACCTGGAGCTAATGGAAGCCTGAAGGCCAGAAGTAAGTGTGACGCACCCCACACACAGCAGCACACTGGGACGGGAACATTTGTTGTCTTTAGAGTGCCAGAGCGAGTGGGATCAGCAACTCGCTCACGACTACCTCACTTGGGCACAAACACAACAGCTCATTATGAGAAGTCACATTTTTAATTACTACCAATTCTTTTATGAATATAGGTTATAATATCAGTTGAAAATATAATCTATGTGCGAATTAATTATCTTTCTTTGTCATGCACTTTTTGCTGCTGATGGAGCTAATAGAAAACAAAAATTCCCATCACATTTACGTCACTGATTTATTTGGCAGTGACAACAGCCACTGCCATTATTAGAACGACCTAGCGTAGCTCTGCACAGTGTAAAGACATGGTTATTTTTAAAATGAAATGTGTTCAGCCAACAACCACTGATCCATTCGATTGGCACATTTTCAAGAGCGTGGGTATCCTGCTAAAAGCAGATAAGTTGAATTGTGTATGGATGATTTTAATCCTTATATAATTCCTTGCCTGTGCCTTTTCTATCTAAGCCAATTTTTGTCTGTATGGCATCGAAGTACTATAAAAAAATGACTTAATGCTTTACTAAAAGCTTTCTGCCAAGGACTTGGTGTAAGCTCTTCTTTCCATTCATTGCTTTAAAGTGTAACTGAGTAGTGTATCCTTGAGGATTTAGAATCCTCTTCGCCTTTGTAGTGGTTAATAGCTATGACTCATTGATGGCACTGCTCTGAAATGTCATAATACAGGGCATGTGACATGTGTTTCATTGTATAAATATACAGTTAAATAGTATGTTAATATATAAATTACTATACCTGTCTTTTCAGGCCTAATAAATTAGTAGATGAAACAGAGATCGTAATATACATGCCACTTGAACATAGGAAGAAATATAATTACTTAATCTCTCATAGTAAAATGCAAATCCTATATTTTGAACTATGCATTTAATTTTCAGATTCATATTTAAATGTGTTTATTTAATCATTATGCAGTGGAAAGTAGAAAAGCAATTGAAATGAGGACATAAGGCATCAAGGCATAATAAATTAGAAAGCAAAAATGAGTGCAGACAAAAAAATATATATGTGTGGATACATAAATATACAGTATATATATATATATATATATATATATACACACACATAAATATATACACAGTGCTCAGCATAAATAAGTACACCTACCATGAAGGGTAAGATTGTAATCAATCTCTCACTGAACACAAAAACAAAGCAGAAGCTCACAGCATGCGCAAGATTTGTAAAGTGCTGGCAATGACGCTGGCTCTTGTAAGCCATGTTATCACGCCCACAGGGGCTTGATAACTCAGGGGTATGCCACACTAAGCGAGATCACAAACGAGATCGCTAACGAGATCGCAATTGTGTCACCATTTATGACGCAGTAGCGATCTCGTTAGCGACTTAACTGTGTGTGACATGTAGCAGCGATGTGGCCCCTGCTGAGATGTCGCTGATCGTTTGTAATAAAGGGACTGTTAGGCAGGGAATTTAGATCAGTAGACACAACTGCTGGTGGTTCTGAAGACATGGGGGACCTGACAGGTTCCCTTTAATGTAGATATATGAGGATTTATCTATAACGTATGATAGAGTGAGACCAATAACTGTGTGGCGCCCCTGAGGGTCCAGTCGCCACAGAGGTACTGCATCTCAGCCAGAGATGTGGTATCCCACCTTTCAGGTAAGATAGCGACACTAAACCTGGCTCTGACAACACTGCATCCATCACACACACTAGCTCAGTTCCACTAGCATGCCTGTAGCTAGCAAAGGGTGTCAGATGGTGGGTGGAGCTTGTGGGTCAGAGCAGGAGTTGGAGGGAAGTAAGGGAGAGTCTTCCCGTAGGGGAAGAAGAAGGACGTGCATAGGCAGCTTTCCCGTAGGGGAAGGTGGGAAGAGATAGAAATGTACAGCAGGCGCCAGATCCTGAGGAGCTTCTCACAGATAGAAAGACAGAAAAGAAGGTTCCCTGTAGATTTCTCAGAGGCACAGCTGAGCAGAAGGCTACCATTGGGGCTCGTTCCAGGCTGACGGACGTCAGCTGGTAGAATCCAGGTCGCAGAAGGGACTCAGCCCTAGACTAGTGGAGCGTACAACAGGACCAGCTAGCAAGCCGACAGCTGTGACAACTTTAGGGGTCACAGCCAACAACCACAAGCATCTTCTCCGGGAAGGAAAGCTATATAGAATCAAGGAAACGCCTGGGTCACATTGTCCGACAGGATTCGCAGCTACCGGACTGGGACACTGTGTGGTACTGGGAAGGAAGTAGGAGCAGGAATCAGCACAGTGAGACGGGCAGGGAAGGCATATACTGAAAGGGAGCTTTGGACTGGTGTTCTCCATCTACCTGGGAGTTGGCTGGACTCCTTACCTGGAGGACGTGGCACCAAGCGGGCACCTGTACTGCATGCACCTCAACTGTGAGTAAAGCTTGGAAACTGCATCTGACTGTCTCTTCTCAAGTTCTTCCTGCGGCACCCACTCCACACTGCTACATCTCCCAGCACCATTACCCTCTACAACATCTCTCTGCCCTGGGACAAGATCTGCCTGTGGGGAGCTATTCCAACTCTGCTGCATCACACCATCTGTCCCAGAGGATCTGCACTGCAGCGCTGGTCATCTCTGACCAGAAACCACAGGTGGCGTCACAAACACTTCAGTACAAACTCTTTATCATCCCCTATAAATATTCCCCTTTTCATTGGATGCCCAGTGCTACGGACCGGGTCACTGCTACCGTGACACATACCTTTAAGACACCGGCCCGGTACCGAGTACCCCACTGCCCTGGTGGGCGATCCAACTGCAACCCAAAAATTACTTAAGATGAAGACCCCTTCACCTCTTGTGAGGAAACTCACACTGGAAGGGAGGGGGTCGACTTTGCTCACCTTGGGGAGAGAAGGACCTAGCAGGGGTCGCTCTCTGGCGCCACTTGCCCCAGGTCAGTCGCCGGAAAGGCTTCCCTTATAGGTACGAGTTAATGTGGCGCTCCCAGTGAGGGGGGATATAGATCACCAGTCCAGGCTGGGGATATATATATAAACCTCCCGGCCGTCACTGCCAGAGTTCTAACACTAAAACAATATGGTATTCTGCCACCGGTTCCTCGTTTGAAATAAGCCCATCCAACAGGCTTATATCAGGTCAGGAACCAACCCAGTAGCATATAATATAACCAACCGAGCGTGCGGATGTGGGGATTCATGGATTGAGATAAAAGAGCAGCCCAAGATTAATTTTATATTTAATCGCCTAAAAGGCGCACTAGAAATATACAGGCATATATTTACAGAACAATATACAGGTTGTAACAACCCTGCTGGCATCGCTGCATGGCCTCCCATTCCCCACATACCAACTTGCTCACTGCTCCAGGTCATGCTGTGATTTCTGTCTGCTGCCAGCTTCATGCTTTGTGCCTCTTGTCTTCTGTGTGTTCTGTGCATGTTTCCTGACTGTGTACATAGGGGGGCGGTGCCAGAACTCTCTGGTTCTTATGGAGTCAGGGTGCATCTGTTTAATTTGTCCCTAACCAATTACCATTAGCCCTCAAGTATTTAAGGAAGCTCCACCCTGTGGATTTGGCCTGTGCAATGTGTTAACTCAGCTAGCATCTTGCTACTGAGCTGCCAGGTCTTGCACTGTGTTCCTCCATCTTGGAGGCTTCACTCCGAGCTTTGCCTTGTACCTGTCTGTCCGCCCTCCAGGAGGTAGAATATCCTGGTCTCTGTGCTATTGCTCCTGACCTTGTCTTGTACTTGTTCTTGACGCCCTCCAGGAGGCAGAATATCCTGGTCCCTATGTCTTTGTCCCTGTACCTTTTCTCGTGTCATTTCCTTGTCTGAACTCTGTCCTACCTCTGTCTCTTAGTCTCCTTGTCTGTGGTTTCCTTCCCTGCTGTGTCTTGCCTAGTGTTCTCTCTGAATCTCTTTCTGCCTCCTGTCCGCACTCTTGCGGTTCTGCTCCGTTCCACTCTGCTTTCTGCAGCTGCAGTAAGCTCTTGCTGCAGCTCCTCTACGCATATCTTGCGAGTCCGCTCTGCTTCACTCCAGCAGCTGCAGAATCTCTTGCTGCAACTCCTCTCTGCATATCTTGGGGATCCGCTCTGCTTCACTCCTGCAGCTGCAGAACCTCTTGATGCAGCTCCTCTCCGCATACCTTGCGGTTCCGATTTGCTTCACTCCTGCAGCTGCAGAACCTCTTGCTGCAGCTCCTTTCTGCATATCTTGCGGTTCCGCTCTGCTTCACTCCTGCAGCTGCAGAACCTCTTGCTGCAGCTCCTCTCCGCATACCTTGCGGTTCCGCTTTGCTTTACTCCTGCTCTTCTCCGTATACCTTATGGTTCCGCTTTGCTTCTGCCGCTGCAGAACCTCTTGCTGCTGCGGTTCTCCTGCTGTGTGAACAGGTCTCTACCTGTTTCTCCATACACCATTCCTTCCAGTCAGTTCCAGTACCTACATTTGCTGTGTGAACAGGTCTCTACCTGTTTTTCCATACACCATTCCTTCCAGTCAGTTCCAGCACCTGCATTTGCTGTGTGAACAGGTCTCTACCTGTTTCTCCATACACCATTCCTTTAAGTCAGTTCCAGTGCCTGCATTTGCTGTGTGAACAGGTCTCTACCTGTTTCTCCATACACCATTCCTTCCAGTCAGTTCCAGCACCTGCATTTGCTGTGTGAACAGGTCTATACCTGTTTCTCCATACACCATTCCTTCCAGTCAGTCCCAGTATCTGCATTTGCTGTGTGAACAGGGCCTGCCACCCCTGTGTCTCATCCGTGCCTGCCAGCCCTGTGTCTCATCCGTGCCTGCCAGCCCTGTGTCTCATCCGTGCCTGCCAGCCCTGTATCTCATCTGTGCCTGCCAGCCCTGTATCTCATCCGTGCCTGCCAGCCCTGTGTTTCATCCGTGCCTGCCAACCCTGTGTCTCATCCGTGCCTGCCAGCCCTGTGTCTCATCCGTGCCTGCCAGTCCTGTGTCTCATCTGTGCCTGCCTGCCAGTGTCTCAGCTGTGCCACCGTCTCCCTAAGTGGGATCAGCAGCCACAACCAGACACCACCCTGGAGTGGCACCTGGCAGCTGCCTGCCGCACAAGCCTGACCTCACCATCAGAGGCTCCAGTGAAGACCGAGGCAGCTGTCCTAGTCACGGCCCTTCCAGGGTAGTCTGGTTTGTGGCACAGTGGGGCCAAAACCCCCTGGCACACGCACACCAGCCAGAGCGTGAGCCTGACACAGGTATGCAGTCAGGAGTGTAGTACAAAGGATAGGGTATAGATAGGTTGCAATTACCGTGTTATGTAGCATGTGACCACAGGGAGGCGCTGATGGATCACAGGTTCAAATCTTAGTTACAGGCTTTCCTGGCTCTGTCTGATAGAGCAGGGTTCCCCAACTCCTATCCCCAAGGCCCACCAACAGGTCATGTTTTCAGGATTAACTTTGTATTGCACTGGTGATGCAATTATCACATGGGCAATACTAAGGAAATCCTGAAAACATGACCTGTTGGTGGGCCTTGAGGACTGGAGTTGGGGAACCCTGTGATAAAGGGTCCTCCGGCCAGAAGAAAAATGAAAAACTGAGCTCCCAGTGAGGAGCTGACACTTATCTCCTTGGCCGCTCCTCCCACACTCTGCGCCCACCCCTGTTCTTATGCAGCCTCTCTCCTCCCATCTCTGAGAGTATGATTTTCAGTCCAGAACCGTGAATGGACCACAACTTTCTACCCAAAACTCTGAATGGAATGGCAGCAACGCCACTGGATTTGGCTGGATTTTATCTGCGCATCAAGTCCAAATATGCCTATCGTATGTAATTCCGGGTGGCTAAGCTTTATAACTCCATAGCACAGAGTGCTACAATTGGCTGCCGGGCACGGGCGTATGGGGGAAGGAATGCCGATTCCGATGATGTGCTCGGCTAGGCTCAGAGATATTGCATTCTGTTATTATGGGTCGTTTTCCAGATTCAATACCTCATAGCCTTGCTGTGCCTTGTTGTACGACGAGGTATATTCATCTGTTTCAAGTCACACAAAAGGGCCAGCTGGCTTGCAGCTGCAGAAGTTTTCACACCTTGGTGTTATGAGCTTTAAATGCTTGTTCTTGGTTTTTAATTAACGATAAACACTGCATGGCTTTTTATGGCCTTGGGGAATGGAAGGGTGGGGGCACATTTCAGGAGGGGAGAGACCTGCACTTAGTCCCTCACACCCCTCTTCTTCACTCCCCCTTCCCGTGTCAGAGCATATGAAGCCATGAAGCCACAAAACAGCAAAATGAAAGAACAGGATATAGGTGAGCGAGGAATGAAGAGCAAGGAAGACGAGGTTAGGTAGCAAGTAGGGAAATTCAGGAGAAAACACCTGTTTCATCTATGAGTTCACTATAACTATAATCTCCTATCTTCAGAGTATTGAATACATGGTAAATAGTGATGAGCGAGTATTCTCATTGCTCAGGTTTTCCCGAGCATGCTCGGATGGTCTCCAAGTATTTGGAAGTGCTCAGAGATTTAGTTTCTGTCTCCGCAGCTGAATGATTTGCGGCTACTAGACAGTCTGAATACATGTGGGGATTGCCTGTTTGTTAGGGAATCCCCACTTGCATTCAAGCTGTCTAGCAGCCGCAAATCATGCAGCTGCGACGACACATACTAAATCTCTGAGCACGCCCAAATACTCGATCACCTGAGCATGCTCGGGGAAAACCATCACATCACTAAAGGTAACATTTTCAGATTTAAACAAACATATTGCAGCTCAATAGGTACAATTAGTGTCACCATCAGGATGCACGGACTAGCGGCGGATACCGCGTCCACCGCAGGCACATTTTTGCTCCACCGGGACCCCCCAGGTAACCGCTGCCATATTTGATCACCTATATCGAACAGAATTTAAACC
>JARQOD010000004.1:286516222-286555434 GCA_033576555.1 Oophaga sylvatica | reverse complement strand
CCTATTTCCCATGTGTAGTGCTTTCCAATTGGAGGAGGCCGATGGACATGTCTGATCCGATCCGCCATCAGCTGTCATTTTATGCTGCTATTTTATAAATAGTAGTGATATGCAGTCTGTGAAGAAGACTGCTTTTACAAGCAAGCATTTCTTGACATAGAAACTGGCAATACATATAGTAGAAAGTGACACAAAATCATGTCCCTAAACATAGCTTTGGACTAACCCACAAGCCCAACCCAGGCTTTGGCACTGCCATAATACTACTGTAGTCTGCAGGTTCTCATTTAGTAATCAGAATGCCAAGCTTCATTGCCGCCACCGAAACCGAGTCAGCAGCTACAGCCATTGAGTTTTAAAAAAGTTTTTAATCAGGAAGAGAAACCTGTTAACCCTTGGAGTAAGTGCACAGACAAGATGCAACATTCCACATGGCGTGTAGCACAACAAAGGGAGATCCAGCACTCTCTGAAGACAAAAGATTTACAGCTTTCTTGTCCACAAATTAACATTCATCTCACACTAGCAAGATATTCATCTGACACGTTTCGAACAAACAAATGTTCTTAATCATAGCAGGTTGGAGTTGTTTTTTGCTTCCTTTTCCTGAGCAGGTGTGAACTGTGCTAGAAAGGACTCATGATTTTCCTGTGCACTATATCCCTCACAGTCATTGGCTCAACTCCTCTTTTCCACCAGTCTATAAAAAAGTGTCTGAGCTTCCACCCAGCCACTTACATAAAAAAAATACAGTTAGGTCCATAGATAATTTGGACAGTGACACACTTTTGACATTTTAGCTGTTTACCAAACATATTCAAGTTACAGTTATATAATCAATTAAAGCTTAAAGTGCAAATTCTCAGCTTTAATTTGAGGCTATTCACATCCGAATCGGTGTAAAGGTTTTGCAATTACAGCTCTTTAATATGTAGCTGCCTCTACTTAAAGGGACAAAAAGTAATTGGACAATTATCGCAAAATCTTTTTAATAGCCTGCAGGGCTATTCCCTCATTAATACATCATCAATTAAGCAAGTAAAAGGTCTGGAGCTGATTTCAAGTGTGGCATTGCATTTGGAAGTTGATACTGTGTACCCCCAACATGAGGTAAAAGTAGCACTCAGTGAAAGATAAACAGACCATCCTAGGCTAAAAAAAAGAAGAATCCATCAGAAAGATAGCAGAAATGTTAAGGGCCGTCTCACACAACGATCTCACTAGCGAGATCGCTGCTGATCACTAGTTTTGTGACGCGGCAGCGAGCTCACCAGCGTTTATCGCTGTGTGTGACATTCAGCGACGATCAGCCCCCTGCCGGGTTTATCGCTGATCGTCGCTGAAATGTCTGGACATTTTTTTGATCACTGGTCTCCCGCTGACAGGCACGCATCGCTGCGTGTGACAGGCGGGAGACCAGCGATCCGCTGGTAAACCAAGGTACACAGCGGGTTTCCAGGCGCGGGGCTGTGCCTAGAAACCCGCTGTGTACCTTGGATACCAGCGCCCTGATGCAGGGAGCTGGTAACAAGGTACACAGCGGGTTTCCAGGCACCGCGCAGTGCCTGGAAACCCGATGTGTACCTTGGTTACCAGCTCCCTGCATCAGGGCGCTGGTATCCAAGGTACACTGCGGGTAACTAGCGATGTTTACCCGCAGTGTCGCTGTGTGATCGCTGCCCTGAGCTGCCTGTTTGGCAGCTCAGCAGCGATAATATAGCGATACACCAGCGATCCTGATCGTTGTCGGGATCGCTGGTGTATCGCTATGTGAGACCCAGCCTTTAGGAGTGACCAAATCAACAGATTGGTACATTCTGCAAAAAAATAAACTTGTGAGCTTGGGAAACCAAAAAGGCCTGGTCATCCACAGAAGACAACAGTGGTGGATGATCGCAGAATGCTTCCATTGGTGAAGAAAAACCCCTTCACAACATCCAACCAACCAAAGAACAGTAGCCAGGAAGTAGTCATTTCAGCATCTAAGTCTACCACAAAGAGAAGACTTCATGAGAGCAAATACAGAGGGTTCACCACTAGGTGCAAACGATTAATCAGCCTTCAAAATAGAAAAACAGATTTGCCAAAAGACATCCAGGCAACCAGCCCAGTTCTGGAAAAGTATTCTTTGGACAGATGAAACTATGATCAGCCTGTATGACAATGAAAGGAATAAAAAAAATATGAAGAGGGCTTGGAACGGCTCATGATCCAAACCACACCACATCCTCTGTAAAACATTGTGAATGTTTGTGTGGTAGCATAGGCATGCATGTCTTCCAATGGCACTGGGTCACTATTGTTTATGATGTGACTGAAGACAGAAGCAGTCAGATGAATTCTGCAGTGAACAGTTAAGAGTTGAAGATAAAATGATCACTAAAAGGGCTAAAGTTAAAGACATATTTCTTTTGTATTTTAAGCAAAAATATATATATATCATAATTTTTTACATTTTAAAAATTACAAAAAGAAAAATGGGCTGATGCAAAAATTTAGGCACCTTGGAGATTTGTGTGAAGATAATGTTGATTAAGGTTTTAGACCTTAATTAGCCTGTTAGGGTAATGGCTTGTTCACTATCATCGTTAGGAAAGGCCAGGTGATGCAAATTTCTCAGCTTTATAAAACCTATAAATAACCTAGCCTCCTCTAGCCTTGTGTCAAAAAACAGCAGCCGTGGGCTCTTCTAAGTAGCTGCCTAGCTCTCTGAAAATGAAAATGGTAGAGGCACACAAAGCAGGAGAAGGCTTTAAGAAGATGGCAAAGCATTTTTAAGTTGCTCTTCCCTCAGTTTGAAATGTAATTAAAAAGAACCCGTAATCATGAGTTTGCTAAGTAAACTGCAGGAATTGTCAGGTTGGTGATGTTACACTGGTTAAAATGATACCTGGGTTGAAGAAATCCATTTTGTGGTTCTTGTT
This sequence comes from Oophaga sylvatica, assembly GCA_033576555.1. Taxonomy (NCBI): domain Eukaryota; kingdom Metazoa; phylum Chordata; class Amphibia; order Anura; family Dendrobatidae; genus Oophaga; species Oophaga sylvatica. The sequence goes on along the minus strand of JARQOD010000004.1, from coordinate 286,552,510 downwards.
TAATCTGTGTTTGAAGTTTTGAGTTAATGATATGCTCATGCTTTTTTTTTTTTGCTATTTTGTTGGAGACTTTTTTCTTTTTTTAGGCCACAATATTAAATGCGCAGGCTCTGTATTTAAAGAAGTAGGCAGCTCACTGAAGGTTCAGTGACCTGTCATTTAAGCCCAGAATGATGACGAAAGGCCAGAGCACCAAATAAATCCACCCACAGGCCTGCTCCGAAGCACGAGCATAACAGTAACTCAAAACTTCAAACACAGATTAAACAAGAACCACAAGACGGATGTCTCTAACCCAGTTATCATTTTTATCTGTGTAACAGCGCCAACCTGACAATGCCTGTAGTTTACTTTGCAAAATACTGATGACAGGTTCTCTTTAAGAAATGGCAGTTAACAGGAATAGTGGAGGTCAAGATAAAGTCTGGAAGACCAAGCAAAATTTCAGTGAGAGCTGCTCATAGGATTGCTAGAGAGGCAAATCAGAACCCCCGATTGACTGCTGTGATGTTGTTACTATATCTGTGATTGGCTTGCTGTTATTCTTGTTTAAGTTTCTGCCTAGTAACAATGATGTAATGGGGAGGAGGAGACTAGGCAGGAGCAGGAAGTCCTGGGTAAGGGGAGCAGGAGAGAGGAACGAAAATAAAGTATGGCTGTTTAAACCTACCATCCAGCATCTCTGTGTGGCCTTCTGGAGTTCCCTTCATCTGCACAACAACACCACAACTGGCGACGAGGAAGCGTTCATCATCAGCTAAAGGTATTTCAGCTCTACAACAATGGCCTGTTTACCTGCCTTCCTGCTTTTGATGTGCATCAGTCCCCAGCTAACCTAGCAGCAGTTGGGAGAAATGGCTGAAGCGTTTTGATATATTCCTACAAGCCATGAACATATCAGATGATACCAGGAAGAAAGCCATGCTATTACATTATGCAGGGGAACAAGTCTATGATATCTTCACTACTCTGCCTAATACAGGAGAAGATAAAGACTATGAGCTCAGTAAGGCAGCATTAAGCAAGTATTTCTCCCCACACAGAAATGCAGCATTTGAAATCTTCAAGTTTAGACAATTAAAGCAGTCAGCAACAGAAAGCATTGATGAATATCATGTCCGACTACGGCACCTTGCAGCTTACTGTGAATTTACAGATGTCGACAAAGAGATCCAAATGCAGATTTTACAAGGCTGCATCTCCTCTAAGTTACGGAGACAAGCACTCAGAGATCCCACCATGACTTTAGCAAAACTGCTTGAAACAGCACGTGTAAATGATACCGCCGAAAAACAAGCTAAACTCATAGAGAACATTGAGTGCGAGGCGGAAGCACCATCTTGTATGGCAAAGCTGACACAGAGACCGCCTGTGCCTCGTATGCAGGGGCAACTTGCTACAACTGCGGAGGGTCGTATCCTCACCAGAATGTCTGCCCAGCAAAAGGGGGGACCTGCCATAATTGTGGAAAACAAAACCATTTTGCAAAAGTGTGTAGATCCAAACCACAATCCCCTCATTCCACAGTACAACCCAGGTCACAGAAAATCCAAACGCTGCAGCTTACTGACAAGCCTCACAGTACTTATCTATTCTCAGTGACTTCAGAGGGATCTCAAACACTGCACGCACTTACTAGTCCAAGGCGACTTATCCTGATAAATGGTAGTCCGGTGGAAGCCCTAGTAGACACGGAGCATCAGTAAACGTCATCAGCCGTGCAGTCTATAGCCAACTCCCGAACAGACCTGCTCTACAAAGCACTAGCATAAAGATTTTTCCTTATGGTTCAGCATCTGCACTACCCCTGTGTGGCAAATTTCAGTCAGAACTTGCAGCTGACGGGAAGTCCATCACCGACACTGTATATGTAGTAGAGTGCTCCGCAGACACGCTTCTCAGCTGCAGGAGTGCTATATCTCTGGGTCTGGTCAACCTGGTCAATAGCGTCACAGGTCCTTCGGCCCAACACATCATGCAGAGATACCCCAATCTCTTTAAAGGTCTCGGTAAGCTAAAAGACGTTCAGATAAAGTTGCATATTGACCAGTCAATACAGCCGTCTGTTCAACCTCACAGGCACATCCCATTTCATGTCCGCAAACTTGTGGAGCAAGAACTGCAGGATCTGGAAGCGTCTGATGTTGTTGAACGAGTTGAAGGCCCGACTCCTTGGGTATCGCCCATTGTTGTTGCACCAAAACCAAAGCAGCCTGGTAAAATCCGGCTATGTGTGGATATGCGGCATGCCAATTTGGCTATTCAAAGAGAAAGGCACATCACGCCCACTATTGATGACATTATCACAGACCTGAATGGTGCAAAAGTATTTTCTAAAATTGATTTAAAATCAGGTTATCATCAACTTGAGTTGCATCCAGATTCCAGGTACATTACAACTTTTAGTACCCATGTGGGCTTACGACGATTCAAGAGGTTGAACTTTGGTATCTCATCTGCGGCAGAAATATTTCAGAACATTATCAGTCAGGTTCTATCTGGAATAGCAGGAGTTCTAAACGTCAGTGATGACATTCTTATATATGGTACAACCCAAGAGGAGCATGACAGTCACTTAGAGCAAGTGTTTCAGAGACTGCAAGCCTGCAATCTAACTGTCAATCCGTCAAAATGTGAGTTTAACCAAAAGTCATTAAGCTTCTTTGGATATATCTTTTCGGAGCAAGGAGTTTCAGCAGATCCTCAGAAAGTTGCTGCCATAAAGTCAGCTAGCCAACCTCAAAATGTGTCAGAGGTTCGCAGTTTTCTAGGACTAGTCACGTACTGTGGGCGATTTATGCCTGATCTGGCCACGATCTCCGAACCCCTGCGACTACTCACGAAAAAAGACACTCCTTGGACATGGACTACTGAACACCAAGCAGCATTCGATTCCATGAAGTCCGGTCTGACTGGGGACACCGTCATGGCTTATTTTGACCCTCTAAAGTCCACAGAGCTGATCGTGGACGCTAGTCCGGTGGGCCTGGGTGCAATTCTCACACAAGTGTCCAAAGAAGGCAACGTTTCTACCATTTCCTATGCAAGCAAAGCCTTAACAGAGACAGAACAACGCTATTCACAAACTGAAAGGGAAGCTCTTGCGGTTGTGTGGGGATGCCTTCATTTTCATCTGTACCTTATGGGACATAAATTCACAGTGATAAGCGACCACAAACCGCTCATTCCGCTTTTCAACAAACATTCTTCAAAGCCTCCCCCACGACTTGAACGCTGGTTACTCCGCCTACAGAACTACCAGTTTCGGTTGAGATACGAGGCAGGAGCTGGTAATCCGGCTGACTATTTTTCGAGACACCCAACACCACAAACTACCAAGGACGACATCCCAGCAACTATCCTTGCAGAGGAACATATCAATTTTATTGTTGCACATTCTGTGCCAAAAGCTATGACTATGGAGGAAATACAACAAATGGTGGATTCCGATCACCAACTTCAGTTAGTTATAGAGACTGTTCGATCTAAAAATTGGAGCAATTTTCTTGCTGAAGCCCGCCTCAAAACACCGGATCAAACAACCTACTTGACAGCCTTCTTTAATGCACGACATGATCTCTCCGTGTCTGATTCAAATCTACTGTTGCGTAACAATCGGTTGGTGATACCCAGAAACTTCAAAGCAGAGTACTGGATCTGGCCCACGAGGCTCATCAAGGGGTGGTGAAAACAAAGCAATTACTGAGAGAGAAAGTCTGGTTTCCAGGACTAGACAAAAAAGTAGAGGCACTCATTGAAAATTGCATACCTTGCCAAGCAACTACAATTGACCATAGACGCGCACCCTTACAAATGACACCCCTGCCAGAGGGCCCGTGGTCTGCTGTTAGTGTTGATTTCTGTGTTTTACCGGATCACTCCTATCTGCTGGTTGTCATGGATGACTATTCGAGGTTCCCAGTCATTGAACATGTTTCGACAACCTCTGCCAGGGCTGTTATACCAAAATTAGACAAGATCTTCTCGGCATATGGCATACCGGAAACAGTGAAGTCCGACAATGGACCACCTTTTAATAGCACAGACTTTCAATCATTCGCAACCTATCTTGGTTTCACTCACAGGAAAATAACTCCTTACTGGCCTCAGGCCAATGGTGAAGTGGAACGGTTCATGCAATCAATCAACAAAACTTTGAGGATCGCTACCATGGAGCACAAGGACTTACAGGAAGAGTTACACAGATTTCTTAGACAGTACAGAGCTACACCCCATTCTACTACTGGGATACCACCTGCCACTGCGCTGTTCAACAGGCCTATGCGTGTCAAACTCCCGAGCGTTCCGCAGAGCCCTGTTCAAACCCCAATTACTACTAAGGATGCCATATCCAAACAGAAGATGAAGAGGTATGCAGATAAGAGCAGTCATCGTTGCAAGCCACCGGAAGTATTGGTGGGAGATTGGGTCCTGGTAAAAAGGCTAAGACCTAGAGACAAGTTTGCATCACAATACTATCCTGAACCCTTTCAGGTCACACAAGTCAAAGGCACCATGGTTACTGCTCAAGATCACTGTCGCCAGGTCACAAGGAACATGTCCCATTTTAAAAAACTTTGCGACTATGTCCCAGAAACAGATGAGGCAGATAGCGATGACGTCCTGCCGGATCCCCAGAGCTCAGCAGTTCCAAGGGAGGATACCTCAGGGGACTCAGAAAGTTCATCTGGGACTGTGATGTCTCACCGCTATCCAGCGAGGGCAAATCGTAGACCGCCAGCCCACCTCTTGGACTATGTTCTGCAGTAAAAAGAAAAAAAAAATCCTTCGTACTAATGTGAACTTTTGGACCGTTATCCAGTTATAATGTTGTTTTGTTTGGTGAGAAGAGGAGAGGTGTGATGTTGTTACTATATCTGTGATTGGCTTGCTGTTATTCTTGTTTAAGTTTCTGCCTAGTAACAATGATGTAATGGGGAGGAGGAGACTAGGCAGGAGCAGGAAGTCCTGGGTAAGGGGAGCAGGAGAGAGGAACGAAAATAAAGTATGGCTGTTTAAACCTACCATCCAGCATCTCTGTGTGGCCTTCTGGAGTTCCCTTCATCTGCACAACAACACCACAACTGCAAAAGATCTTCAGAAAGATTTAGCAGACTCTGGAGTTTTGGTACGGTAAGGAGAAGAATCAAGCCAGGCTTGTCTAATCCGTAACGGGTCCAGAACCGTCGGGTCTGTCACCTAAGTTACAGGGGGAGCGCTTAGAGTAACAGGATGTTCCCTGTGCTTGAGAAAATGGACGTGGCTAAGCAGGCAGAAAATGCGTGCGCGGAAATTCAAACTGTTGAGGCGGGAACACTGAGCGTGTGTCAGTCGTGTGAGGTAATTTCAGCTGTGAGGCGAGGGGGCGGAGCTAAGAGAGGCCGAGGAGGAGAGTACACGCTGATAAGAGCCAAACGATGAGGTCCCGCTGACACACCGCGTGTACCGCTGTCCCCGCTAACATCGCTGTCCCCGCCTGCATCAAGGACCATGACAAGACTGTGAACTCGGCCGACGACGCTGACACAACTGCCCCGGCCGACGGTACTGACCCGGGGAAGGCAAGGTCTGTGTGAGGGATATCAGTGCTCAACGGTACAACTCAGCAGACCGAACAGGCCATTGTGAACTGTTTTGGAACCGTGTCCCAGGCCACAGTAGTACAAGGATTCTCACTGCTGAGGGAAGAGTCTATCCCTCCTTCTTCCCTGCATCTGAAGACACCGTCATCGCCAGTACCATAAGAGGACATCGACACCGTCAGGACCACAAGAGGACATTCTCAATGCCAGAAAAACTTCCCCCATTTTCCACAGGACTGTAACAAATCCCCATTGTGGCTCATTCCAAGTGGCCCCAGTTAAAGAGAGGGGCACATCTGTGACTGGAGCCCAAAGTGATAAGTGTATAGTTTATATTATCTTCCCCTATTAGTTAAAACCCCTTAGAAGTGTTCTTTGTATTAGGGAAGAACTCTCCCCCTCATTTAAATATCTCCCTGCAAGGAGTAACCTCCTGTTAATTATACCCCTTGTTAACCCTTGGTCTGCCTCTTGTCCGTTACTGCATAACGCAACCTGCTCACAGTACGTTGTTCTACTGTTCAGAAACACCTCCACAAACATGGCCTTCATGGTAGAGTCATCAGGAAAAACCTCTACTCAGAGGCGGACACTGACAGCTTGGGGCCCCTGTGCAAGAAATGTGTCTGGGCCCCCTTCCTTTTTCTGGCGACAAAGCTACATTATATATATATATATATATATATATATATATAGTCACACACACATATATGTATATATATTACATAGTCTCCTTTATTATGTATATTGCTGTCCCTTTTACAGTGCTCTCTCTTGTTATGTACAGTACCGCCCCTTACATATTGGATTACATACCGTCCTGTCTTGTTAGCTGTATAATGCAATGATAGCTGATGGAGCATGGGAAAGCTTCCTTTCTAATGGAGGAGCTGATGGACTGGTAATCTGGTCACCGGCTCCCCGATCAGCAGTCATTTTATATCTAAAAAGAGAGGGGACTATGAAATAAATGAGGGCATTGTGAATAACAAAATTAACAAGAATACACTATGTAAGAGACAGCACTATACATAACAGCAGAGGAAGCTATATAATAAGGGGCGGCACCATGTATAACTAGAGACGATGGTACGTAATAAGGGACGGTGTTATACATAATAAAAGAGGAAACTATGTAACTAAGGATGGTGTTATACAGAATTAGTGAGTACACTATATGCTAAGGGACTGTGTTATACATAATAAGTACGTACACTATATACTAAGGGACTGTGTTAGACATAACGAGTACACTATATACTAAGGGACTGTGTTAGACATAATAAGTGATAATGTCTTCCTCCACCTCCCCCTGTTGCTAAGGCCATTATAAGTCCCCCTTCTTCTCATCCCAATCCCCCACACCCCTCATTGTCCTCCTCCCCCCCACATCCCATTATTGTCCTCTCCCTCAGCCCATCATTGCCTTCTTCACCACGTCCATCATTGCCTTCTACCACACCACTTTGCTCTTTGCTTTCTCCCCCGCCACCCCATCATTGCTCATTCCACCACGTCCATCAGTTCCTCCTCTCCACCACCCCCATTATTGCCCTTTCCACCACCACCATTGCATTCTCCCCACCATCCCATCATCATTTCTTTTTCCCCCACCACCCCATCATTGCCCTTTCCACCACCTCCATCATTGCCTTCTCCCCTACCACCCCATCATTGCCCTCTCCATCACCCCATCATTGCCTTCTCCCCATCACTCCCATCATTGCTTTCTCTCCATCACTCCCATCACTGCCTTCTCCCCATAACCCTCATCATTGCCTTTTCCATCACCCCATCATTGCCTTCTCCATCTCCCCAACATTGCCTTCTCACCATCAAACCCCATCATCATCATTGCCTTCTCACCATCAATCCCATCATTGCCTTCTCCATCACCCCATCATTGCCTTCTCCATCATCCCATCATTGCCTTCTCCATCACCCCATCATTGCCTTTTCCCCATCACCCTATCATTGCCTTCACCCCATCATTGCCTTCTCCCCATCACTCCAATCATTGCCTTCTCCATCACCTCATCATTGCCTTCTCCCCATCACCCCATCATTGCCTTCTCCCCATCACCCCCATCATTGCCTTCTCCCCATCAACCTATCATTGTCTTCTCCACATCACCCCCATCATTGCCTTCTCCACATCACCCCCATCATTGCTTTCTCCCCATCACCCCATCATTGCCTTCTCCCATCACTCCATCATTGCCTTCTCCATCACCCCATCATTGCCTTCTCCATCACTCCATCATTGCCTTCTCCCCATCACCCCATCATTGCCTTCTCCCCATCACCCCATCATTGCCTTCTCCCCATCACCCCATCATTGCCTTCTCCCCATCACCCCCATCATTCCCCTCTCCTCCACCTACACACACAGGCACACATACAGCACCATTGACCCCTCTGCATATTCCCCTGAAGCGCTACGCATGCAAGCACGCACACACACACCACCACTCATCTCTACACACACATACATACAAAACACACACACATACATACAAACATACAAAACACATGCACACATACATACATACAAAACATACACACACATACATACATACAAAGCACATGCACACATACATACATACAAAACACACACACATACATACAAAACACACACACATATACATACAAAACACACAAACAGCACCTCACACCTGTCCGCAGCTGCAGCATCACTGGCGCCCGCGCTTCCTCGCTCTGGCACAGCCAGCTGCTAAATGATTACGTCATCCAGCGGCGCTGCTCTCTGTGTCAGAGACAGGAAGTGCGGTCGCCGGGCAGGAAGCAGGACGATCCTTGCAGCTCCGCTCCTGCTGTTTTTTCTTGCAGGCAGCGGAGCTGCTGAGATCGCTCCCTGCCCGCCGCACATGAGGGCAATCTGGCCAGGGTCCCCCGGAGCCTCGGGCCCGGAGAAACCGGACAGAATGCCCTTATTATTAGCCGCCCTGCAGGGGCCCCCTGGAGCCTCTGGGCCCCGATGCAGCCGCACCGGTTGAACCGGCGGTATGTCCGCACATGCCTCTTCTGCGACCTCACCTTAAAATTCAGCTTCAGAAGTATGCAAAAGAACATCTAAACAAGCCTAATGCATTTTGGAAACAAGTCCTGTGGAACAATGAGGTTAAAATAGAACTCTTTGGTCATAATGATCAAAGGTATGTGTGGGGAAAAAAAGGGCACAGAATTTCAGGAAAAGAACATCTCGCCAACCATTAAGCTTGGGGGTGGATCAACCATACTTTGGGGTTGTGTTGCAGCCAAAGGCACGGGGAACATTTCACAGGTAGGGTGAAGAATGGATGCAATGAAATTTCAACAAATCCTTTATGCAAAGATAACACCATCTATAAAAAAGCTGAAGTTGAAAAGAAGATGGCTCCTGCAAATGGATAATGATCCTAAGCACACTTAAAAATCCACAATAGACTACCTCAAAAGTTGCAAGCTGAAGGTTTTACAATGGCCCTCACAGTCCCCTGATCTGAAGATCATTGAACATCAACTAGAAGAATTTTCCAGAATGGCTGAAAATCCCTCAAACAAGAATTGAAAGATTCTTGGCTTTCCTTTTTGTAATTTTTAAAATGTAAAAGATGAAAAAAATTTTTTGCCTAAAATCTTTAAGTTTAGCCTTTTTAGAGATCATTTCATCTTCAACTTGCTTAACTTTTGACAATAACAGTAATTTCGACCAGGGGTGCCCAAACTTTTACATGCCACTGTATGACTGACCACTTTCTTACATGGTAAAAAAAGAAGAACCGTGACATCCGTAGCAAAATCATCTTTATTGCATGAGAATGCACCATCTCATGCTGAAAAGAATACCTCTGAGTTTTTGGCTGCTATGGGCATAAAAGGAAGAAACTCATGGTGTGACCACCATCATCCCCTGATCTCAACCCTATACAGAACCTTTGGAGTATCCTCAATCAAAAGACTTATAAGGGTGGGAAGCAGTTAACATGAAAACAACAGCTCTTGGATGGTTTTCTGACATCCTGCAATGAAATTCAAGCAGAAACTATCCAAAAACTTACAAGTTCAATGAATGAAAAAATTTTTGAAGGTGATATTAAAGAAAATGTCCTATGTTAAAACATAACTTGACCTTTTAAGATGTTTTGGATTGGAACAGGTTTTGATTTCAGTAAATGTGACCTCTTTATTCTGCAAATTTGACAAATGACCATTTGCAGTTGTTTACATCCTGTAAAATGTTGGAAACCACGTTGTGCATAATAATTTGAAACATGGCATTTTGAGTTTTTTTTTCGTTTTGAAAAAATAATGTTATCATTGGAAGGTTTTTCTAATAAAATTTGGTTTATATTCTAACGGTTAATGATTTGGACATTATGCTGACTCAATTGCATCAACATTTAGGAAAATCAGAGAAAATTAGCATTTGCATAGTAGCATATATGTATATACAGTCACAGAAAGACTAAGTAGACCTTTGAATTGTATGGTTTTAATGAATCACTCCCATCAAAGTTTTTATAATCTTAACAGTATTTTGCAGTCATCATATTACCGTATATACTCGAGTATAAGCCGACCCCCCCCCTAATTTTGCCACAAAAAATTTGGAAAACTTATTGACCCGAGTATAAGCCTAGGGTGGGAACTGTAGCAGCTGCTGGTAAATTTCAAAAATAAAAATAGATACCAATAAAAGCTAAATTAATTGAGACATCAGTAGGTTAAATGTTTTTGAATATCCATATTTAATCAGGAGACCCATATAATACTCCATACAGTTCATGATGGCCCCATAAGATTCTCCATACAAAATATGCCCCATATAATGCTGCACAAAGGTTAATAATGGCCCCATAAGATGCTCCATAGATTATGCCCTATATGCTGCTCCATAAAGGTTATGGCCCCATAAAATGATGTATAGAATGGGCCCCATATGCTGCTCCACAAAGGTTATGGCCCCATAAGATGCTCCATAGAATAGGCCCCATATGCTGCTCCATAAAGGTTATGGTCCCATAAGATGCCCCATAGAATATGCCCCATATGCTGCTCCATAAAGATTATGGCCCCATAAGATGCCCCATATGCTGCTCCATAATGGTTATGGCCCATAAGATGCCCCATAGAATATGCCCCTTATGCTGCTCCATAAAGGCTATGGCCCCATAAGATGCCCCATAGAATATGCCCCTTATGCTGCTCCATAAAGGTTATGGCCCCATAAGCTGCCCCATAGAATATGCCCCTTATGCTGCTCCATAAAGGTTATGGCCCCATAGAATATGCCCCTTATGCTGCTCCATAAAGGTTTTGGCCCCATAAGATGCCCCATAGAATATGCCCCTTATGCTGCTCCATAAAGGTTATGACCCCATAAGATGCCCCATAGAATATGCCCCTTATGCTGCTCCATAAAGGTTATGGCCCCATAGAATATTCCCCTTATGCTGCTTCATAAAGGTTTTGGCCCCATAAGATGCCCCATAGAATATGCCCCTTATGCTGCTCCATAAAGGTTATGGCCCCATAGAATATGCCCCTTATGCTGCTCCACAAAGGTTATGGTCCCATAGAATATGCCCCTTATGCTGGTCCACAAAGGTTATGGCCCCATAAGATGCTCCATAGAATAGGCCCCATATGCTGCTCCATAAAGGTTATGGTCCCATAAGATGCCCCATAGAATATGCCCCATATGCTGCTCCATAAAGATTATGGCCCCATAAGATGCCCCATATGCTGTTCCATAAAGGTTATGGCCCATAAGATGCCCCATAGAATATGCCCCTTATGCTGCTCCATAAAGGTTATGGCCCCATAAGATGCCCCATAGAATATGCCCCTTATGCTGCTCCATAAAGGTTATGGCCCCATAAGATGCCCCATAGAATATGCCCCTTATGCTGCTCCATAAAGGTTATGGCCCCATAGAATATGCCCCTTATGCTGCTCCATAAAGGTTTTGGCCCCATAAGATGCCCCATAGAATATGCCCCTTATGCTGCTCCATAAAGGTTATGACCCCATAAGATGCCCCATAGAATATGCCCCTTATGCTGCTCCATAAAGGTTATGGCCCCATAGAATATGCCCCTTATGCTGCTCCATAAAGGTTTTGGCCCCATAAGATGCCCCATAGAATATGCCCCTTATGCTGCTCCATAAAGGTTATGGCCCCATAGAATATGCCCCTTATGCTGCTCCACAAAGGTTATGGTCCCATAGAATATGCCCTTATGCTGGTCCACAAAGGTTATGGCCCCATAAGATGCCCCATAGAATATGCCCCTTATGCTGCTGCATAAAGGTTATGGCCCCATAGAAGATGCCCCTTATGCTGCTCCATAAAGGTTATGGCCCCATAGAATATGCCCCATATGCTGCTGCTCCGAATAAAAAAAAAATGACATACTCACCTCTCGTCACTGGGGAGCAGGTGCTGGTGTCCTGAGCAGGCGGGGACACCGGTGCGCTATGGGGGCCAGGTGCTGGTGTCACCGCTGGCTCAGGCCCCCGGCACCTGCGATATTCACCTGTCCCCTTTCCACTGCCGCGCACCGCTGTGTCTTTCGGGTCCTCTGGCTGTGAATTTTCAGGCAGAGGGCACGGTGTGCACTAACCACGTCATCGCGCCCTCTGACCTGAACGTCACAGCCAGAGGACGCAAGGATAGAGCGGTGCGCGGCGGTGGAACGGGGACAGATGAATATAGCATGGCTCCCCCCGTCCTACTCACCCCCTCCTGGCGCGTATCTGCAGCCCCTGCGTCTCCCATTGTCTTCGGCGCCACAGCTCTTCATTCCATCAGCGGTCATGTGGTACCGCTCATTAAAGTCATGAATATGCGCATATTCATGACTTTAATGAGCGGTACCACGTGACCGCTGAACTCAGGTGCCGGAGACCATGGGAGAAGCAGGGGGGCTGCAGAGACCGTGCCAGGAGGGGGGGTAAGTATATGTGACAGCCACGCTCCCCCTCCCCGCCGACCCCCTGGTATATTACTCGAGTATAAGCCGAGAGGGGCACTTTCAGCCCTAAAAAATGGGCTGGAAATCTCGGCTTATACTCGAGTATATACGGTATATAGCACTGGGTACTTACAATTGCTCATTTTGCATTTCTTCCCAGCTAAACCTTCTCTTTTCTCTGCTGGAAGTAGAAACAGGAAGTCTCTTGTCCCTGCATTTATCATTCCCTATTGAACATCTGACATAGTTGCTGTCCCTCCCAGCTGCCAGGGACTTTTGCAGTGACTTATGAAGCATACAGGGAAAATTGACCTCTTGTTCCTTATCTAAATAGAGATTAGAAGGATTCAGCTAGTCAATTCTTAAACACTTGATGTCATAGACATAATGGGAAAGAGAAGAGTTAGCAGGATAGAAGGGCAAAATAAGCAATTGTAAGTACATAATGCTGTATATTCTGATGATTAAAAGATATTAAGAGATGGGAGTAATTTTTCAAAGGAAGAAAATGAGTTTTTGACTTTAAGGAAAGTAGACCCAAATGCTCTGGAAGGCCTTAATTACAAACAAAGCAGGTACTCAACCTCCCTGGGTGCAGCTCTAGCTCTCTGCTTGTGTCTTCTTGTTTAGTCTGTAGCAGTGATGTCAAGTCATGTGCATCACCGCTGTGGTAATCACTGAGCTTTGCTTCTGTGCCAATATGCAACCATTGAGGTTTACTTTGAAGTGAAATCCCCCTTTAAAATTGGGAAGATACAACCTTAGATGAACAACTGCAAATAACAAATCACACCATGTCAATATTTATTTAACAAATTAATCAATAGCTTGTAGAACCACATTTAGCTGCAATAACTTGAAGTAATAATTTTCTGTATCACTTTAACAGTGTCTTTCATCATTCTAGAAGAATGTTGTCCTACTCTCATGGGTGAAGCTGCGTAAGTTACTTGGTTAATGGGTATTCATTTAAGCACACCTCTCTTAAAGTCCCACCACAGCATTTCATTTGTGTCGATGTCTGATCTTTGATTGGTCCATTACAACACCTTGATTCTTTTTCTTTTTCAGCCATTCTGATGTAGATTTGCTGCTGTACATGGCATCATTGTCTTGTTGTATGACCAAGTTTCAACCCAGCTTTAGTATTTGAGTATATGGCCTCACATTTAACTCTAGAATACTTTGATATACAGAGGAGTTCATGGTTGACTCAATGACGCAAAGTGTCCGTGTAGCAGTGGCTGCAAAGGAAACCCAAATAATCACTCTTCCTCTTCTGTGCTTGACAGTTGATAGAAGTTTTGTTACTCATATGCTATGTTTGACTTTCACCAAACGTTGGACAGGACATTATGGCCAAACCATTTTGGTCTCGACTATCCAAAGGACATTGTTCCAGTAGTTTTCTAATTTGCTCAGATGCAGCTTTGCAAACTGTAGCCGTGCTTATATGTTCTTTTTTTTACACAAAAGTAACTTTCTCCAGGAAACCCTTCGAAACAAGCCATAGTGTACCTGTTCAGTCTTTCAAATTTTACTGTCTTGAACGTTTCACATGCTAACTGATGCTTTTTTAGAATTTGAGCTTTAGTTCTTGGGTATTTTGTAATTTCTCTTAGCATTACACCATTTGACTTTTGGATGAATTTGCTGGCATGTCATCTTCTTGAGAAGATTTGCAACCATGTATAAATAATAAACAACTTTGTTGAACAAACATTTGCAGTAAAATCATTAAAACACAGAGAATATGTCAATATTTAGGATAAAAATGAAGAAATGAACAGGTTGTGTCCAGGGTTGTTTCATATTGCTACCAGCGAAAGATTACTGTTGAACATGCAGGCAAAGAGTGCCTGTTGTATCAAATATCTGCTGCATGTGGTCTGATACATGTATCTTTAGATTTTATTATCTCTCTTATAAGGTGCTTATTGTAAGATGGATGTCAAAATACATACCTCTAATGTTATAGCAAAGTTTAGATGTTACTCAGGTTACACACCATTATGGCTGAAACTGTTGTCACCCTTGAAATTGTTCCAGAAAATGAAGTATTTCTCCCAGAAAATTATTGCCATTACACATGTTTTGTTATACACATGTTTATTTTCATTTTGTATATTGTAACAATGCAAAAAAAGACAAAATAAGGCAAATTGGACATGATTTCACACTAAATCTCAAAAATGGGCAAGACAAAATTGTTGGCACTATTTCAAAAATGTGGGTAAAAAACTTTGTTTCAAAAATGTGATACTCTTTAAAACTCACCTGTGGCAAGTAACAGGTGTGGGCAATATGGAAATCACACCTGAAACTAGATAAAAAGGGGAGAAGTTGACTCAATCTTTGAATTGTGTGTCTGTGTATTCCACGGTCAGAGTTAGCTACAGCAGCCCTAGGCAAAACTATAACTGACATCGCCTGCAGTAAGCAGCGGCTATAAATAGCCAACCTGAACCCAGAAAAAGGCTGAGAAAGGTTAACCCCCTGACATGACCAGACCGAGAAAAAGGGAAAACAGGACTCAAAACCCGGTCTGGATCATGACACTGAGGACTTAAGAACCAAAATTGTAGACTATCAACATTACAAGTCCATCTGCAGAGAGCTTGATGTTCCTTTGTCCATGGTGCGCAACATCATCAGAAGTTTACAACCCAAGGTACTGTAGCTAATCTCCCTGGACTTGGATGCCAGAAAAAAATTAATGAAAGGTTGCAACCCAGGATATTCCAAATAGTGGATAAGCAACTCCAATCAAGTTCCAAAGAATATCAAGCTGTCTTGCAGGCTTAAGATGCATTAGTGTCAGCACTAACTATCCATTGACATTTGAATGAAATGAAACACTACGGCAGGAGGCCCATAAGGACACCACTGCTAACACAGAGACATAAACAAGCTAGACTTCAGTTTGCCAAAATGTACGTGAGCAAGCCAAAATCCTTCTGGGAAAGTCTCCTGTGGACAGATGAGACCAAGATACAGATTTTTGGTAAAGCATATCATTCTACTGTTTACCAAAAACAGAATGAGGTCTGCAAACAAAAGAACACAGTACATACAGTCAAATATGGTGGAGGTTCAAAGATGTTTTGAGGTTGTTTTGCTGCCTTTGGCAAATTAAATCTAAAGATTACCAAAAGATTTAGGGTCGCTATGTATTGCCCAGTGTCAGAGAACTTGGTTTGTGTCCTAGGTCATGGGTCTTCCAACAGGACAATGATCCCAAACATGTCAAGGAGCACTCAGAAATAAATGGAAACAAAGACCTGGAGAGTTCTGAAGTGGCCAGCAATGAGTCTGGATCTAAAGTAAACTTGATTGGAGGTGTCATACAGAAAAGGTTTACAAGAAGGGAATGAGCAGACTGTACTTTCTGCGGAAGCTCAGGTCGTTCAATGTGGGCAGTAAAATGCTGGAGATGTTCTACCAGTCCGTTGTAGCAAGCGCCATCTTCTTTGCTATCATTTGCTGGGGCAGTAGTGTGCGAGTAGCTGATGCTAATAAGTTCAATCCTATTAAGGCGCAAGAAGGAGAAATTCAGGAAATCGTTTGTACCTACTGCTATGGGGATGTATAATAATTTTCTAAGGGTGGTAGAAAATAATGACTGATGGCTGGTGTACTAATGTCAATTAACATTGTCTTATATACACCAGAACTACACACTTTTATTTATTATGTAATGTTGGTATACCTGTGCAAGATTTGTGTCCTAATATTTTATGTACTGCTGTTTGTATTGCTGCTGTAATACTGTAATTTCCCCCCGGGATCAATAAAGTGTATCGTATCGTAACACCTGTGAAGATATCTTAAAATTACTGTTGGAAGAGGGCACCCTTCAAATATGAGAGGCCTGGAGTAGTTTGCAAAAGAATTTTGTTCCAAAATTCCAGTTGAGAGATGTAAGAACTTATTGATGTTTAGGGGAAGTGATTGATTGCAGTTATTTATTCCAAATGATGTGCAACCAAATATTAAGTTGAGGGTGCCAACAATTTTGTCCAGACCATTTTGGGAGTTTTGTGTGAAATTATGTTCAATTTGCAATTTGCCTTATATTCTCTGTTTTTTTTGTGCTGCTCCAATACACACAAAGGAAATAAACGTATATAACAAATCATGTGTAATTGCAATAATTTTCTTGAAGAAAAACTTCATTTTCTCGAACAATTTCAAGGGTGCCAATTATATCATACGCCTGTATGATATAAAAGTGCATCATATGCATACATCAGTACTGCTCCTATAGCACACTGGGACTATTGCAGGTGCAAAGACAACCCATTGCTGATGTAAATAGCCAGTTACATGTCATGAGATAATTGCCTATAGAGATATTGTTTTTTCTTAAAAAAATGCTAAGTGCAAAATTTGACTATTCTTAGAGAGAAAATCAACCACATTCATTGTGCAAGTAGAATTCATGTCACGATCCATTTTTGGATCTTTAGCAGCTCTGGTTCCACTCAGTTTAAACTTTTTTCCTTTCAGGCCAGCAGGGGTTAATGTCAGTTTTTCCCCGCTGGCAGTCTGGTGTAATTGCAGTGCTGCTTGGTCAGCTGATGTGGGCGGTGACCATTCCCACCATCCTTTAAATGGTTCACCTGGTGCATCAGCTCACTGTTGGCAATAGAGTTTCTCTGGAGACCAGCCGATGTGTGTGGAGCTCTCTGGTGCCAGCGTGTATCAGCTGTTTAAAGGTCCTGGTGTGATATCCTACGCTGAGTGGAGTTTGGAGTCTGGCTTCTGTGTCATTTGCAGTGTGGAGCTTGGCAGTGGCACCTGGAAGCTAAGTGTGGTGTTTTTTCCTCATCCCTTATTTGTCTCACTATCCCCTGTGTGGAAATATCTGCAGTGGTGAGGCTAGCGCCCGTCGCCGGCCAGTGCACTAGCCAGGGTAGTGTTAGGTGACAGCGAGAGACAAGGTATCCTGACGGCGGTCGGAGGGAAGGACACACATAGGGTATTAGAGGAGTGCAGGGACAGGTTTAGGTTGGAGCTCAGGAGGTAACCATCCCTCATTCCCTACTGGTAGGGCCTTCCTCTCCCTTATTCCATCCCGTTGTGTGTGTGTTGTTCCGTTAGCTGACCGACCATCCGTTGGGTCGAGTCACACCGTGACAGTCAACCCGTGACAATACAGCATGAAGGGAAGTCATATACACTGTGTTCCAAATTATTATGCAAAAATTGTTTAGGAGTGATAAGGTAAGAATTTTTTTGTTTGTCAGTTAAATTCATTGATGGTGATGTGTGTTAGGGCTCTTTATATCACTGCAAGCAATTGCAGACACCTGTGCTAATTAGTTTGGCAGGTGTGTCCAATGAAAGGCAAGACTACTTAAGAAGGCTGTCCCACATTATTAAGCAGCCTACATTTTCTGCCAAAATGGCAAAGAAAAAGGATGTGTCGGCTGCTGAGAAGCAACAAATTGTGGAGTGTTTAGATCAAGGCATGACTACAATCAATATTGCCAAGACACTTCATCGTGATCATCGCACAATCAAGAAGTATGTAGCTGATTCACAGTACACACGTGTGCGTGCTGATAAGGGAAAATTGAGGACCCTTTCCTACAGGCAATTACGTCAGGTTAAAAGAGCAGCGGCAAAAAAGCCTTGTCATAGCAGCAGACAAGTTTTTGAAGCTGCTGGTGCCTCCAACGTCCCCCGAACAACAAGATGCAGGGTCCTTCAGAAGTTTGCAGCTGTGCGTAAGCCATCCTGTCGACCTACTCTATCCACTGCACACAAGCAGAAACGGCTCCAGTGGGCCAAACAATACATGAAGACTGACTTCAGAACTGTTTTGTTCACCGATGAGTGCCGTGCAACGCTCAATGGTCCAGATGGATGGAGTGGAGGATGGCTGGTTGATGGATAACACGGCTACGGCGCCAACAAGGAGGAGGTGGAGTAATGTTTTGGGCTGGAATCATGGGGAGAGAGATTGTCAGCCCCTTTAGGATCCCTGAAGGGGTAAAGATGAACTCCATAGTGTATGTTGAGTTTCTCAAACAGCACTTCCTGCCATGGTTCAAGAAGAAGAACCGTGCATTCCGCAGCAAGATCATTTTCATGCATGATAATGCACCGGCTCATGCTGCACATAACATATCTGCATCTCTGGCTGCTATGGGCATAAAAGGGGACAAACTTATGGTGTGGCCCCCATGCTCCCCTGACCTCAACCCCATTGAGAACCTCTGGAGCATCATCAAAAGGAGTGTCTATGATGGCGGAAGGCAGTTCACATCTAAGCAACAGCTCTGGAAGGGTATTCTGTCCTCATGCGAAACAATTGAAGCAGAAACCATCCAAAACCTGACAAATTCAATGGACGAGAGAATTCAGAAGCTCCTTTCGAACAAGGGGTCCTATGTGCAAATGTAACATCACCTAGAATAAAGTTTTGAGCTTAAAACTGTTTGATTTCAGTTTGTAATAACCTGCTAATGCTTATAATTTCAAAAATGACCATTTTTTTGTTCTTTATTAAAATGAAAAGGTTGAAAACTCTGCTGTGCATAATAATTTGGAACATGCATTTTGAGTGCAGTTTGAGTGTTTTATTTTTTTACAAAAATATACTGTTATCATAGGCAGTTTGTACAAAAACCTTTCAATTGTACTCTAATAGTTATTTGACCGGAAAATTACAATGACTGCAATTCATATAGGTAATTTGGGAAAATCTGAGAAAATATTATTTGCATAATAATTTGGAACACAGTGTAGAAAAATACATTGTTAAAATAACCCACAAAATATAGCAAAGGACTAAGTATTCCCAAGCAGCATGGTGGAATACAGTAATACTGGATAGTGCTGGAATTCCTGGTAATTACACAGGGAATTCTGTGCTAATTACACAGAAGTTTTATACGTAAATGGCTATCTACGAAATAAAGTACTCAGTGCTAAGTCATTATGACAGAAAGCATCAGCACAATACAGTTATATGAAAAAGTTTGGGCACCCCTATTAATCTTAAGCTTAATGTTTTATAAAAATTGGTGTTTTTGCAACAGCTATTTCAGTTTGATATATCTAATAACTATTGGACACAGTAATGTTTCTGCCTTGAAATGAGGTTTATTGTACTAGCAGAACATGTGCAATCTGCATTCAAACAAAATTTGACAGGTGCATAAGTATGGGCACCCTTATCATTTTCTTGTTTTAAATACTCCTACCTACTTTTTACTGACTTACTAAAGCACTTTTTTTGGTTTTGTAACCTCATTGAGCTTTGAACTACATAGCCAGGTGTATGCAATCATGAGAAAAGCTACTTAAAGTGGCCACTTGCAAGTTGTTCTCCTGTTTGAATCTCCTCTGAAGAGTGGCATCATGGGCTCTTCAAAACAACTGTCAAATGATCTAAAAACAAAGATTATTCAACATAGTTGTTCAGGGGAAGGATACAAAAAGCTGTCTCAGAGATTTCACCTGTCAGTTTCCACTGTGAGGAACATAGTAAGGAAATGGAAGAACACAGGGACAGTTCTTGTTAAGGCCAGAAGTGGCAGGCCAAGAAAAACATCAGAAAGGTAGAGAAGGAGAATGGTGAGATCAGTCAAGGACAATCCTCAGACCACTTCCAGAGAGCTGCAGCATCAACTTGCTGCAGATGGTGTCACTGTGCATCGGTCAACTATACAACGCACTTTGCACAAGGAGAAGCTGTATGGGAGAGTGATGCGAAAGAAGCCGTTTCTGCAAGCACGCCACAAACAGAGTCGGCTGAGGTATGCAAAAGCACATTTGGAGAAGCCAATTTCTTTTTGGAAGAAGGTCCTGTGGACTGATGAAACCAAGATTGAGTTGTTTGGTCATACAAAAAGGCGTTATGCATGGCGTCAAAAAAACACAGCATTCTAAGAAAAACACTTGCTACCCACAGTAAAATTTGGTGGAGGTTCCATCATGCTTTGGGGCTGTGTGGCCAATGCCGGCACCGGGAATCTTGTTAAAGTTGAGGGACGCATGAATTCCACTCAGTATCGGCAGATTCTTGACAATAATGTTCAAGAATCAGTGACAAAGTTGAAGTTACACAGGGGATGGATCTTTCAGCAAGACAATGATCCAAAACACCGCTCCAAATCTACTCAGGCATTCATGCAGAGGAACAATTACAATGTTCTGGAATGGCCATCCCAGTCCCCAGACCTGAATATCATTGAACATCTGTGGGATCATTTGAAGAGGGCTGTCCATGCTCGGCGACCATCAAACTTAACTGAACTGGAATTGTTTTGTAAAGAGGAATGGTCAAAAATACCTTCATCCAGTATCCAGGAACTCATTAAAAGCTACAGGAAGCGACTAGAGGCTGTTATTTTTGCAAAAGGAGGATCTACTAAATATTAATGTCACTTTTCTGGTGAGGTGCCCATACTTATGCACCTGTCAAATTTTGTTTGGATGCAGATTGCACATTTTCTGTTAGTACAATAAACCTCAGTTCAAGGCAGAAACATTACTGTGTCCAATAGTTATTAGATATATCAAACTGAAATAGCTGTTGCAATAACATCAATTTTTATAAAACATTAAGCTTAAGATTAATAGGGGTGCCCAAACTTTTTCATATAACTGTATGTAACAGCATAAACTGCTGATGAGACCATGTAGGATAACACCTTAAAAAACAGATCAAGGCACAAAACTGTATATTACCCTGGACGCGGACCATGCCAGTGTACCCCTTGACACCCGTTTTGTTAAAGCTTCTTCTTGGGAAGATTTCCAACTATTTTTTATTTTTTTTTCCTAGTCAGTAATCTTTCTCACTGTAAAATGATGGGCTCCAAAGCGTTTGGAAATTGCTGTTTAACCCTTGCCAGAAATATGGGCTGCAACTATCGCTTCTCTAAGATCATTGCTGATATATTTCCTGATTGGCATTGTGACATTACATTCCTGAATGCTCCAGACCTGCAAATTGCCTAAACTTCTGTTTTTTCAGAGATGGTCACAATTAATCAAGGATATTTGATTAGCAGCACTTGGCTGCTGCTTACCTTCTTAACTCCTATGAAGCAGAAGTGCAAGTAATTTTTCAAACACTGCTTCTACATTTTGGCCACGTTTCTGTTTGATAAATAATGACATTGTATAATTTGATGCATTTTTTGTGTGTTTTTTCCTGCATTTTTGAGCAAGACTAAAATAAATGACATGCTGTGCTTTAAAGAAATTCAACACAGGTCAATTTAGTTCAATAAATGTAAGGCTGGGTTCACATTGCGTTAATGGGAATGCGCTGACGGCATCCGTTACATAGCGGCACTAGCGCGTCTGCAGCGTTCGAGGGTGCGTCGGGTCTAGCGCACAGCGTTCGCTGTGCATAGACCTGTATGGGCTAACGCATGGTAGCGCATGGTACCGAACTGCTACCATGCGTTAACGCATACGTTAGCGCTATGGTGCCAAATGATGTCAAAAATGACATCTGCGTTAGAGCATCCGTTTAACGGATCCGTTAAACGGATGCCCCTAACGCAATGTGTACCTAGCCTAAGGAAAAAAATGCACCTTGTAATTGAGATTTTAGAAATCTGTTACTGTAAAATGTTTTTTTTCTGCACATAAGCAAACGCACAGAAAAATTAAAAGACTATGTGTGAACAAGCTCGAAGACCTTTTAACAACTTAATGACCAAAGCAAATTTTACTATTCTGACCTGTGTCAATTTATGAGGTTATAACTCTGGAACGCTGAAACATATTCCACTGATTCTGAGAATGTTTTTTCATGACATATTGTACTTCATGATAGTGGTAACATTTCTTCAATATAACTTGCATTTATTCATGAAAAAAATGGAAATTTGGCAAAAATTTGGAGAATTTAGCAATTTTTAAACTTTGAATTCTTATGCCCTTAAATCAGAGAGATATGTCACACAAGATAATAAATAACATTTCCCACATGTTTACTTTAAATCAGCAGTTCAGCACAATTTTTGAAACAAATTTTTTTTTGTTAGTAAATTATAAGGGTTAAAATTTGACCAGTGATTTTTCCCATTTTTCCAGCAAAATTTCCAAAACCATTTTTTTAGGGACCACCTCAAATTTGAAGTGACTTTGAGGGATCTGTATGATAGAAAAAATACCCAAAAGTGACACCATTCTAAAAACTGCACCCCTCAAGGTGCTCAAAACTACATTCAAGAAGTTTATTAACGCTTCAGATGCTTCACAGGAATTTTTGGAATGTGGAAAAAAATGAACATTTAACTTTTTTTTTACAAAAAATGTAATTTAGTCCAAAATTGTTTTATTTTCACAAGGGTAGCAGGAAAAAAATTGACCACAAAATTTGTTGTACAATTTCTCCTGAGCATGCCAATACCTTATATGTGGGGGAAAACCACTGTTTAGGCGCACAGCAGAACTTGGAAGGGAAGAAACGCCATTTGACTTTTTGAATGCAAAATTTGCTGGAACAATAGCCGATGCCATGTCATGTTGGGAGTGGCCCTGTTGGGCCTAAACAGTGGAAACTCCCACCAAGTGACCCCATTTTGGAAACCACACCCCTCAAGAATTTTATCCAGTGGTATACTGAGCATTTTGAACCCACAGGTATGACACAAAATTTGATAATATTAGGTCGTCATATTGAATATGTCGTCATTAGGGTTGAGATCAAGTTCTCGCTACTCTAGTTTGCATTGGGTGCTCGGGTATGCACCAAATATCGCGGGTGCTCAAGTCATACGCTCAAGTCTGTGCCCTGCATGTTTTGTGTCTATTAGACACCCCCTAAATAATGTGCGGTAATCCATGATACTCCGTGCATACCTGAGCAAGCGATGCAAACTTGAGTAGCGATCACTTGCGCTCAACACTAGCCATCATATTGTATTTTTTTACTATTTAAAAAAAACAATTCTAACCCCAAACCTAACACATCCCTAACCCCAACCATAACACACCTCTAACCCTAATACAACCCTAACCCTAACACACACCTAACCCCAACTCCAAACACATACTTAACCCTAAGCCTAACTACATAGAATGGAAAAAAATATTTTATCATTTTTAGCTAAAAGGTTGAAAAAGGGGGGTTTGATTTACTAATTTTTGTATTTTGATCAATGTGATAGGATCTTTCACAGTGATCAAAAGGAACCAACAGAAAAAAATTCTCGGCAGGCGCACTGCACATGTGCCCACCATTTTTTTTCAGGAAGGTGACACCAGGCCGAGGGACGGAGCAGGAGTGACCGGGGGATGGTGGAGGTACCGCTTGGTCTCGGGCGGCATCATTTCTTTCTCCTCTGACATGTACATCATGCTGGAAGAAATATCAACAAAACAAGCAGTCATATAGTCAAAGTTACAAATATACAAAAAACTTAATTAAATAGTATCAGGTAAAAAGAGCACAGCGGGCAGAAAGAATCTTTGTGTGCCAAAATTCAACATATACAAAGGGGCAGGTAGCGACACATGTGGGCAATAGAGTTGAAAACACCTCCTTATAGTATCAACGTTGTAAACAATAATTGATAGTATGTAAATAGTTGATAGTATGGAGGACTAAATGTACCAAAATGTACAATAGATACAATCATCATAGCATGGTATTAAATGCAAGTGCAACCAATGTACATACCAGCAAGTGAGATAACAGACCACATATGCAGCCCCTGCCCACCCCAACGCGTGTTTCGGATAGTTCCTTCCTCAGGGGACCCCTGAGGACCGATTTTGGTACATTTAGTCCTCCATACTATCAACTATTTACATACTATCAATTATTTTTTACAACGTTGATTCTATAAGGAGGTGTTTTCAACTCTATTGCCCACATGTGTCGCTACCTGCCCCTTTGTATATGTTGAATTTTGGCACACAAAAAATTCTTTCTACCCACTGTGCTCTTTTTACCTGATACTATTTAATAAAGTTTTTTTGTATATTTGTAACTTTGACTATATGACTGCTTGTTTTGTTGATATTTCTTAGTGAATACGCAGTTGGTCAGATACGGTCCTATCCAGTCTGCAACTACTACATAACACATTGTTATTTGATATGAAAATGAGGTTGATTTTGCTATAGACTCGTATGTGTTCCATATATTATATGTGATCATGCTGGAAGAGAAAGAAATAATTGAAACAGCTGGCACACTTTTTTTTTCTTTTGTGATAGCCATTATTCACTGAATAACGGAGATTACGTGATCTGACACTGTAAAATCTTGCCCTGATCATGTTCTTTGGGGTCTCAGCTACTCCAAGTAGCCGAGACTATGGAGATTTTCCAACTCCGGGGGGGGGGGGGGTGCTACAGCTTTATTCCCGATCACCGTTTTAAAACGGCAATGAGGTAATAAGTACCCTTAGAAGCCGCTGTTTTAATGTGTTTCAGCTATCACTAAGGGGTTAACCCCTTTTTGACATTAGACATACTATTCCGTCCATGGGACCTGGACCACTATGACCATTGACAGGATAGTACGTCATATGCGATCAGCCACGCTCACTGTGTGAGCGCAGCCGATCGCTGCTGGGTGTCAGCTGATTCTCACAGCTGACACCTGGCACTAAGTGCCAGGAGTGGTCATGGACCACTCCCAGCACTTTAACCCCCGGCACACTGTGATCAAACATGATCGCAGCGTTCCAGTGGCATAGGGAAGCATCGCGCAGGGAGGGGGCTCCCTGCATGCTTCCCTGAGCCCCTCAGAACAGCGTGATGTGACCGCGTTGTTCCGAGGGCCTTCTCCCTGCAGACCCCCGGATCCAAGATGGCCGCGGGGTCCTTCCGGGTCCTGCAGAGAGGTGGCTTATCAGTGCCTGCTGAGAGCAGGCATCGGCAAGCCTCCTTCACTGCCTGTCAGATTGCTAATCTGACTGAGCGCTCTGCAAAGTGTCAGATCAACGATCTGACATTATATAGTGATGTGGGCCTTGGACAATGTAAAAAAGTTAAAAATATATATATATACAGTATATACTGTGTAAAAATATTTTTAAAAAATCCCTAAATAAAGAAAACATTTCCCCAATAAACACATTATTATTATGTAAATAAAAAAACAATAAAAGTACACATACGAAAAAAACAAGGCAAAAAAAACAATGCGTTATCATCATACCGCCAAACAAAATGTGGAATAACAGCTATAAATAATAATGGTACCGCTGAAAACGAGCCACCATGCAGCGTCATCAGTGAAAAAATAAAAAAGTTATAGCTCTCAGAATAAAGCGATGCAAAAATAATTATTTTTTATATAAAATAGTTTTTATTGTATAAAAGCGCCAAAACATAAAAAAAGATATATATGAGGTATCGATGTAATTGTACTGATCCGACTAATAAAATTGCCTTATCAATTTTACCACATGCTGAACAGTATAAACGACCCTCCCAAAAGAAATTCATGAATTGCTGCTGTTTGTTCATTCTGCCTCCCAAAAATCGGAATAAAAAGCGATTAAAAAAAAGTCATGAGCCCAAAAAATGGCACCTGTAAAACCATCAGCTCGTCCCACAAAAAAAAAGACCTCACATGTGTGGGCCAAAATATGGAAAAAATATAGCTCTCAAAATGTAGTGATGCAAAAAATTTTTTTTGCAATAAAAAGCGTCTTGTGTGACAGCTGCCAAACATAAAAACCCGCTATAAATAGTAAATCAAACCCTCTTTATCACCCCATTTTCCTATTAGGGTTCGGGTTGGGGCTAAAGTTAGAGTTAGGGCTAAAGTTAGGGTTAGGGTTGGGGCTAAAGTTAGGGTTAGGGTTGGGGCTAGAGTTGGGGTTAGGGTTGGGATTAGGGTTAGGGTGTGTTAGGGTTAGGTTTGTTGTTAGGGTTGGGATTAGGGTTAGGGGCGTGTTGGGGTTAGGGTTGGAGTTAGAATTGGGGGATTTCCACTGTTCAGGCACATCAGGGGCTCTCCAAATGCGACATGGCGTCCGATCTCATTTCCAGCCAATTTTTTTATGAAAATGTCAAATGGCGCTCGTTCCCTTCTGAGCTCAGCCGTGCACCCAAACAGTGATTCCCCCCACATTTGGGGTATCAGCATATTCAGGAAAAACTGGACAACAACTTTTGGGGTCCAATTTCTCCTCTTACCCTTGGGAAAATAAAAAATTGAGGACAAAAACATCTTTGTGGAAAAAATATGATTTTTTTTTTCACGGTTCTACGTTATAAACTTGTGTGAAGCACATGGGGGTTCAAAGTGCTCACCACACATCTAGATAAGTTCCTAAGGGGGTCTAGATTCCAAAATGGTGTCACTTGTGGGGGGTTTCCACTGTTTAGGCACATCAGGGGTTCTCCAAACGCGACATGGCGTCCAATCTCAATTCCAGACAATTTTGGTTTGAAAAAGTTAAATGGCGCTCCTTCCCTTCCGAGCCCTGCCGTGCACCCAAACAGTGGTTTTTCCCCACATATGGGGTATCAGCGTACTCAGAAGAAATTGCATAGCAAATTTATCTGTCTATTTTCTCTTTGTACCCTTGTGAAAACAAAAAAATTGTTTGTAAAAGATCATTTTTGTGACTAAAAAGTTAAATGTTCATTTTTTCCTTCCACGTTCCAAAAATTCCTGTGAAGCACCTGAAGGGATAATAAACTTCTTGAATGTGGTTTTGAGTACCTTGAGGGGTACAGTTTTTAGAATGGTGTCACTTTTGGGTATTTTCTGCCATATAGACCTCTCAAAGTAACTTCAAATGTGAGGTGGTCCCTATAAAAATGGTTTTGTAAATTTTGTTGTAAAAATGAGAAATCGCTGGTCAACTTTTAACCCTTATAACTTCCTAACAAAAAAAAAATGTTACCAAAATTTTGCTGATGTAAAGTAGACATGTGGGAAATGTTATTTATTAACTATTTTGTGTGACATATTTCTCTGTTTAAGGGCATAAAAATTCAAAGTTTGAAAATTGCAAAATTTTCAAAATTTTCACCATATTTCATTTTTTTTTTTCATAAATAAACGCAGAAATTTTACCACTATCATGAAGTACAATATGTCATGAGAAAACAGTCTCAAAATCGCCAAGATCTGTTGAAGCATTCCAGAGTTATAACCTCATAAATGGACAGTGGTCAGAATTGTAAAAATTGGCCTGATCATTAACGTGCAAACAACCCTCGGGGGTAAAGGGGTTAAGGGCAAGATGTTTGGTTTTTTTTGTCGTTCTATATGAAACTGTAGAATTCAAAGATGATGTACTTTTTCTTATGACACTATTTATATGTGTACATATTTATATAAACGGTACAGACCAAAAGTTTGGACACACCTTCTCATTCAAAGATTTTTCTGTATTTTCATGGCTACGAAAATTGTAGAATCACACTGAAGGCATCAAAACTATGAATTAACACATGTGGAATTATACTTTACACTTTACAAAAAAGTGTGAAACAACTGAAAATATGTCTTATATTCTAGGTTCTTCAAAGTAGCCACCTTTTGCTTTGATTACTGCTTTGTACGCAGAAAAGGTGAATGGCTGGACTCTACATGCCTAGTTCCCACCGTGAAGCATGGAGGAGGAGGAGGTGTGATGGTGTTGGGGTGCTTTGCTGGTGACACTGTTGGGGATTTATTCAAAATTGAAGGCATAGTGAACCAGCATGGCTACCACAGCATCTTGCAGCGGCATGCTATTCCATCCGGTTTGCGTTTAGTTGGACCATCATTTATTTTTCAACAGGACAATGACCCCAAACACACCTCCAGGCTGTGTAAGGGCTATTTGACCAAGAAGGAGAGTGATGGGGTGCTACGCCAGATGACCTGGCCTCCACAGTCACCAGACATGAACCCAATCGAGATGGTTTGGGGTGAGCTGGACCGCTCACCGCTTCAATTTTGAATAAATCCCCAACAGTGTCACCAGCAAAGCACCCCCACACCATCACACCACCTCCTCCATGCTTCACGGTGGGAACTAGGCATGTAGAGTCCATCCGTTCACCTTTTCTGCGTGCAAAGCAGTAATCAAAGCAAAAGGTGGCTACTTTGAAGAACCTAGAATATAAGACATATTTTCAGTTGTTTCACACTTTTTTGTAAAGTGTAATGTATAATTCCACATGTGTTAATTCATAGTTTTGATGCCTTCAGTGTAATTCTACAATTTTCATAGTCATGAAAATACAGAAAAATCTTTGAATGAGAAGGGTGTCCAAACTTTTGGTCTGTACTGTATATATGTATGAAAGTGTAAATGTGCTTATGCTTGTGTATTTAAGGTTCTTTCTTTGCATTAACATTTCACATTAAACCTAAACATTTATCAGCAGCTTTTTACAGCTGTATGAGGGATGCATGTAATTTGTATAATGAAGTGCCATCTATCCACTATATGATCCCGTTTAAAAAAAACCCTTATACCTAGCAGAAGTCATTTTTGAAGAGTGGAATAAGATAGATGTTGCAATATTTTGCCAATTTGCTCATTCTATGACTAGAAGACTTGGTGCTGTCTTTAAAAATCATGGAGGTCATACAAAATATTAGTTGTAGTAGTTTTTGATGTGGGGCGTACTCATTTTTGCATCAACTAATTTGACTAAAACTAAAGATTTTGTAACATAAGTTATATTATTAACCTTAGTTTCATGTCTTCGCTTAAAAAATTGTTTTGTACTGAGCGATGACTGTACCAACCTCCTGCACCACCACAATGACTGAAAGTAAGCAGCTGCAGTGATAATATAACTACATTTTTTTCATCATAGCCCTGCTTCCAGTAGCACAGGAAAGCATGATTAAAATGCTACTTTACCTGCAGATTACCACTTTATCTGCAGGTACATTTTGGTCTTGTAAACAACAGGCTCCCTTTAGTGTTTTTCTTTAAAGTGCAGTAAACATATTTGTAGTTTGTGTTGTTTCAGCAAATCAGTTTTGTGTATTGCCTGTACATGATCAATATATACACAAGATGTACAAATGAGACTGTACTTATCTCAAAGACTATATAATTAATCACAATACAGATATGTTATAATATTCCGGAGCGGCACCCCATTAATCTCTTTCCTATTTTCCCCTCTCATATTTCAGCTGTGCTTATTGCCTAGATTTTAATTAAAAAATGTCCTCTCTAAGGAGGATTCAGAAGTGGCAAACATAATCACTTAAAATATTACAGTCATTACCGAAATTGGCTGCTTCATTTTCAACCTACTCATAAACTCTTATTTTCTGCTGCCTCTAAAATGTTTTTTTTTTGTTTTTTTTGCATCCACGTTGTTTACAAGCTAATCTGGTTACCAGAAACCTTCCACTCAGATGGGCTGAGTGACAACTCCTTAATGGATGGAATTGATGACTTTATGCCCATGAAGAGGTGAAGGCAAAGTGGACAGATTTCTTTCCATCTGCCACCAGACCTTTTACAAGCTGCATGTCCCAAATACCCAATGTTCTCAATTCAATCAAAAAGATGTCGCCAAAAAATAAATTGTTAGGCTACAGCTGTCTATAAGAATCATTGGTCCATTGAGCCCCCAAGGAGAGATGAAAAGGGAATGTAAGCCATCAGCAGTGCTAGAGATGGAAAAGTTAATGGTAAAACATTATCGAAAGTATAGGCAAGATGTATTAGGGAAAGAAGCAGTAAGTTCAGTGCATTTTCGATCTTATATTTATTTTGCAGTTTAGCGTAGTAAAATATGACAACATAGATATCTGCGTTTTTAGAAATATGTATTATTGCACCAAATATATAACATAAAAAATACCTATATGACATCCAATAAAAATGGAAGCAAAAATCCCAAATATCAAAAGTGCAGTCTTTATTAATTAGTCATCATTAATTACATTTTAATTAATCCTTCTATTTATTATTTTTTTAGACTATCAATTTTTATCTTTTTGCCCTGATATTGCACATTACAGTTTATTTTTCTTACATTTCTACTATAATTAATTTGAATGTACAGTTCTACAGCCAAATTGGTTTAGAGACGAAAACAGTTGAACTTAACTAATTTTAAGGTGCAGAAAACTAATATGATGCGCAAATTTGCTGATGAGGATGTAATTACTTATTACACCTTTCATGCAGGCTTGTAGAAAAGTTGTATCTTTATTATTTCATCATTAGTATTGCATTGTTAGTAGTGTAGTGCAGCGGGGTTGGTGCAGTGTGACAGACAGGCAGTGACCACAGGAAAGTCCAAAAACAAAGTCTCTTTAATGTACAACGTACTCACAAAAAAAAAACCAAAAGGGTATCCTCCGGATCGCAGCAGGGAAACAAGATAGCCGTAATCTGCACCGCCGTGTACGCTGAGGGGTGCCAGGCCTTTTGGCTCCACTGGGCTCTGTGTTGCTTCACATAGGTTGAGCTCTGCAGAGTCTCCTGCTCTGCACACTTGCAAAACCGAACTGACACACTCAACCCTTTGCTGCAGGGTTTTTACAAGGAACCTGTGGACGTAGGCCACATGGAAGACCCGGCCGGGAGGAAATGGACTGCCCCACTATCATCCTGAAGTCTGTTTAAAAAATAAAAGCCCATGGCAGGTTTTCTGAAATCTGCCTTGGACTAATAGCTTGCCCAAGACCATCAATCACTTTTATTTCACAGCTATGCCTGTGACTGCAATGCACTCCCTTTGCCTTAATACGCTTCTGTGCACATTCTGGGGGACACATAGTGACCCTCTCATATGACACCGGTCACTTCCTTACAGTAGCTAGTCTATTACATCATCTTTTTAGTCTATTGAGCCTTCAGTATTCTTTCATCTTAGGGTGACCAATCAAAAAACGCCAACTCAGCTCCTATGACATAATCGTAATTATTGTTGCATCTCCTACTTTTATAAATGCTCTCTGTGTAAGGTCAGGATTTCTTAGCTTAGTTTCTTAGTTTCTTAGCATATTGACATGTTTCTATATGTTTTTTCAGATATGCCTTGTTCTTACATTAACAAAGCTGATAATTTTTGCTACATATGCTGAAAGGTCACTTTTGCATCACAAAGGCGAAACTTGACTACAAAGATAAGGAAAGCCTATAACCTGTATTTTGGCTGCAGAATAGAAGATCAGTACAAGATTTGGACTCCACACATAGTATAGATTGTGTACTAAGAAAGAGAAACTCGGCACTTGTTTTTTAACCCCTCTCTGCCATCAGACGTACTATTCCGTCCATGTGACCCTGGACCTAATTCCCATGGACGGAATAGTACGTCATGGGCGATCAGCTGCGCTCCCGGAGGGAGCGCAGCTGATCGCCGCCGGGTGTCAGCTGTATATCACAGCTGACACCCAGCACTATGTGTCAGGAGCGGTCACGGACCGCTCCCGGCACATTAACCCCTGGCACACCGCGATCAAACATGATCTCGGTGTGCCCGGGGCACAGGGGAGGATCGCGCAGGGTGGGGGCTCCCTGCGCGCCCCCCTGAGACCCTCAGAGCAGCGCGATGTGTCGCGCTGTTCCGAGGGTCCGTCCTCCCTCCAGGTCCCCGAATCCAAGATGGCGCCGGGGTCCTGCAGGGAGGCGGCTTCCTCAGTGCCTGCTGAGAGCAGGCGCAGAGGAAGCCTGCAGCGATGCAAGAGCGATCGCTGGTGTGACAGAGTGCTGTGCACACTGTCACACCAGCGATCTGATAAAATACTGTGATGTCCCACCCTGGGACAAAGTAAAAAAGTAAAAAAAATAAAATTAAAAAGTGGTAAAAAAAATCATCAAAAAAAAAAAAAATATTCCCCAATAAATTCATTTCTTCCTGTAAATAAAAAAAACAAAACAATAAAAGTACACATATTTGGTATCGCCGCGTCCGTAACGACCCCCCCTATAAAAACTGTCCCACTAGTTAACCCCTTTAGTGAACCCCTTAAAAAAAAAAAAAAACTAAGCAAAAAATCAATGCTTTATCATCATACCGCCGAACAAAAAGTGGAATAACACGCGATCAAAAGGACAGATATAAATAAACATGGTACCGCTGAAAACATCATCTTGTCCCGCAAAAAACAAGCCATCATACAGCATCATCAGTGAAAAAATAAAAAAGTTATAGCTCGCAGAATAAAGCGATGCAAAAATAATGATTTTTTTATATAAAATTGTTTTTATTCTATAAAAGCGCCAAAACATAAAAAAATGATATAAATGAGGTATCACCGTAATCGTGCTGACCCTAAGAATAAAACAGCTTTATCAATTTTACCACACGTGGAACGGTATAAACGCCTCCCCCAAAAGAAATTCATGAATTGCTGATTTTTGTTCATTCTAACCTCCCAAAAATCGAAATAAAAAGCGATCAAAAAATGTCACGTGCTCAAAAATGGTACCACTAAAAACGTCACCTCGTCCCGCAAAAAATAAGACCTCAAATGACTCTGTGGGCCAAAATATGCAAAAATTATAGCTCTCAAAATGTGGTGATGCAAAAAACTACTTTTTGCAATAAAAAGCGTCTTTTAGCGTGACAGCTGCCAATCACAAAAACCCGCTATGAATAGTAAATCAAACCCCCCCTTTATCACACCCTTAGTTAGGGAAAAATAATAAAATTAAAAAAATGTATTTGTTTCCATTTTCCCATTAGGGTTAGGGTTGCGGCTAAAGTTAGGGTTAGGATTGGCGCTAAAGTTAGTATTAGGGTTATGGTTGGGATTAGGGTTAGGGGTGTGTTAGGGTTAGGTTTGTGGTTAGGGTTGGGACTAGGGTTAGGGGTGTGTTGGGGTTAGGGTTGGAGTTAGAATTGGGGGGTTTCTGCTGTTTAGGCACATCAGGGGCTCTCCAAATGTGACATGGCGTCTGATCTCAATTCCAGCCAATTCTGCGTTGAAAAAGTCAAACGGTGCTCCTTCACTTCTGAGCTCTGCCATGCGCCCAAACAGTAGTTTACCCCCGCATATGGGGTATCAGCGTACTCTGGACCACAAGAGTTATTTTGCAATTTGTCCAATTTCTTCTGTTACCCTTGGGAAAATAAAAAACTGGGGGCGACAAAATCATTTTTGTAAAAAAAAAATGATTTTTTTGTTTTTACGGCTGTATGTTATAAATTTTCTGTGAAGCACTTGGGGCTTCATAGCGATCACCACACTTCTAGATAAGTTCCTTGTGGGGTCTATTTTCCAAAATGGGGTCACTTGTGGGGGGTTTCCACTGTTTAGGCGCATCAGGGGCTCTCCAAATGCGACATGACGCCCCCAGACCATTTCATCAAAGTCTGCAATCCAAAACGTCATTACTTCCCTTCCGAGCCCAGACGTGCACCCATACAGTCGTTTTCTCACACATGTTGGGTATCAGAGTACTCAGGACAAATTGGACAACAACTTTTGGGGTCCAATTTCTCCTGTTACCCTTGTGAAAATAAAATATTGGGGGCGAAAAAATCATTTTTGTGAAAAAAAAAGGATTTTTTATTTTTACAGCTGTACGTTATAAACTTCTGTGAAGCACTTTGGGGTTCAAAGTGCTCAACATACTTCTAGATAAGTTCCTTGTGGGGTCTATTTTCCAAAATGGGGTCACTTGTGGGGGGTTTCCACTGTTTAGGCGCATCAGGGGCTCTCCAAATGCGACATGACGCCCTGTTATGTTTTGGTAGCTGAGGAGTGCAGGTAAAAAGGCAATACACCAGAGCAGTTGGAATCTATGAGATTGCAGTACCCTGACTAACCACCACAACTAGAGGCAGCCGTGGAGCGTTCCTACGTTGGTCCTAGACGCCTCGTCACAGCCTGAGAAACTAACTACACCTAAAAATAGAAAGAGGAAAGCTATCTGCCCCGGAGCAGATCCCCAAAGAACATAGAAAGCCCCCAAACATGTAATGGCGGTTAGACAAGAAGAAATACTGACACAGACAGAAAATAGTATGAGCAAACGTTGGGGCCCAAACTACCTAAATAGAAAAGGATAGGAAGGGCACTTACTGCAATCTCAAAAAACCCTGAAAAGCACCAACTCTACTAATTTCAAAAACACCTGAGATCACACGACCTCTACCACCTAAATTAGTTCTCTGGTGTAACAAAATCAAAACAGCAGCCACTGAAAAAACTGGAAAAAGCAAATGTACAAACATCAGTGGCTGAACTAAACTGAGAGGGCAAAAGCCCCCGGAGGGGACCCTGAAGGCCCCCACAGAAGTGCAGGACAAAATGCAAAAATCAAGCAAAAAAACAAAAAGAAGAAAATGTCTTATCTGTTAGCAGGAGATGCAGACACGATACAGCAGGCTACAAAGGAAACAGGAATCAAGGATTGAGACCAGAACAATTGATCACCGGCAACCCTGATGGGAAGGCGACTCCCTTATATAAGACCAGTCAGTAACACCTGATTCCCAATCCTCACAATCTTCACTGGACAGTCCAGTACCGTTTGTAACCACCAGAGGGAGCCTCTGCTCAGAACTCATTTCAAGTCCATTCACAACAGTACCCCCCCCTTGAGGAGGGGTCACCGAACCCTCACTTGAGCAACCAGGTCGGTCAGGATGAGTTCTATGATACGCACGGATGAGTCTCCTAGCATGGATGTCTGAAGCAAACACCCAAGAATTGTCTTCCTGACCATAACCTCTCCACTTCACCAAATACTGGAGTTTCCGTCTAGAAAAACGAGAATTCAATATTTTCTCAACCACAAACTCCATATTGCCCTCAACCAGAACAGGGTCAGGAGGCAAAGCAGTAGGAACCAGTGGCTCAACAAACCTCTTCAACAAGGACTTGTGGAACACGTTATGGATCTTAAATGTCCCTGGAAGAAGCAAACGAAAAGAAACAGGATTAAGAATCTCCATGATCTTATAAGGTCCAATGAACCTAGGCTTAAATTTAGGAGATGCCACTCTCATAGGAATATTTTTTGAGGACAACCAGACCAAGTCCCCCACTTTAAACCGAGGACCATCAGTCCTATGCCGGTTAGCAAACCGTTGGGCCCTCTCCTGAGAGAGGGACAACCTCTCCACTACCTGGTCCCAAATCTGTTGCATACGCTCCACAACAGAGTCAACACCTGGACAGACAGAAGCCTCCGTCTGTCCTGAAGAAAAACGAGGGTGAAACCCAGAATTACAGAAAAATGGAGACATCAAAGTGGCAGAGCTAGCCCTATTATTAAGAGCAAACTCAGCCAAAGGCAAAAAAGAGACCCAGTCATCCTGATCAGCAGACACAAAGCATCTTAGATAAGTCTCCAATGTCTGGTTTGTTCTCTCAGTTTGACCATTGGTCTGAGGATGAAACGCCGAGGAGAAAGACAATTGAACACCAAGTTTAGAACAAAAGGTCCTCAAAAATCTGGAAACAAACTGGACTCCTCTGTCAGACACAATGTTCTCAGGAATGCCGTGTAAACGAACCACGTGCTGAAGGAACAAAGGCACCAATTCAGAGGAGGAAGGCAACTTAGGTAATGGCACAAGATGTATCATCTTGGAAAACCTATCACAAATCACCCAGATGACGGTCATTCTCTGAGAAACAGGGAGGTCGGAAATGAAATCCATAGAGATATGGGTCCATGGTCTCTTGGGCACAGGCAATGGCATCAACAAACCACTAGAGCGAGAGCAAGGCTTGGAGCGAGAGCAAGTCCCGCAGGACTGCACAAATTCCCTGACATCACGAGACAAGGTAGGCCACCAAAAGGACCGACTAACCAAGTCTCTGGTACCAAAAATTCCGGGATGACCGG
>JARQOD010000004.1:286432265-286516122 GCA_033576555.1 Oophaga sylvatica | reverse complement strand
CGGGAAAGGGATCGGTAAATGGGGACATCTTTAAATTTACCCCGGCACGGGGGTTTAAAGGGAGGGTAGCCCTAAAGTTTCCATTGTCAGAGCCCCCGTCCCCACGCCGGTAACGTCATAAAACCCAGCGTCCCGTTCCCGGTCCCCAACAGCACGAGGCCGTCCCCGGGCATCGCCACTGCGTACTCCTCTGATCTGCCCTTGATCGCACCCAAAGCACAGTAAAAACAGCCCCCTAGCCCCAACCTGCATCCAAACTGCATGCAACCTGCTCGCAATCTGATCGCAAACTGCATCGCAAATGCTCGAAAGTTCCGGGGGCATCTTCAGCAACGCCACTTGCATCGACCAAAAAGAAGTACCCGGTGGGCCCACGTGGAACTGTCGTCCCAGATACTAGCAGGACAATATGCTGGTAATGGGAACAAAAGGGGCTTTTTTATTCTGTCCCCGGGAGGAAAAGGTCAACGGTCACTATAAAAAGGGAAATAAAAAATCAGTAGGACCCAGACGGGGTTTACTGCACCTGAAATTGTAAAAAAGTTGAGAAGAATTTTGAAAGAATTGCAATTTTTAAAATTTTTTAAAAAATTTTACGATTTTTCATATTTAAAAGTAGAAACCCGGGGGGTAAAAGTTAAATAATGAAAGTTAACAGGTTAAGGGAAATGTTAATTTTACAAAGTAGATTTTGCATTTTAAATAAAGTTAAAGTATTAATGTGATTACTTGAAAATGTTATATTTTAAATGTGTTTTATCAGAAAAGGACGGTGGCTGTGGGGACTGGCCACCCCAAAGAATTTGTATTGTAATTTCGCTTTTCGGGCCCCTATTTTGGGTTTTTTTACAGAAACTTAAACTACCCTGAAAAAAAAACCCGTTGGGGTGGCCCCAAGGGGTCTGCGTCAGAATCCTGGCCCACCCAGGACCCACTGGGAGGTTTTTGGTGCGGGCCTCCAAAGAATATTATCAATATTTATAAAAAGTTTTTATACTTTGTACTTTGTTTTTTTCTAATGTACAAATTGTTTCGTTAAGATTCCTCATCCCCGGGTGGGGCATTATTTCGTTTATGTAAATGCAAAAACAAAATTGTTTTTCTTTTTCTTTTACAGCCCGGGATGCTGTGTTTAACCAAGGGGGATGTGTGGCCCAGCTATTTTCAGGCACAATAATCCAGGAAAATGCACAGGAAGGTAACCGCAAAAGCTTGATATCCATTCACGTCACTCACACTTTCAGACACACCCACCAGGGGTATAAGAGGTAGTGACACGTAGCAATCAGAGTTCAGTTCAGTCTTTCTGTTCAGTCTGTGCAGGAGGAGTGAGTGGGCACATTCTGTTCAGTGTCAGTCCAGTCTGGACTTGGAGGATACTGAGAGCTATTCAGCGAGCTCTGGAGAAAGCTGACATTTCCATCAAAGCTACAAGTGCTTATGTTAAGAGCGAGAGCAGGGCGAAGGGCACAGTGGAGAAGACAGAGAGAAGTGTTTCAGGTACCAGAATACCTGCACTTATTCACCGGACACCGGGGTCCGAAGCGTTGCTAGTGCTTCACGCTTAGTAACAAGATAACCGGAGGCTTTCTGGACCACAGGTCGCAGGAGGTAGCCCTAAGCGCTGATACGTAACCAGAGTCAGGGAGAACAGGAGTCTAGCCTGATCAGCAAATATAGACTTAGTTCTTTCAACATCTGAGAATCAGAGACATAGAAGGCTCCACCACAATGTCGGCCGGGCGTTGCAGCTATTGAAAAAGCTGGGGATTGCAGAGTTAACTTCGCTTCATGCAAGTTTGGACTCACATATATATGAAGTAAAGGAGGCCTCTAACCTGCTCAGCGGTTATCCTGAATGTGCATTCTCCACCCCGACCAGCTCCCCGGGACCTGCCTGAAACACCTACAAGTAAAGGTATGGAAAGAAGCTGCATTGTGTGTGACTGAATTCTTAACTACACCCTGCATCATCACCATATACTTCCAGGGACCAGTCTCACCTGTGGGAGACTTACCACCCAGCTGCCCCATAACATCCCCTAGGAAGACCCATATAGCAGCGCTGGTCCAATTGATCAGATACCACAGGTGGCGTCACGAACTATCTAATCTACAATTCCCCTGTAAATATCCCCCATTGCATGACCGCCAGG
Organism: Oophaga sylvatica; assembly: GCA_033576555.1. Lineage (NCBI taxonomy): Eukaryota > Metazoa > Chordata > Amphibia > Anura > Dendrobatidae > Oophaga > Oophaga sylvatica. The sequence continues at coordinate 286,513,966 of JARQOD010000004.1, read as the reverse complement.
GCCACGGACTGAGTCCCGCTGCCAGTGACATTTCCCATAGAAATCAATGGGCTCGGTGCCGAGTACCCCATAGCCCTGGTACCACCTCAGTGTGGTGCGCGTCAATAACGCAAATGGAGGCACTGTGGATACCGTCTGGCCTATGATCTGGCGGTGTCCGTCTTTTTAGGATTGCATAAAAGTGCTGTCGGACACAGTTTTCTGCACTTTTGAAAAGAAGGACAACACTGAACAGAGGCCAGACGGAGTCCAGAGTAACTCTGCGGCCTCATTATAGTGAATTTCATCAGAATCCCGTCACTCCGCGATTTAGATTAAAACTCCAATGTAATTGCTCAGCATACAGCGCCGGATAAATGTGATCCTAAACATTATTTAAAATTTTACCAATTAAAGCTTCAACTCAATACACAAAACAGCAAGCCCCCATTCAGGTCTGCCCCCACTCAGGTCTGTCAACGGAAATATAGGGGGCTTCCACCTTATTGGTAGTACAATGGCTCTGGAAAAGCAAAATGGCTCCTCGCCCCTCAAAAGAAACTCAGCAAATTCTGAGCTCCCAGATCCAAATACCCCTCCCTTCTGAGCCCCACAGCATGCTTAAACCACGTATAGCATGCACATGTTTGGCATTTCTGAAGTGATGAGAGCACGCCTAACTTACAGGTGCATGTCTCCAGAAGCATGAACTTCGCTTAACGTACTGGTTACTACAGCGTACTGGTCACTATAAGGCTATGTGCACACGTTGCGGATTGTTATGCCGTGAAAACGCTGCAAAAACGCTTACCCTACGCAACTCATTATATCCTATGGGATTCCGCAATGCAGTGCACACGCTGCGTGTTTTTCCGCAGCCAAATCGCATCGCGGAAAAAAACGCAGAATGTTCATTCTTTTTCCGGAATTGCGGTGATTCCGCCGCCACAGGAATGCATTGAACCGCTTACTTTCCGCATGTGGCTATGCCCACCATGCGCAAATTAAGCGGTTCATGTGCGGATGGTACCCAGGGTCTGGAGGAGAGGAGACTCTCCTCCAGGCCCTGGGTACCATATCCCTGTAAAAACAATAATTAAAATAAAAAATAATGATATTCTCACCTTCCGGCAGCCCCCCGTAGCCTTCCCGCCTCTCAGCGATGCTCCCAGCCAATCCCGTTCCCAGGTGTCCTTTGTGACAATAACCCCAGATGACGTAGCGGTCTCGCGTGATGCTACGTCATCTGGGGTCATTGTCGCAAAGGACGACTGGGAACGCGATTGGCCGGGAGCGTCGCTGAGGACCAGGAAGGCTGCGGTGTCCGCCGGAAGGTGAGAATATCACGATTTATTATTTTTAACATTAGATCTTTTTACTATTGATGCGACATAGGCGGCATCAGTAGTAAAAAGTTGGTCACGTGTCAAACACTAGTTTGACTCGTGTGATCAACCTGTCAATCAGTTTTCCAAGCGATGCTTCAGATCGCTTGGAAAACGCTAGCATTCTGCAAGCTAATTACGCTTGCAAAACGCTAGTTTCTGGCGGGAATACGCATACCTATAAAAATGCGTATTTCCCGCGGCAGGGAGGTGCGGGATTTCCGCGGAAATTTCCGCGGCAATTCCGCAATGTGTGCACATACCCTTTCAGGTACTTATCACTACAACAGCAGTTAGCAATTTTCAATTGGCAACATTCATTGCTGGTTGTTTCTGTAAAACACCCATGGATTCAAAATCGTCACGACACCTGTAGATAAATTTCCAAAGGCGTATAATTTCCAAAATGGGGTCATTTGAGGGGGGGATTTTGCTCTTCTCGCAACTAGGGTCCGCAAACTATTCTAGGAAAATCTGTGTTCCAGGTGGAAAACAGCGCTCCGTCTCTCAGTATGGCTAAGCAATACTGTACAGCCACATATGGGCATTGCATGTTCAGTAAAAATTGTGGGAGATTTTGGTAACATTTTTACCCACTTCTTGTGTGAAAATGTAAAATATAGGGCTAAAACAACATTTTTTTTGTGGTAAAAATGTACTTATTTTTTCTTCACTGCCAACTGGTATAAAATTCTGTGACACACCCGTGGTGTCAATATTATCACTGCACCCCTAGATGAATTCATTTAGAGGTGTAGTTTGTAAAATGGGGTCACTTATTTGGGGGTTCTACTGTTCTGGCAACTCAGGAGCTCTCCCAGTGGGTCATGGCACCCCCAAACCATAAGGGTATGTTTCCATGGTCATGACTGGCTCAGTATTTGCCGCAGGTAAAATCTGCACCAAATCTGCATTAGAGGTCATTGGCAGGTCACCTGCGTTTTTGATGCGATTTTTACATGCGTTTTTGATGCGTTTTTTCATGCAGATTTGTATGCGTTTTTTTTTTGTAAGCTAAATAAAGATATATTATTTAACAAAAAAAAAAGTTTGTGATGTCATTTCTGGTCCAACCTCCTCTTTAACATTTGTCCAATCCACACTCCATTACACACACAGATAGATAGATAGATAGATAGATAGATAGATAGATAGATAGATAGATAGATAGATATGGTATAGATAGATGGATAGATATGGGATAGATAGATAGATAGATAGGTAGATAGATAGAAAGATACTGTAGATCTATAGATCTATCTATCTATAGATCGATCTATCTATCTTTCTATAGATCTATCTATAGATCTATCTACTATCTATAGATCTGTCTATCTATCTCATTCTGTTGTGAATATGCTGGAGGCGGCTTCTGAGCTGGGACTCCCTCCGTGGTTGCTGAGGGTAATGAACTGATTACCGAATGGCCTTCAGCTGGCGCTGAATGGTAGGATATAAGTGGCCTGAGTTCCCAGCAGCCTTGCCGGTTATCAATTGTTCCTGCTGGTCTTGCTTGAGGTCTTGCTTGAAGAACTGCTAGTTTCCTGCTCTCCTTCAGATTAGTGTTTGCTGCTTTTTTTTCCTCTGTTTGATTTTCTCTGCTGGTTTGCTGCTTGCAGTGAACTGCAGCCTGTCCCCTTTTGGGGTCTGGCGCTGCAATTGTGCTCCGTTTGTGTCTGCACTTTTGCTTTGCTCCTTTGTTACTTTTTATTTGCTTAATAGTGTTTTGTTACACAAGAGATCTGATTTAGGTGGAGGAGATTGTGTGATCTCAGGTTTTTTGGCAATCAGAAGTGTTGGTAGTTTTGTTAGGGGTTTTTTGGATTGCAGTCAGAATTCTTTCCTACACTTTTCTGTCTAGACAGATTGGGCCCAAGCGTTTGCTCATTCTATTTTCTGTCTGTGTCCGTGCTTTCTTCTTGTCTAACCGCCATTACATGTTTGGGGGCTTCCTATTTTCTTTGGGGATCTGCTCCGGGGCAGATAGCTTTCATCTTTCTGCCTTTAGGTGTAGTTATCTCTCAGGCTGTGACGAGGCATCTAGGATCACCGTAGGAAAGCTCCACGGCTACTTCTAGTTGTGTGGTTAGTTCAGGTTACTGCAATCCAATAGGTTCCAGCCTCTCTGGTGTATTACCGCTTTTGCTATTTTTTGCTATTTCTCCTCAGTTACCGAAATATAACATCATTCCATCTATCTATCTCATTCCTTCTATCTATCCCATATCTATCTATCTATCTATAGATAGATATGGGATAGATATGGGATAGATAGAAGGAATGAGATAGATAGAAACTATAGATATCTATAGATACATAGATATATCTATGGGTAGATTTATCTATCTATATCTATCTATCTAAAGATATAGCTATCTATCTATCTATAGATCTATCTATCTATAGATCTATCTATCTATCTATTGATAGTTATATCTGTCTATCGATAGATATATCTAAAGATAGATCTATTTATAGATAGAAAAAAATCTGTTAGGCCGGGGTCACACTTTACGAGAAAGTCGCACGAGTCTCGCACCTGCCGCCGGCACTCGGACCGAAGCGTTCAGCTGCATAGACATACATGCAGCCACACTCTCCGGTCCCGAGTGCTGGGTATTGAGGTGCGAGACTCGTGCAAGTTTCTCGCAAGTGTGACCCCGGCCTTAAACGCAATATCTGTTTCGTTTAAAAAAAAATTGAAAAAAAATTGCGTGGGCTCCAGCGCAATTTTCAAGTCCAAAGTGGGAAAGCCGGCGACTGGGGGCCGGTGTTTATAGCCAGGTAAGCGGGTAATACCCATCGATCTTCCCAGGATATGAATATCAGCCCGCAGCTGTCTGCGTAGCCTTTACTGGTGCCAATTCTGGCGCTTAGCCTCTCTCTTCCCACTGTCGTGTAGCAGTGGCATATGGGGTAATAAGGGGTTAATGTCACCTTTGATTGTAAGGTGACATTAAGCCCGGTTAATAATGAAGAGGCGTCAATAAGACACCTATCCATTATTAATCCTATAGTTAAAGGGTTAAAAAAAAGACACAGCCAGAAAAAAAGTATTTTAATGAAATAAAACACTACACAGTTTTCCATATTTTTATTGCACGCCCAAATCCAAGTGAAGCCACCGATCTCCTGAAAAAAAAATAAAATAACAAACCAACACAAATACTTCCTGTTCCGACGTAGTACATTTAATCACGAGTGTCCCACGACAAGTCCAGCTCTGCTACATCTGGATGCATAACATCAGGATATAGCAGAGCTTGTAGATGACCACCGGAGATCTCCGGCGATCACCTACACTCTAGTTTTCACAGTAAGCGGACCGTGAGAACTAGCCTAGTGACCGTAGATAACCCCCGGTCACGTGCACGGCAGTTATCGCGATAACTCGGCAGTTCTCGCGATAAGCTAAGTTATCGTGAGAACTGCAGTGGACGCGGACTTCTGGATACTGGACAGGTAAGAACTTTATTTAAATTAGTAGACGTGCGTAGTAAGCTGCATTTACACAGTTATTATGCATGTGACTAATCATCAGATGCGGCGATAGAGCGTTGCCGCATTGTAAACAGACATGCTGCGTTCTGGAAAGACGTGCCGCATGTCCATTTACGCGGGTTTGCCGCCTGAGTCTTTTATAGCATAGTGGAGATGGGATTTCATGAAATCCCCTCCACTATGCTGTAACATTTGGACGCTGCATGTTTGATGCTGCGGCTGTACGTAACGTTAAACACGCAGCATTTCTGTTAGAATCTATTTAGTTTGACCATCCGCCATCTTGTTGTGGCTTCTGGCTGCTGGTCTTTTTCCCTTGGTGCTGGGCTTGTCGTTGGTGATTGTATCACCCTTTATTACCCTGCACCTGCCTCCCAGTCCTTGCTGGACATCAGTGTTAATAAGCTTGAGTTCTGGCTAAGAGCTTTGATAGCTTTGTGTTATACTTTGTGCATTTCTGGGAACTCTAGTTCTGCTTGCTTAGTCTTTTTGTTTTTTCCTTTTGTTTCTGCAGCTTCCTCTATTTTCCTGCTAGGAGGTCACCTGTTTTTGTTCCCAGTCCCTAGGTCTTTCAGGGATTCTCTTCCCCCCATCTTTAGGTCTTCGCTTGAGTCCAGACTAGGATTGTCGGTGGGTCTATTTGTAAGGTATAGGTCGCCCGCTCCATCGTAGGGATTGAGTCTAGTCCTAGTGCAGGGTCAACTTCTCCCCCACTCTATTCCTGAGTTGCAGACCCGTAACAATTTCCTGACAGTGGAAACATACCCTAAGAGTAAAATCTACACTATAATATGGCACTACTTCCCTCCTGAGCTTTCCCGATTACATGTAGGGTATTGGTGCACTCAGGAAAAAATGGACCTTAGATTGTTGTAAAAAAATGTCCTATCAGCCCTTAGAAAAATTAACCATGAAAATAGAAAACTTTGGGCTAAAATAACATTTTTTTGTGGGGAAAATGAAATTTTTTTTTAATTTTCACAGCTCAACAGTATAAACTCCAGTGAAGTACTTTGGGTTCAAGGTGCTCATCACACATCTAATTACAATCCTTGAGGGGTTTAGTTTCCAAAATGGGATCATTTGGTGGGAGTTTCCATTCTTTAGGAACATCAGGGGCTCTCCAAACCAGACATGGCGTCCGCTAATGATTGCAGCAAATTTTACATTCAAGAAGTCAAATGATGTTCCTTCCCTTCCAAGCCCTGCCATGTGCCAAAACAGTAGTTTTTTCCCACATATGAGGTATCGACGTACTCAGAAGAAATTGCACAACAAATTTTATGGTGCAAATTCTCGTGTTACCCTTACGAAAATGCTTAATTTCGGTCTAAAATAACATTTTTGTGGGGAAAATTAGATTTTTTTTATTTTCACAGCTCAACGTTATGAACTTCTGTAAAGCACCTGGGGGTTCAAGGTGATCACCGCCCATCTAAATACATTCTTTGAGGGGTCTAGTTCCCAAAACGGTGCCGCTTGTGGGGGATTTTCACTGTTTAGGCACATCAGGGGCTCTCCAAACGCAATATGGCGCCCACTAATTGTTCGAGCAAATTTTGCATTCAAAAAGTCAAAAGGTGGAACTTTCTTTCCGAGCTCTGCTATGCACATAAACAGTGATTTTCCTCCACATATGGGGTATCAGCATGCTAAGAAGAAGTTGGACAACAAATTTTGGTGTCCATTTTTCCTAGTACCCTTGTGAAAATTAAAAAATTTGGGTCTAAAGTAAACTTATTGAATGTGGTTTTGAGCACCATGAAAGGTGCAGTTTTTAGAATGGTGTCACTTTTGGGTATTTTCTATCATATAGACCCCTCAAAGTAACTTCAAATGTGAGGTGGCCCTTAGAAAAAATGGCTTTGTAAATTTTGTTGAAAAAGGAGAAATCGCTGGTCAACTTTTAACCCTTATAAGTTCCTAAAAAAATGTTTCAAAAGTTGTGCTGATGTAAAGTAGACATGTAGGACATGTTATTTATTAACAATTTTGTGTGACAAATCTCTCTGTTTTAAGGGCAGAAGAATTCAAAGTTTTAAAATTGCAAAATTTTCCAAATTTTCACCAAATTTCCATTTTTTTTCACAAATAAACGCACATTACATTGAAGAAATGTTACCAATAAGTCATGAAAAAACATTCTCACAATCAGTGGGATCCGTTGAAGCGTTCCAGAGTTATTACCTCATAAAGTGACACTGGTCAGAATTGTAAAAATTGGCCTGGTCATATACATGCAAACCACCTTGGGGGATTAAGGGGTTAATTAGTATATTTCAAATCTCATTGCACAATAATATGAATGTCTAATTATAGATCCTCTTGCACTGCCAGATAATCTGATCATTCTCATCTGGTCTTTTACAGTCATGGACAAAAGTTTTGGGAATGACACAAATATTAATTTTTACAAAGTCTACTGCTTCACTTTTTCTAATGGCAATTTGCATATACTCCAGAATGTTATAAAGAGTGATCAGCTTAACAGCAATTACTTGCAAAGTCAATATTTGGCTAGAAAATGAACTTTATCCCCCAAAACACATTTCAACATCATTGCAGCCCTGCCTTAAAAGGACCAGCTAACCTCTTTTCAGTGATTGCCCCATTAACACAGGTGTGGGTGTTGATGAGGACATGGCTGGAGATCAATCTGTCATGATTAAGTAAGAATGACACCACTGGACACTTTAAAAGGAGGCTGGTGCTTGGCATCATTATTTCTCTTCTGTTAACCATGGTTATCTCTAAAGAAACACGTGCAGTCATCATTGCAATGCACAAAAATGGCCTAACAGGGAAGAGTATCGCAGCTAGAAAGATTGCACCTCAGTCAACAATCTATCGCATCATCAAGAACTTCAAGGAGAGAGGTTCCATTGTTGCCAAAAAGGCTCCAGGGCGCCCAAGAAAGACCAGCAAGCGCCAGGACCGTCTCTGAAAAGTGTTTCAGCTGCGGGATCGGGCTACCAGCAGTGCAGAGCTTGCTCAGGAATGGCAGGAGGCAGGTGTGAGTGCATCTGCACGCACTGTGAGGCGGAGACTCTTGGAACAAGGCTTGGTCTCAAGGAGGGCAGCAAAGAAGCCACTTCTCTCCAGAAAAAACATCATGGACAGACTGATATTCTGCAAAAGGTACAGGCAGTGGACTGCTGAGGACTGGGGTAAAGTTATTTTCTCTGATGATTCCCATTTTCGATTGTTTGGGACATCAGGAAAACGCCTCATTCGGAGAAGACAAGGTGAGCGCTACCACCAGTCTTGTCTCATGCCAACTGTTAAGCATCCTGAAACCATTCATGTGTGGGGTTGCTTCTCAGCCAAGGGAATGGGCTCTCTCACAGTCTTGCCTAAAAACACAGCCATGAATAAAGAATGGTACCAGAATGTCCCTGTGAGGAACTAAGCCGACCGCCACACGGTAGCCCGGGTATCACAGCTTCTGATCCCACCGCCGCTACCAAATGTGAAGGACGACCCCTTTCCTCCCACGTCACCAATGGGACGTAACTCCACAGGTACAGCTCTCCGGCGCCCCCTTTGTCTCTCAGGTCAGTAAGGGAACTGCACCTAGAGCAAATGGCCGCCGGGAGGTTGTCCTGTTACCCACTGGGTATTCTAAGATTCGTGATCAGAGTAAAAGCATCAGCCCAAGATTAATTTTATGGTTTAATTGCCTTAAGGGCGCACTAGATAATTACAGAAATATACAGTAAAGCTATACAACGGAATGACAATGGATTTGCAGTCAGAGTAAAATACCACAATAATGTACAAGGCTTAAGGGTATTAGCTACAGATCAATATTACCGGGTTGTAGGGACATGGGGAGGCAGGGAGCTCTGCGATCCCCAGGTAACAGTCTTTAGTTGCTGGACAGTCTCCCAAAACATGTGCTGCTGCTCCCTTGGCAAAATCTGTTCCCTTGGTCCTTCTTAGACCATCTTCTTGGCTTCTGTGTGAAAAATGGATTCAGTCTGCCCATAGCTCCCAGTTCTTAAACCTGCTAGGTCCCTCCCCTTTGCTTTGAAGCACGCATATTAACCGGCCTGCAATTCATATGGAGCTGGAAATACTGGCTTCAGTCTGAGTTATTTAGCATACTAATGACCATCTTATTCAGACACGGGCCTGAACTAATTAGCATACTAAAGCCCTTTTGATTCATAGTGGACATCAAAACCGGTCGTACTGGATATGCTAACAGGCCCTGTGTAGTTAGCAGTCTGTGGCACTGTGAACCGACAAAATGGAGGCTGGTATAGGACCTATACACAAGATGGCGGCGTCCCTTTCCTCACACCTCCCTGCTTTTGAGGGCGCTAGGGGGTATCACATTCCTGTGTTCCCCCATGCGCCCTACCGCACCCTCTCCTTGCCGGGACAACCCATCAGCGTTACCATGGTCCCTGCCTCTTTTGTGGCGCATGGTGAAGCGGTACTGTTGGAGAGCGAGGCTCCAGCGTAGCAACCTCCCATTCGTTCCAGAGACCGTGTGTAACAAGCTGAGGGGTTGTGGTCTGTTTCCACAGTGAATTGGCGTCCGTACAAGTATGGCTGCAGACGCTGCAGGGCCCACACAATTGCCAGACATTCCTTCTCCATCGTGGAATAGGCAACTTCTCTCGGCAGGAGCTTCCGGCTCAGGTACAAAACGGGGTGTTCATGGCCCGTAGTGTCAACCTGGCTGAGCACCGCACCAAGGCCGAAGTCGCTGGCGTCGGTCTGCACTAAGAACGGCCGCGTGAAGTCGGCTGCCTGTAGTACAGGAGAACTAGAAAGGGCGGTCTTGAGCGCCTGGAAAGTTGTCTCGCAGGCGACTATCTAGTCGACTGCGACGGGCAGCCTTTTCTTGGTGAGGTCCATCAGGGGCTTGGCCAGGGCACTATAGTGTGGAACAAACCTCCTATAGTACCCAGCAGTACCCAAGAAGGACATCACCTGCTTCTTGGTCCTGGGGGTGGGCCAGGATGCGATGGCATCCACCTTCCCGGGCTCTGGCTTCAGAGCTCCCCCACCTACCCGGTGTCCCAGGTAGTGGACCTCACTCATACCCAGCTGGCATTTTTCCGGCTTAATGGTCAAGCCTGCTCGCTGGATCCGCCCGAGCACCTGCGCCAGGTGCTCTAGGTGATCCTCCCAGGTGGGACTGAAGATGGCAATGTCATCCAGGTACACAGTCGCATACCCTTCCAGTCCCTCGAGCAGCGTGTTGATCATCCGCTGAAAAGTGGCAGGGGCATTCTTCATGCCGAAGGGCATCACAGTGGACTCGTACAGTCCGAATGGGGTGATAAAGGCAGAGCGTTCCCGTGCCCTAGGGGTCAGGGGAATCTGCCAATACCCCCTGCTCAGATCCATGATGGTCAGGTACTTGGCCCCGGCCAGCTGGTCGAGCTGGTCATCGATGCGCGGCATTGGGTACGCATCAGTGACCGACACAGCGTTGAGCCCCGGTAGTCCACGCAGAACCGCGTAGTTCGGTCCTTTTTAGGGATGAGGACTACAGGCGAAGCCCACGCGCTGCTGGACGCTTGGATCACCCCCAGCTTCAGCATCTCATCTATCTCTTGGCGCATCTGCTGCTGCACCTCAGAGAGACCCGATATGCTGAATGCCGGATTGGGGGGTGGTTGCCAGTGTCCACGTCATGGACTGCTGCCTCAGTCCTTCCGGGCAGGCTGCTGAACAGCTCCCGAAAGGGGTGTAGGGTGACCCCCAGCTGGGAACGTTGGTCCTCCGAGAGCTGGTGGCCAACCCCCACATCCTCCATGGATCCACCCGCCTTGGCTTGGGTGAGCAGATCCAGGAGGGTTTCTGCCTCTCCTTCCTCTGGAAGGTTGCACACTGGGTGGGCATAAGCCTCCCGCTCATGATGGGCCTTCATCATGTTCACATGGAAGGCCTTCCTCCTTCCACGGGCGTGGTCCAGGGTGACCAGGTAGGTGACGGTGTTGAGCTGCTCGTGCACGAGGTATGGACCCTCCCAGGCCGCCTGAAGCTTGTTTTGAGGTACGGGGACCAGTACCCACACCTTTTGACCCACCTGGTAGGTCCGCTCACAAGCATTCTGGTCGTACCACCACTTCTGGTCAGCCTGGGCTTGGGCCATATTGTCATGCACCAGCCGTGTCAAGGCCATCATTCGGTCCCGGAAGAGCACGACGTACTCCATGACTGACACTCCAGGGGTGGCTAAATCCCCTTCCCATGCTTCCTTCAACAGAGCAAGGGGCCCCCGTACACGTCGCCCGTACAGGAGCTCAAATGGGGAGAACCCCGTTGAGGCCTGTGGGACCTCCCGGTAGGCAAACAGCAGGTGTGGGAGATACCGCTCCCAGTCTCTCCCGTGAGAGTCGACCAACATCTTCAGCATCTGCTTTAAGGTGCCATTGAACCGCTCACACAGGCCATTGGTCTGTGGGTGATACGGGCTGGCCACCAGATGTTGCACCTGTACCTGCTTACAGAGAGACTCCATCAGCTGCGACATGAACTGGGTCCCTCGGTCGTGAGCATTTCCTGGGGGAACTCAACTCTGGAGAAAATCTCCAGTAAGGCAGTGGCCACTTTGTCGGCCTGAATAGACGACAAAGCTACCGCCTCCGGGTACCAGGTGGCATAGTCCACTACCGTTAGTATGAAGCATTTCCCAGAGCGGCTGGGAGTGGACAGAGGTCCAATGAGATCCACAGCTACCCTCGAGAAAGGCTCTTCGATGATGGGCAGAGTTACCAGTGGGGCTTTGGGGCACGGCCCCGCCTTCCCCACCCTCTGACAGGTGTCACACGAACGGCAGTAGGCTATCACCTCGGTCCTCATTCCAGGCCAGTAGAAATGCTGAGCTAGCCTGGCCCTGGTTTTAGTGATCCCTAGGTGTCCGGCCATTGGAATCTCATGTGCGATCCGCAACAATTCCGCCCTGAACGGATGGGGTACCACTAACTGTGGTCCCTGGGCCATGCCTCCGGTGAACCCTGCTGGACCGTTACCCGTACAGCCGTTCCTGGTCCCAGACCACTCGCTCGCGGTCGGACTCCAGGGGAGGCTGTGCCGCCTGCTCCTTAAGAGTCTTCAGGCTAGGTCAGCTTCCAACGCTGCCTGAAATCCCTGACTTGATGTGGCAAGAATTGATGAAACTGCCATGTCTTCTGTCAGTTCCCCGGGATCTGTTCCCTGGCCGCTGTCTGACTCGGCAGCCAATTGGTCGGAGAGGGGGAAACCGTCGAACCTCCGCGAGGCCCCTTGGGCTTCGGCGCTCCCACTCCTGGTAACAGCGGCCACGACCGCTGAGACCACGGGTAGCGCCTGCTTCCCCTCGTCCCCTAACCAAGTCGTCGGGTCAGGCAGACTTCCCTGACCTCCTGACATCCCGGATGTGGGGAACTCCTGCCCTGGGGTCCTACCTGGCGGCTCCTCTCCCGGGACGCCCCCTCCCCCCATGGCCTGTTCCTCTTCCTGCAGGGGCCCTAGACTCAGCAGGCTGGGTTCACTTAGGGGCCCTACACTGCCCATAGCAGCCCCTCCCTCCACCTCTGAGCTCTCCCATGCAGCCTCCTCACCTGTCCTCACTGTGAGCCCTGTGTGTGTAGTGTCAGTGCATGGCTTACCATCAGGTTTCACTCCCTCCTCCACTGTTGGAGGCACATTCAATACAGTAACATTAGCATTCACAGTAGAGTCATGACATTCTTGGGGAGCCGAACTTGGGGGTTCAGTGGCCACATACTGGGACACTAGCCGCCCCAATTCGGTCCCAAGCAACACATTTGCAGGAATATTTGGAGTTACTCCCACCTCCCGCATCCCCCTCCCGGCGCCCCAGTCCAAATACACCTTGGCAACGGGCAGCGCCGGTTCAACGCCTCCAATTCCGGAGACGGAAAGGGTTTTCCCAGGCACCAAGTCTTGAGGGGACACCACCTCAGGACGTACCAGGGTTCGTTCAGCGCCTGTGTCCCGCAGTCCCATGACCGCTGAGCGGCCGATGGTGACGGGTTGGTAATTGTCCAGGGACCTCCCACCACCCCCTCCCACACACAAAACAGTGGACGGTTTCTGGGACAGGGATGGGGCCTTCTGGCGCTGGGGACACGCAGCCTTAAAGTGTCCTGGCTGATTGCAATTATGACAACGTCTGGGTTCTGTTCCTGGCCTGGAGAGGGCAGCCGGGGGTACACCCCTTGCACTCTGGGGGCTGGATATGGGGCTGGGGCAGGATTGGGCTTACCCCCTCTCCAGGTGCTGCTGGCAGGCTTCTTTGGCTCCGGCGCCCTGTTGTTGGCATACTCGTCTGCCAGGGCGGCTGTAGCAGAAGCCCCCTTTGGTTTTCGGTCACGGGGGAACTGCTGGAGGTCCTCTGGGCAATTCCACAAGAATTGCTCCATGACAAACAGTTCCTGGACCTCCTGGCGGGTAGTGAGCTCTAGACCCGAGGTCCAGTGCTCCGCAGCTCTCAGCAGGGCCCGCATGTGGTCGGTCCAGGTGTCCTTTGAGCCCCGCTGCAGGCTCCTGAACTTCCTGCGGTACAACTCCGGGGTGAGGTTGTAGTGCTGGATCAGGGCCCGCTTGATGCTGTTGTAGTCCTGCTCCTCCCCGGCAGGTAAGTCCCCCAAAACTTCCAGGGACTTATACCTCAAAGGGGGGTCAGGTACCTTGCCCACTGATCCAGGGCCAGATGATGTTGGAGGCAGGTCTTCTCAAAGGCCAGCAGAAAGGAATCCAGGTCTCCATCCTTTTCAAGCAAGGGAAAGTCCTCCGCCCGGACCTTGGAAGCCCTTGTCTCCGGTGGGCCTGGTGTATCCAGCGGGGGCCCGTGATGAGCCATCTCCAGTCGGTGCCGGCGCTCCGCAGCTTCACGGCGTTCTGTATGCTCACGCTCCGCTGCTCTCTCTGCGGCTGCTTGCTCACGCTCCGCAGCTTCACGGCGTTCTGTATGCTCCCGCTCTGCTGCTGCTTGCTCACGCTCTGCTGCTTTCTCTGCCGCCACCAGGAGACTGTCATAGGCGGCGTCATTACCAGCCTCGAGCTGTGCCATAGTCGCTTGGAAGAGGGCCTCCGATCTGTACACACTGGGACGGGCAGGGGGTGGACAGTCCACTGCGGGACTGAGCACGGGGATCTGGCTCCTTGGGGAGCCCTGGCTGAGCTCCCCCTCTTCGGTATCGAACCCCTCATAGACCACAGCATTGGCCTCCCACTTTGCCCTACTCCTGGTGCCTTCTGCCATCTTGGGAACCTTTGGTTACTGACACAGCTGCAACCCTGACCTTGCACACAACTTATTATATTTACACTCTGACCGTCTAGTGCTGGGCTGACCTTAAGACCCCAGCAGTGAAAGTACCGCTGGTAGTCTCTAGTGTCTGGGAGTAGGGGTCCCACGCACACTATTACTCTGATCCCACCGCTGTCACCAATTGCGAGGAACTAAGCCGACCGCCACACGGTAGCCCGGGTATCACAGCTTCTGATCCCACCGCCGCTACCAAATGTGAAGGACGACCCCTTTCCTCCCACGTCACCAATGGGACGTAACTCCACAGGTACAGCTCTCCGGCGCCCCCCTTTGTCTCTCAGGTCAGTAAGGGAACTGCACCTAGAGCAAATGGCCGCCGGGAGGTTGTCCTGTTACCCACTGGGTATTCTAAGATTCGTGATCAGAGTAAAAGCATCAGCCCAAGATTAATTTTATGGTTTAATTGCCTTAAGGGCGCACTAGATAATTACAGAAATATACAGTAAAGCTATACAACGGAATGACAATGGATTTGCAGTCAGAGTAAAATACCACAATAATTTACAAGGCTTAAAGGTATTAGCTAAAGATCAATATTACCGGGTTGTAGGGACATGGGGAGGCAGGGAGCTCTGCGATCCCCAGGTAACAGTCTTTAGTTGCTGGACAGTCTCCCAAAACATGTGCTGCTGCTCCTTTGGCAAAATCTGTTCCCTTGGTCCTTCTTAGACCATCTTCTTGGCTTCTGTGTGAAAAATGGATTCAGTCTGCCCATAGTTCCCAGTTCTTAAACCTGCTAGGTCCCTCCCCTTTGCTTTGAAGCACGCATATTAACCGGCCTGCAATTCATATGGAGCTGGAAATACTGGCTTCAGTCTGAGTTATTTAGCATACTAATGACCATCTTATTCAGACACGGACCTGAACTAATTAGCATACTAAAGCCCTTTTGATTCATAGTGGACATCAAAACCGGTCGTACTGGATATACTAACAGGCCCTGTGTAGTTAGCAGTCTGTGGCTCTGTGAACCGACAAAATGGAGGCTGGTTTAGGCCCTATACACAAGATGGCAGCGTCCCTTTCCTCACAGTCCTCCAAGAGCAACTTCTCCCAACCCTCCAAGAGCAGTTTGGCGATCAACAATGCCTTTTCCAGCATGATGGAGCACCTTGCCATAAAGCAAAGGTGATAACTAAATGGCTCAGGGAACAAAACAGAGATTTTGGGTCCATGGCCTGGAAACTCCCCAGATCTTAATCCCATTGAGAACTTGTGGTCAATCATCAAGAGACGGGTGGACAAACAAAAACCTAAAAATTCTGACAAAATGAAAGCATTGATTGTGCAAGAATGGACTGCTATCCGTCAGGATTTGGTCCAGAAGTTGATTGAGAGCATGCCAGGGAGAATTGCAGAGGTCCTGAAGAAGAAGGGTCAACACTGCAAATATTGACTTGCTGCATTAACTCATTCTAACTGTCAATATAAGCTTTTGTTACTCATATGTTTGCAATTATATTTCTGTCTGTGATAAAAACATCTGTCAAACACACATAAAAACCAGAGGGCAGCAGATCATGTGAAAATATAATATTTGTGTCATTCTCAAAACTTTTGGCCATGACTGTACTATACAATAGCATACCTGGGCCATGTATGGCCTAATGTTCTAACATTACTTTACAAACTCTTTTTCACTTAAGGTATGATGAAAAATCAACTTTCAACATGAAATTGGTAACGAAACTGAATGAATAGAAAACTGTAAAAAGAACATGGTAAAGTAAAAAAAAAGTTCACATGATTTCTTTCATACATGCAGGTTGGAATATAAACTTACGATCTCTCTTGGACCATATGGATCGCAAAATGTAACAGCACTTCCATGCATGATGGCACCACAAAGTTCTCCAACTTCACAGTTTTTGCATGGTGTCCTAATAAATAAAAAACAAAGAACATGAATTATTACTAATAACATTTTCCATGCTTTTTCTTTGGAACGCCGGAAAAAATGTCTGTATGCCAACCTCTCCATGTTTGGGTGAATGAGATTATTACACTTTAAATGTATTGTGCTGTTATGTCAGTATTTTGTTCTCTTTGGCTTTTTTAGCTATGAAATATTACTTTTTCAAGATTATACCCTTTTCTTATGTACATCTCTCCATATCTCCAAATATGGGTGACAGACTAAAGAAAAACTTCAAATTTGTCATCTGTTTTCAAATAAGTTACAGCAGTTGCAGAGGAAATAATATGATAAAAGTGTACTTCGCCAGTTCACCAATCTAGGACTACATTATTGTTTTTTTGATGAGTTGAAAAGCATAGCAATAATTCACAATATTGATACAACAAAATAATATGTGCTTGTATTAAACATTCTGTCTGTAGATCTTCATAATTATTTATTGTGTTTTTTAAGTACATTAGAATCAAACAAGGGCAACTTCGATCACTGATTTAACACCTTGATCTCTTACATTATTTTAAGAACTATCTGAGGTACCTGCATACAAGATTGATCATTATTAATAATGAGCTAATTTTGAATACCGATGAATGGTAGAATTTGATTCAGAAATAGTCTTCGTGAATAGATAAACATACAGAATCAATCCTACCTTAGACAGAAAATATTTACACATCCCAAAAAAAGAAATATTTATTTTAGGATATTCTCATATAGCTGCAGCTTTAAGCCAGGTTTTTAGAATTTAGTTCAATGGCCTGAGTCATGAAGAGGTGACTTGATGGAGTTAGATATTCCTGATTCATTAAAATGTGCACCCCTCTTGATGAATCAGGAGTGTTTCCACAGAAGAAATGCTAGCACAGGCTTCCAGTATCCATTTTTTTCAGATGCTGCATATCTCGTATCTGAAGGCAATTGTCTATGCTGTGAATATACGAGATGTGCAGCATCTGAAACAACAGATACTGGAAGCCTGTTCTAGCATTTCTCCTGCGGTGTTGCTATCAGTGTGTCAAGAGTGGGAGAAGAGGGTTGTATTGACAATCCAACACAATGGGCAGCACTTTGAACACATTTTATAAGTGATCATAAACTTGTAAGTAACTCCTGAAAGAATAAAGTTACGTTAAAACCAAACACACCATTGTTTTTCTTGTGAAATTCTCAATAAGCCTGATGTGTCACATGACCCTCTTCCCATTGTAAAAAATAAAGTTGTATCCAAAATGGCGGACTTCAAAATGGCCGCCATGGTCGCCACCCATCTTGAAAAGTTTTCACCCTGCCATATACTAATGTGCCACAAACAGGAAGTTGATATCACTAACCATTCTCATTTTATTTAGGTGTATGCATACAAGTGGCCCACCCTGTATATACTGTGTATGTATATATATATACAGTACAGACCAAAAGTTTGGACACACCTTCTCATTCAAAGATTTTTCTGTATTTTCATGACTATAAAAATTGTAGAATCACAATGAAGACATCAAAACTATGAATTAACACATGTGGAATTATACATTACACTTTACAAAAAAGTGTGAAACAACTGAAAATATGTCTTATATTCTAGGTTCTTCAAAGTAGCCACCTTTTGCTTTGATTACTGCTTTGCATGCAGAAAAGGTGAACGGATGGACTCTACATGCCTGGTTCCCACCGTGAAGCATGGAGGAGGTGGTGTGATGGTGTGGGGGTGCTTTGCTGGTGACACTGTTGGAGATTTATTCAAAATTGAAGCGGTGAGCGGTCTAGCTCACCCCAAACCATCTTGATTAGGTTCAGGTCTGGTGACTGTGGAGGCCAGGTCATCTGGCGTAGCACCCCAACACTCTCCATCTTGGTCAAATAGCCCTTACACAGCCTGGAGGTGTGTTTGGGGTCATTGTCATGTTGAAAAATAAATGATGGTCCAACTAAACGCAAAAAGGATGGAAAAGCATGCCGCTGCAAGATGCTGTAGTAGCCATTCTGGTTCACTATGCCTTCAATTTTGAATAAATCCCCAACAGTGTCCCCAGCAAAGCACCCCCACACCATCACACCACCTCCTACATGCTTCACGGTGGGAAGCAGGCATGTAGAGTTCATCCGTTCACCTTTTCTGCGTGCAAAGCAGTAATCAAAGCAAAAGGTGGCTACTTTGAAGAACCTAGACTATAAGACATATTTTCAGTTGCTTCACACTTTTTTGTAAAGTGTAATGTATAATTCCACATGTGTTAATTCATAATTTTGATGCCTTCAGTGTGATTCTACAATTTTCATAGCCATGAAAATACAGAAAAATCTTTGATTGAGAAGGTGTGTCCAAACTTTTGGTCTGTACTGTATATATATATATATATATATATATATATATATATATATATATATATATATACATACACACACACACACATTACATTATATACAGTGGGGGAAATAAGTATTTGATCCCTTGCTGATTGTGTAAGTTTGCCCACTGACAAAGGCATGAACAGTCTATAATTTTAAGGGTAGGTTAATTTTAACATTGAAAGACAGAATATCAAAAATAAAATCCAGAAAATCACATTGTATAAATTATAAAAAATTTTAGCATTTTGCAATGGGAAATAAGTATTTGATCCCTCTAGCAAATAAGACTTAATACTTGGTGGCAAAATCCTTGTTGGCAAGCACAGCAGTCAGACATTTTTTGTACTTTATGAGACTTGCGCACATGTCAGGAGGAATTCTGGTCCACTCCTCTTTGCAGATCATCTTTAAATCATTAAGATTTTGAGGCTGTCGCTTGGCATCTCGGAGCTTCAACTCCCTTCAAACATAAAATGACCATCATTTCATAGACAAACCATCTTGGCTATCTAATACTGTACATAAATTTGACTTGCAACTATTTATCAAAATCTGATCCCAAGTCTCTTTTAATTTCCAAGTATTGTAATACATGTCTCCTACCACCGAACCTCGGGTTCTTTACCCGCTCCAGTCAGGCTGACTGCGAGCTGGTCAGCTGTAACGAAAGCGGACATGCCTGCTGTTTTTGACCGATCTCGGAGAACGAGCACAAAACAACTTTATCAATCCACTGTAACATCTGCACCTGCATCTCCTGCACGGTCCAGCAGTTTGTACGGTTCACTGTACTCCGCCCTCTCTCATTACTGCAGCCAGCCCACAGTCCCACAATTGTGGTTACAAAAAAGATTGTTCGTTGCTACACATGACAAAGTTAAGAGGTTGAACTCCACCATCTCCAATCTGTTGGCCACGGAAATGATGCAATGATGCCTTTCTGCCTGGTAGATACAGACAGTTTCCGGAAGCTAATAGCTGTCGCAGTCCCCAAGTACCAATTGCCCAGTCGCCATTGCTTATCTAAGAAAGATGTGCCTGTGTTACCCCAGCATGTCGCAGACAACAGGAGTAAATTTTGCCAGATGCTTCCCAACCTGGAAAGGGACCCTTGAATGCTGGAGTATTGAAACACACTTTTACACAACCTTAAGAGAGCTTTTCCTCAAGACACCACTGAGGCACACAGTGTGCATCCCAGCTCTAAACTTCCAACCTCCAGCACGTCAATTCGTCAACGCCAAAACATTAGCAGCAGTACTGTAAGTGCCAAAATCAATTTCTGTGAGCCCTTTGACGCATTTTTTAGACCAGCTTTTGCACCAGCACAACCGTCCAAGTCCAAGTCTGACACGTGCTGAATGACTGGAGAGGATGGTGCAGGAGTATCTAGAACTCAATATCAATACCATCAGGGAGGGTTTAGACTCTTTCACATTTTGGTCTTCAAAAATGGATGAGTGGCCTGAGCTCACCTCTCATGCCTTGGAGGTTTAATCATGCCTGGCAGCCTGTGTTCTCTCAGAACGTGTCTTCAGTGCTGCTGTTGATGTCCTGATGGATAAGCGCAGCCAGCTGTCCTCTGATAGTGTAGACTGCCTAACTTTCATCAAGATGAACAAGTCATGGATCTCCAAAGACTTTTGCTCCCCAATCGCAGACTGTACAGACTAGGCGATGTTGACATTTTTAGTGTGCTGCATTGATCTCGCGTAATTGCAGTCTGTGATATCTTTAGTGTGGCTTCTGTGCCTGTTTGTTGCTATTGCTGCAGATGTTAACATTAATTTGTGGAAATGTGAATAGTCATGGTTGGTTTCCATCTGCTGGGTTGGCTGTAGTGGAAGACGTGTCGGTCCTTATTATACTATTTCGACTCTCGTGAAATTGATGCCCCTTCGGTGGTGTCCGGCCCTAATTTTTTAAAATTTGAAGACTCCTGATTGGGCCTCCATCTGCTGGGTTGGGTGTGGTGGAAGAAGTGTCTTCCCTATTATACTATTTCTACTCTTGTGAAATTGATGCCACTTTGTTGGTGTCTCCAACTATTTTTTGAAAATGGGAATACTCCTGGTTGAGTGCCCATCTGCTGGGTTGGCTGCAGTGAAAGATGTGTCAGTCCCTATTATTCTATTTCTACTCTTGTGAAATTGATGCCACTTTGCTGGTGTCTCCAACAAATTTTTGGAAATGTGAACACTCCTGGTTGGGTGTCCATCTGCTGGGTTGGCTGTCATGGAAAAGATGTCACAACTCATTATACTATTTCTACTGTGGTGAAATTGATGCCACTTTGTTGATGTCTTCCACTAATTTTTGGAAATCTGTACACTCCTGGTTGGGTGTCCATCTGCTGAGTTGGCTGTAGTGGAAGAGGTGTCGGTCCCCATTATACTAGTTCTACTCTGGTGAAATTGATGCCACTTTGGTAGTGTCTGCCACTAATTTTTGG
Organism: Oophaga sylvatica; assembly: GCA_033576555.1. Classification (NCBI taxonomy): domain Eukaryota; kingdom Metazoa; phylum Chordata; class Amphibia; order Anura; family Dendrobatidae; genus Oophaga; species Oophaga sylvatica. The sequence goes on along the minus strand of JARQOD010000004.1, from coordinate 286,493,081 downwards.
AAATGTGTAGACTCTTGGTTGGGTCTCCTTCATGTGTGTTTCCTGTAGCAGCAGGCCTCCAAGACCGGCAGGCCTTCAATTCCTTTGAGTCAACTGCCAGTGTTACTATCCTTACGTTTTTCTGACAATAGAAACTGATATTTGTGCCACGTGAGTATGGCTGAGTATAAAAGCAGGTTGAGCTGTTGCATGTGGTATCAGGGCTCCCAGCACAGCAGGCCTACACCGATGCCTCACCCACCTCGTCTTAATTTGAAGTTCAATTCAAAGCTGTAAATGCTGGCCCAGACCCTGATACCTCATGCATGGCTGACTGCTGCCATGCCATTCTAAAATTTGTACTGTGAGTGAATTGAGGTCATTTTTCTGGTATCTGCCCCTAATTTGATGTGTTTTGGCAGCTTTTAAGTCCATTTGCAGGTGTTGTGTATGTGTTTGTTTTTGCCTCCCATTGATTCCAAAGACATTTGGCTACAGTGGGTGCGGAAAGTATTCAGACCCCTTTAAATTTTTCACTCTTTGTTTCATTGCAGCCATTTGGTAAATTCAAAAAAGTTATTTTTTTTTCTCATTAATGTACACTCTGCACCCCATCTTGACTGAAAAAAGCAGAAATGTAGAAATCTTTGCAAAAATAATAAAAAAGAGAAACTGAAATATCATATGGTCATAAGTATTCAGACCCTTTGCTAAGTATTGAGTAGAAGCACCCTTTTGAGCTAGTACAGCCATGAGTCTTCTTGTGAATGATGCAACAAGTTTTTCACACCTGGATTTGGGAATCCTCTGCCATCCTTCCTAGCATATCCTCTCCGGTTCCGTCAGGTTGGATGGTGAACATTGGTGGACAGCCATTTTCAGGTCTCTCCAGAAATACTCAATTGGGTTTAGGCCAGGGCTCTGGCTGGGCTAGTCAAGAATGGTCACAGAGTTGTTCGGAAGCCACTTCTTTGTTATTTTAGCGGTGTGCTTAGGGTCATTGCTTTGTTGGAAGGTGAACCTTTGACCAAGTCTGAGGTCCAGAACACTCGAAGAGGTTTTCATCCAGGATATCTCTGTACAGTCATGGCCAAAAGTTTTGAGAATGACATAAATATTATATTTTCACATGATCTGCTGCCCTCTGGTTTTTATGTGTGTTTGACAGATGTTTTTATCACAGACAGAAATATAATAATTGCAAACATATGAGTAACAAAAGCTTATATTGACAGTTAGAATGAGTTAATGCAGCAAGTCAATATTTGCAGTGTTGACCCTTCTTCTTCAGGACCTCTGCAATTCTCCCTGGCATGCTCTCAATCAACTTCTGGACCAAATCCTGACTGATAGCAGTCCATTCTTGAACAATCAAAGCTTTCATTTTGTCAGAATTTTTAGGTTTTTGTTTGTCCACCCGTCTCTTGATGATTGACCACAAGTTCTCAATGGGATTAAGATCTGGGGAGTTTCCAGGCCATGGACCCAAAATCTCTATGTTTTGTTCCCTGAGCCATTTAGTTATCACCTTTGCTTTATGGCAAGGTGCTCCATCATGCTGGAAAAGGCATTGTTGATCGCCAAACTGCTCTTGGAGGTTTGGAGAAGTTGCTCTTGGAGGACATTCTGGTACCATTCTTTATTCATGGCTGTGTTTTTAGGCAAGACTGTGAGAGAGCCCATTCCCTTGGCTGAGAAGCAACCCCACACATGAATGGTTTCAGGATGCTTAACAGTTGGCATGAGACAAGACTGGTGGTAGCGCTCACCTTGTCTTCTCCGAATGAGGCGTTTTCCTGATGTCCCAAACAATCGAAAATGGGAATCATCAGAGAAAATAACTTTACCCCAGTCCTCAGCAGTCCACTGCCTGTACCTTTTGCAGAATATCAGTCTGTCCATGATGTTTTTTCTGGAGAGAAGTGGCTTCTTTGCTGCCCTCCTTGAGACCAAGCCTTGTTCCAAGAGTCTCCGCCTCACAGTGCGTGCAGATGCACTCACACCTGCCTGCTGCCATTCCTGAGCAAGCTCTGCACTGCTGGTAGCCCGATCCCGCAGCTGAAACACTTTTCAGAGACGGTCCTGGCGCTTGCTGGTCTTTCTTGGGCGCCCTGGAGCCTTTTTGGCAACAATGGAACCTCTCTCCTTGAAGTTCTTGATGATGCGATAGATTGTTGACTGAGGTGCAATCTTTCTAGCTGCGATACTCTTCCCTGTTAGGCCATTTTTGTGCATTGCAATGATGACTGCATGTGTTTCTTTAGAGATAACCATGGTTAACAGAAGAGAAATAATGATGCCAAGCACCAGCCTCCTTTTAAAGTGTCCAGTGGTGTCATTCTTACTTAATCATGACAGATTGATCTCCAGCCATGTCCTCATCAACACCCACACCTGTGTTAATGGGGCAATCACTGAAAAGAGGTTAGCTGGTCCTTTTAAGGCAGGGCTGCAATGATGTTGAAATGTGTTTTGGGGGATAAAGTTCATTTTATAGCCAAATATTGACTTTGCAAGTAATTGCTGTTAAGCTGATCACTCTTTATAACATTCTGGAGTATATGCAAATTGCCATTAGAAAAAGTGAAGCAGTAGACTTTGTAAAAATTAATATTTGTGTCATTCTCAAAACTTTTGGCCATGACTGTACTTGGCCGCATTCATGTTTCCTTCATTTGCAACCACTTGTCCTGTCCCTGCAGCTGAAAAACACACCCATAGCATGATGCTGCCACCACCATGTTTCACTGTTGGGATTGTATTGAGCAGGTGACGAGCAGTGCCTGGTTTTCTCCACACATACCACTTAGAATTACCACCAAATGTTCTATCTTCGTCTCATCAGACCAGAGAATCTTATAATTCAGGTTTGTTCATCACTAAGCGCCTAAGTGCTATCATTCTGCAGCACTTTATATATATTATTATCGCTGTCCCCAATGGATCTCACAATCTAGATTCCCAATCAGTATGTCTTTGAAGTGTTGTAGGAAACTGGAGTACCTACAGTAAACCCCTGCAAACACAGGGAAAACTTACAAACTCTGTAAGTAGTCCCTAGTGGGATCTGAATGCAGGACCCCAGAACTGCACTGCAAAGCAACAGGGCTGAGCCACTCTGCTGCCCCTGTTTTGTTGGGTGACAAGTAAAAAAGGGGAGCAAGGCTCATTTGCTTTTCTGGCTGTCTGTTGCATGATCTGATTTGATGTCATTCCTCTAAAGCCTTAAAGAGGTTGTCCATCAATGTCCCCGCCGATCAGCTGTTATCTGTGTCAGGAATCGAGCCTAGTACCTCTTGTCCACCGGCCAGCAGCTCTACCATCTGAGCTATTCTGCTGGCTGCAAGGTTCCTTGCTGAACCCAGATACCATTGACTGTTCTTTCTGATCGGCTCCACCCAGTGCTCTCTTGATTGGCCTCTGATTGCCAATTACACACCCTATATAAGCCTGGCCCTGTGGGTGTGTCATTGCGAGATTATTGTGCTCTTAGCCTCTAGTCAAGCGTTTTCCTGCTGTTCCTGCAGCTCTCAATACCAATACCGCTCTCCTGTGAACTGACCTCGGCCTGCCCTTCTGACTACGCTCTCCGCCTGATCCATTGCTACCAATACCGCTCTCCTGTGAACTGACCTCGGCCTGCCCTTCTGACTACGCTCTCCGCCTGATCCAGTGCTACTAATAACGCCTTTCCAGTGTACCGACTCGGCTATCCTCTGACCACGTTACCTGCCTCTGCTTCCCCTAGTGTTTGCAGTAACATCGGCTCCAACCCAGACGGGATCCTGACAGAATAATCTCGCGCCAAAATGAAGTCCGCTGTAAACACCCTGAGGCAGCAAGTTACGGAACTTCAAAATTTTTGTACTAACTATCAAGGAAAATATTCCAAGTTACAAACTGAGTTCACGGGTCTACAACAGGAAGTAATTGAGCTACAAAAACAACTTCTGGACATGCGTAATTCAGGGTCCGAATCAAACGCGCGGCTGCCGCTGCCTGCAAAGTTCAGTGGGGATCGCCAGCAGTACCGAGGATTCCTCAATCAATGCCGCATATACTTCCAGATGCAACCTGCTCCCTTTACCAGTGAGAGGAAGAAAGTTTTTTTATGATAAATCTCTTGACGGATGAAGCCCTTGCTTGGGCTTCACCTTATGTAGAAAAGGACTATGGCCTCCTTAATGACCTGGAAGCTTTCATCGCAGCTATGAATCAAGTTTTTGATGACCCAAACTACTGTGCCACAGCAGAAACCAAATTACATAATTTGCGCCAAGGACGTCGCTCTGTTGCGGAATATACATCGGAGTTCCGTCGCTGGGTTGCCGACACCACCTGGAATTCAGCGGCCCAGAGAAGTCAATTTCGACGAGGGTTATCAGAATCAGTGAAAGACGAGCTTGCCAGGGTTGAGACCCCTGACCAGTTGGAGGACTTTATTCAACTGTGTATCCGGATAGACCAGAGACTTACTGAAAGGAGAAAGGAGAGACTGCGAGCACTTGGGAATAGCCCTGGCTTCTCATTTTCAGCATCAGACCACCAAGAAAAGACGCAAGGCGTGTCTGAACCGATGCAGATCGACGTCATCCGAAGACCACTCTCTGCACAGGAGAAGGAGAGGCGACGTGTAGAACATCTCTGCCTCTATTGTGGGAACCCTGGACACTATGCCATCAACTGTCCTAACAAAAGGACTATAGCCTTTACCAACAACAGGTCTGCCAGCAATATGGACCTTTCTCAGCAGTCGGATTCCATCATGCAGACTATCTCATCAGTAACACCAGAAACAGACAAAATACATACTACATCATCTCATTTTGTAATCCCCATTCAGGTTGTAATGGGCACCCAAAAAATACAATGCTCTGCCCTGTTGGATTCGGGAGCAGGAGGAAATTTTATGGACTTTAAATTTACACATGATAACAATATTTCCAGTAGGACCAAATCCACACCAATTGAAATGGAAACTGTGGATGGATCACCCTTGTCTTCTGGACCTGTCACGCATGAGACAATCGAACTTGAGATTTGTATCGAACCGGATCATTATGAAGCTGTCAGTTTCCACCTTATTTCATCTCCGAAATTTCCGGTTATCCTAGGGATCCCCTGGTTTTCAGTCCATAACCCTTCTATCAACTGGGCATCAAGGACCATCACCTTTCCATCTGACTACTGCAAGAATAATTGTCATAAGGAACCCCCTGTTCTCCAACAAGTCCAAATCTCTGAGATTTCGCATGAGAAGGAAGAGAAACTACCACCTCAATATCAGCAGTTCTCTGATGTCTGCAGTAAGAAGAAAGCAGATCAATTACCTCCTCACCGTCCTTACGACTGTCCCATTGAATTGCTGCCAGGAACAACCATTCCATTTGGGCGGATTTACAATCTTTCCGAACCTGAATTGAAGGTATTAAGAGAGTTCCTGGAAGAAAATTTAGAGAAAGGCTTTATTCGACCTTCCACATCTCCAGCTGGGGCACCCCTGTTCTTTGTTGAAAAGAAAGACTCCACTCTGCGGCCATGTATTGACTACAGAGAGATTAATAATATTCACCGTCAAGAATCGCTACCCGCTACCCTTGATTCCTGAACTATTCGAGAGACTCCGTTCTGCGAAAATCTTTACGAAGCTGGATCTTAGAGGGGCTTACAACCTCATACGGATTCGCCCAGGAGATAAGTGGAAGACCGCCTTCAGAACGAGATATGGACATTTTGAATCTCTGGTTATGCCCTTTGGCCTTAGCAATGCCCCAGCCACCTTTCAACATTTTATTAATGATGTATTTCGAGATTTCTTGGATCAATTCGTTGTGGCTTATCTCGATGACATTCTTATATTTTCAGACACCTTGGAAGAGCATCGCAGGCACGTCCAGTTAGTCTTGGAACGACTACAGGAGAACCATCTTTACATTAAACTTGAAAAATGTGAGTTTGAACAAACCAGTATTCAATTTCTGGGATATATCATCTCCCCAGAAAGTCTGAGCATGGATCCCAGCAAAATCAATGCTGTAGTGGACTGGCCTGTTCCAAGAAATTTAAAAGACGTCCAGCGTTTCATAGGATTTGCAAATTTTTACCGAAAATTTATAAAGAACTTTTCACGGATCATACTACCAATTACTACACTAACAAAAAAGACCAAAGCATTTTTCTGGTCTCCGGAGGCACAGGAGGCTTTTGACAAGTTGAAAACTCTTTTTACGTCTGCTCCATTGTTAGTACACCCAAATCCTGAATTGCCATTTACTGTCCAAGTGGACGCCTCGGACTCTGCAGTGGGAGCCATTCTGTCTCAGCGAGTTGGGGACAAAATGCAACTTCACCCATGTGCGTTTCTTTCCCACACCATGTCATCTGCAGAAAAAAACTACGACATCGGTAATAAAGAACTGTTAGCCATTAAAGTTGCCTTCTCCGAGTGGAGACATCTTCTGGAAGGTGCTAATCACCCTGTGACTGTCCTCACGGACCACAAGAATCTTGAATTCCTCCGTACAGCAAAAAGATTGTCTGCAAGACAAGCACGATGGGCCTTATTTTTCTCAAGATTCAATTTTATAATTTCTTACCGGCCTGGTTCAAGAAATGGCAAGGCTGATGCCCTGTCCAGGATGTGTTCGAACCTCAGGAGAGGTCTAGTAATGACGATACAATTCTAGGACCCTAAAATTTTTTGGGAATATTGCACTCTAAAGGACTATGTAATAGAATTAAAGATGGATACCAAGAGACTCTTTCCTTAACCATCCTTCGGAAGACATCGATCTTTCATTCAAAGAGGGGTTTTGGATGCAGAAACACAAAATATACGTACCTGAATCTTCTCGCCTTGAAGTCCTCAAAAGTGTCCATGATTCTAAACTGGCAGGACATCCTGGAGTTGCAAAAACACAAGACTTACTACTTCGTTTCTTTTGGTGGCCTAATTGTAGGAAGGACTGAGGAAATATGTTTCAACCTGTTTAACATGCGCACAAAACAAGACCCCACGATCGTCTCCTCTAGGACTCCTGCAACCACTCCAGTTCCATCCAGGCCTTGGGGATCTATTTCCATGGATTTTATTGTGGAACTACCCCCTTCCAAACAGATGACCGTCATCCTTGTCATAGTGGACCGACTCACAAAAATGGCCCACTTTATCCCAACTGAAGGAATTCCTACTGCTGAAAAAACTGCAGAACTGATGATTAAAGAGGTATTCAGGTTACATGGAATTCCTGACAGCGTGGTGTCTGACAGAGGCGTTCAGTTTACGTCAAAATTTTGGAAGAGTTTCTGTACAGCCTTGGGAGTCACGTTGAATCTTTCTACCGCTTTCCATCCTCAGTCCAATGGCCAGACGGAGAGAACGAACCAGACTTTGGAGCAATACCTCCGTTGCTTCATTTCCAATCTTCAGGATGACTGGGTGGACTATTTACCAACAGCAGAGTTTGCCTACAACAACTCCATACATAGCGCTACATCTCAAACCCCATTTTTTGCTAACTATGGATTACATCCAGTATTTATCCCTAATCTGCCAGTGAACACTCCCATTCCTGCTGTTAATGACAGGCTTGCAAAATTACAGGAATCCCAGAAGGAACTATCAGAGATGTTACTCAAGACCCAGGAAGAATATAAGGAAGCAGCAGATAGACATCGGAGAGTGCCCCCTGCTCTTCAGGTTGGAGACAAAGTTTGGCTGTCCACTAAAAATCTAAAGACACATGTACCATCCTACAAATTTGGTCAAAAATTCATTGGACCTTTACAAATTTCTGCAAAATTAACCAGGTTGCTTTTCGTTTAAAACTTCCAACAATCTAAAGATTCATCAGTATTTCACATATCCTTGCTCAAACCCTTTTGTGAAAACCCGTTTCCAGGAAGAATTCAGCCACCTCCTCCACCAGAAAGGATCCGTGGTGAAGAAGAATACATTGTGGATAAGATTCTGGACTCCCGAAAATTCAGAGGTAAACTGCAGTATCTGGTGCAGTGGAAGGGTTATGGACCAGAGGAAAATTCATGGGAACCAAAGGACAACGTCCATGCTCCAAGACTTACAAGAGCCTTTCATCAGAGGTACCCAGATAAGCCATCTCCTGAGATGTCCAGAGGCCATCCTGGAAGGAGGGGAGTACTGTCAGGAATCGAACCCAGTACCTCTTGTCCACCGGCCAGCAGCTCTACCATCTGAGCTATTCTGCTGGCTGCAAGGTTCCTTGCTGAACCCAGATACCATTGACTGTTCTTTCTGATCGGCTCCACCCAGTGCTCTCTTGATTGGCCTCTGATTGCCAATTACACACCCTATATAAGCCTGGCCCTGTGGGTGTGTCATTGCGAGATTATTGTGCTCTTAGCCTCTAGTCAAGCGTTTTCCTGCTGTTCCTGCAGCTCTCAATACCAATACCGCTCTCCTGTGAATTGACCTCGGCCTGCCCTTCTGACTACGCTCTCCGCCTGATCCAGTGCTACTAATAACGCCTTTCCAGTGTACCGACTCGGCTATCCTCTGACCACGTTACCTGCCTCTGCTTCCCCTAGTGTTTGCAGTAACATCGGCTCCAACCCAGACGGGATCCTGACAATCTGTGTCAGAGGCGGCAGCGGCTGGCTGAAAGTACTCACTTGCGGAGCTGTTCATCTTCTGATAGTGGCCGGCCGCCGCTGGGTACTACACATTCGCCTCCTATTGATTTGAATAGAAGGTTGATGTGTAGAATCTGGCGGAGGCCACTATTAGAAGACGGAGAAGCTCCGCAAGTGACTATTTCCGGCAACCGTCCGACGACACCAAGAACAGCTGATCGGCAGGGGTGCCGGGTGTTGGACGCCGGCCAATATGACATTAATGACCTATCCTAAAGATAGGTCATGAATGAAAAAGTAGTGCACAATCTCTTAAAGCCTCCCTCACACATCCTGGTGATTCTTGTACAGGAAAAACCAGTACTAGTGAGATCCGTGTCCTTGTGTATGTATGTGACATCCGTGTGATGTTCGTGTATCCATGTTAACTGTCCAGCATCTGTGTGCTGTCCTTGTGAAACGTATTGGCACCTGGGAAAAGCTGTACAGTTTGCGCTTTACCCAAGCCCTGGCCGGCTGCTGAAGGCAGATCTCATCATTGTCACCTGGTGGCACTGACCTCAGCGCGACCCAGAGAAAATGATGGGAAAAGTACCAGAGCCAGGGAAGTAGCGGTACAGTTTGCGCTGTTCTCTGGCGCCGGCCGATGCTGAAGGCAAATCCCATCTTTGTCTCCTGCTTGTGCTGATTTCAGTGAGACCAGGAGACAATGATGGGAGTTGTACTCAGCAACAGCCGTGTACCGCCTGTGTAAAATAAATAATTAAAAAAGGTGTGAGTTGCCGTGCAATTTTCATAACCAGCAGAGGGAAAGCCCACGATTGGGTACTGAAGTCAATAATCTGGGACAAGGGACAATCTACCATATGGTTTCAGGCTATTAATAACAGGTCACAGCTGTTTGCCTATCTTTTCCTGGTGAATTTACGGGGATCCCAGAAAAAAAATAACTTAGGGTCCCCGTATAAATTCCAACCAGAAAAGGCTAAAGCGACAGCTGTCAGTTGATATTAATATCCTGGGAAGGGGTCAGAGATATTGCCCCCCCAGGTTACCAACATCAGGCCTCAGGCGCCCCAGAAATGGCACATCCAGGGCCGCCATCAGGGCATTACAGCCCTTACTAATGTATGGGTCCCAGTGCTTTAGGGGGCCCGCCCGAGTACGCTGGCAGCACGGTCCAGCAGCAGGCGCAGCGCTTCGCTGCTTTATATTCCCCACTCCCCAGTCCTGACCTCCTGGCTGGCAAATTAAATGGGCAGGCACTGTAGCTTTAAGCTACGGCGAGCCCTGATGCATCATGGTCCAGCTGGACGTGACGTCACACGCTGCTCTGCTCCACTTCCTCATTCCGGAGCAGAGCGAGCGGCGTGTCATGTCGGTGTGCTGTGCCAGACACACACTGCTACGTGGCTGGGAGCGGTGGCGTGTGGACGGCGGACCGGGACGGGTGCAGGCGAGCTCAGCAGGGTGAGTAGTCTGTCGCAGGGGGGGCCCGGCCAGGACAGCTGCAGTGCCAGCATCCACCACGCACCACCAACAGGGCCCAGGGCAGGCAGGGGGGGCCCGCAGGCGCAGCATCCAGCAACAGGGGCCCTGGAATGCTGCGTGTGGCCGCCCCGCCTGCCCATCATATGGCAGCATAAAATCTATGGAGAATCATATGGTGGCATAATCTATGGAGCATCATATGGTGGCATAATCTATGGAGCATCATATGGCGGCATAATCTATGGAGCATCATACGGCGACATAATCTTTGGAGCATCATATGGCGGCATAATCTTTGGAGCATCATATGGCGGCATAATCTTTGGAGCATCATATTGCGGCATAATCTTTGGAGCATCATATGGCGGCATAATCTTTGGAGCATCAAATGGGGCACAAAATCTATGGAGCATCATATGGGGGCATATACATCTATGAGGCATCATATGGGGGCATAAAATCTATGGAGCATCATATGGTGGCATAATCTTTGGAGCATCATATGGCGGCATAATCTATTGAGCATTATATGGGGCATAAAATCTATGGAGAATCATATGGGGGCATAATCTATGGAGCATCATATGGCAGCATAATCTATGAAGCATCATATGGTGGTATAATCTATGGAGCATCATATGGCGGCATAATCTATGGAGCATCATATGGGGCATAATCTATGGAGCATCAAATGGGGGTATAAAATCTATGGAGCATCATATGGTGGCATAAAATCTATAGGGCATCATATGGGTGCATAATCTATGGGGCATCATATGGCGGCATAATCTATGGGGCATCATATGACGGCATAATCTATGGGGCATCATGGCGGCATAATCTATGGAGCATTATGGCAGCATAATCTATGGAGCATCATATGGCGGCATAATCTATGGAGCATCATATGGCGGCATAATCTATGGAGCATCATATGGCGGCATAATCTATGGAGCATCATATGGTGGCATAATCTATGGAGCATCATATGGGGCATAAAATCTATGGCGCATCATATGGGGAATAAAATCTATGGAGCATCATATGGGGGTATAAAATATATGGAGCATCATATGGGGCATAACTTTTATGGAGCAGCATATGGGGCGTATTATTCTATGGAGCATCTTATTGGGCCATTATTAACCTTTATGGAGCATTATATGGGGAGTATTTTGTATGGAGCATCTTATGGGGCCCTGTTGTGTATACCTTGGAGGTGACTTCTGAGTTGGGGCTCCCTCCGGTGGTTGCTGAGGGTAATGAACTAATTACTGAATGGCCTTCAGCTGGTTCTGAATGGTATGATATAAGTGACCTGAGTTCCCAGCAGCCTTGCCAGTGATCCACTGTTCCTCCTTGTCAGGAGTCGAAACCAGTACCTCTTGTCCACTGGCCAGCAGCTCTACCATCTGAGCTATTCTGCTGGCTGCAAAGTTCCTTGCTGAACCCAGATACCATTGACTGTTCTTCCTGATTGGCTACACCTAGTGCTCTCTTGATTGGGCCTCTGATTGCCAATTACACACCCTATATAAACCTGGCCCTGTGGGTGTGTCATTGCGAGATTATTGTGCTTCCAGCCTTTAGTCAAGCTCTTTCTCCTGCTGTTCCTGCTGCTACAAACACTGCTCTCTTGTGAACTGACCTCGGCCTGCCACCTGACTACGTTATCTGCCTGCTCCTCTGCTACCGAACTGCCTTTCTTGTGTACCGACCTCCGGCTGCCACCTGACTACGTTATCTGCCTGCTCCTCTGCTACAAACACTGCCTTTCCTGTGTACCGACCTCCGGCTGCCACCTGACTACGTTATCTGCCTGCTCCTCTGCTACAAACACTGCCTTTCCTGTGTACCGACCTCCGGCTGCCACCTGACTACGTTATCTGCCTGCTCCTCTGCTACAAACACTGCCTTCCCTGTGTAACGACCTCCGGCTGCCACCTGACTACGTTACCTGCCTCTGCTTCCTCTAGTGTTTGCAGTAACATCGGCTCCAACCCAGACGGGATCCTGACAGAATAATCTCGCGCCAAAATGGAGTCCGCTGTGAACACCCTGAGGCGGCAAGTTACGGAGCTTCAAAGTTTTTGTACTGACTCTCAAGGAAAATATGCCAAGTTACAAACTGATTTCACGGCGATACAACAGGAAGTAATTGAGCTACAAAAACAACTACTGGACGTGCGCAATTCAGGGTCCGAATCAAACGCGCGGCTGCCGCTGCCTGCAAAGTTCAGTGGGGATCGCAAGCAGTACCGAGGATTCCTCAATCAATGCCGCATATACTTCCAGATGCAACCTGCTCCCTTTACCAGTGAGAGGAAGAAAGTTTTTTTCATGATAAATCTCCTGACGGATGAAGCTCTTGCTTGGGCTTCACCTTATGTAGAAAAGGACTATGCCCTCCTTAATGACCTGGAAGCTTTCATCGCAGCTATGAATCAAGTTTTTGATGACCCAAACCGCTGTGCCACAGCAGAAACCAAATTACATAATTTGCACCAAGGACGTCGCTCTGTTGCGGAATATACATCGGAGTTCCGTCGCTGGGTGGCCGACACCACCTGGAATCCAGCGGCCCAGAGAAGTCAATTTCGACGAGGGTTATCAGAACCAGTGAAAGACGACCTTGCCAGGGTTGAGACCCTGACCAGTTGGAGGACTTTATTCAACTATGTATCCGGATTGACCAGAGACTTACTGAAAGGAGAAAGGAGAGACTGCGAGCACTTGGGAATAGCCCTGGCTTCTCATTTTCAGCATCAGACCACCAAGAAAAGACGCAAGGCGTGTCTGAACCGATGCAGATCGACGTCATCCGAAGACCACTCTCTGCACAGGAGAAGGAGAGGCGACGTGCAGAACATCTCTGCCTCTATTGTGGGGACCCTGGACACTATGCCATCAACTGTCCTAACAAAAGGACTATAGCCTTTACCAACAACAGGTCTGCCAGCAATACGGACCTTTCTCAGTAGTCGGATTCCATCTTGCAGACTATCTCATCAGTAACGCCAGAAATAGACAAAATACATACCACATCATCTCATTTTGTAATCCCCATTCAGGTTGTAATGGGCACCCAAAAAATACAATGCTCTGCCCTGTTGGATTCGGGAGCAGGAGGAAATTTTATGGACTTAAAATTTACACGTGATAATAATATTTCCAGTAGGACCAAATCCACAGCAATTGAAATGGAAACTGTGGATGGATCACCTTTGTCTTCTGGACCTGTCACGCATGAGACAATCGAACTGGAGATTTGTATTGACCCGGATCATCATGAAGCTGTCAGTTTCCACCTTATTTCATCTCCGAAATTTCCGGTTATTCTAGGGATCCCCTGGTTTTCAGTCCATAACCCTTCTATCAACTGGGCATCAAGGACCATCACCTTTCCATCTGACTACTGTAAGAATAATTGTCATAAGGAACCTCCTGTTCTCCAACAAGTCCAAATCTCTGAGATTTCGCATGAGAAGGAAGAGAAACTACCACCTCAATATCAGCAGTTCTCTGATGTCTGCAGTAAGAAGAAAGCAGATCAATTACCTCCTCACCATCCTTACGACTGTCCCATTGAATTGCTGCCAGGAGCAACCATTCCATTTGGACGGATTTACAATCTTTCCGAACCTGAATTGAAGGTATTAAGAAAGTTCCTGGATGAAAATTTAGAGAAAGGCTTTATTCGACCTTGCACATCTCCAGCTGGGGCACCCCTGTTCTTTGTTGAAAAGAAAGACTCCACTCTGCGGCCATGTATTGACTACAGAGAGATGAATAATATCACTGTCAAGAATCGCTACCCGCTACCCTTGATTCCTGAACTATTTGAGAGACTCCGTTCTGCGAAAATCTTTACGAAGCTGGATCTTAGAGGGGCTTACAACCTCATACGGATTCGCCCAGGAGATGAGTGGAAGACCGCCTTCAGAACGAGATATGGACATTTTGAATCTCTTGTTATGACCTTTGGCCTTAGCAATGCCCCAGCCACCTTTCAACATTTTATTAATGATGTATTTCGAGATTTCTTGGACCAATTCGTTGTGGCTTATCTCGATGACATTCTTATATTTTCAGACACCTTGGAAGAGCATCGCAGGCACGTCCAGTTAGTCTTGGAACGACTACAGGAGAACCATCTCTACATTAAACTTGAAAAATGTGAGTTTGAACAAACCAGTATCCAATTTCTGGGATATATCATCTCCCCAGAAGGTCTGAGCATGGATCCCGGCAAAATCAATGCTGTAGTGGACTGGCATGTTCCAAGAAATTTAAAAGACGTCCAGCGTTTCATAGGATTTGCAAATTTTTACCGAAAATTTATAAAGAACTTTTCACGGATCATACTATCAATTACTACACTAACAAAAGACCAAAGCATTTTCTGGTCTCCGGAGGCACAGGAAGCTTTTGACAAGTTGAAAACTCTTTTTACGTCTGCTCCATTGTTAGTACACCCAAATCCTGAATTGCCATTTACTGTCGAAGTGGACGCCTCGGACTCTGCAGTGGGAGCCATTCTGTCTCAGCGAGTTGGGGACAAGATGCAACTTCACCCATGTGCGTTTCTTTCCCACACCATGTCATCTGCAGAAAAGAACTACGACATTGGTAATAAAGAACTGTTAGCCATTAAAGTTGCCTTCTCCGAGTGGAGACATCTTCTGGAAGGTGCCAATCACCCTGTGACTGTCCTCACGGACCACAAGAATCTTGAATTCCTCCGTACAGCAAAAAAGATTGTCTGCAAGACAAGCACGATGGGCCTTATTTTTCTCAAGATTCAATTTTATAATCTCTTACCGGCCTGGTTCAAGAAATGGCAAGGCTGACGCCCTGTCCAGGATGTGTTCGGAACCTCAGGAGAGGTCTAGTAATGATGATACAATTCTAGGCCCTAAAAAATTTTTGGGAATATTGCACTCTAGAGGACTAGGTAATAGAATTAAAGATGGATATCAAGAGGACTCTTTCCTTAACCATCCTTCGGAAGACGTCGATCTTTCATTCAAAGAGGGGTTTTGGATGCAGAAACACCAAATATATGTACCTGAATCTTCTCGCCTTGAAGTCCTCAAAAGTGTCCATGATTCTAAACTGGCAGGACATCCTGGAGTTGCAAAAACACAAGACTTACTACTTTGTTTCTTTTCGTGGCCTAATTGTAGGAAGGACGTGAGGAAATATGTTTCAACCTGTTTAACATGCGCACGAAACAAGACCCCACGATCGTCTCCTCTAGGACTCTTGCAACCACTCCCAGTTCCATCCAGGCCTTGGGGATCTATTTCCATGGATTTTATTGTGGAACTACCCCCTTCCAAACAGATGACCGTCATCCTTGTCATAGTGGACTGACTCACAAAAATGGCCCACTTTATTCCAACTGAAGGAATTCCTACTGCTGAAAAAACTGCAGAACTGATGATCAAAGAGGTATTCAGGTTACATGGAATTCCTGACAGCGTGGTGTCTGACAGAGGCGTTCAGTTTACGTCAAAATTTTGGAAGAGTTTCTGTACAGCCTTGGGAGTCACGGTGAATCTTTCTACCGCTTTTCATCCTCAGTCCAATGGCCAGACGGAGAGAACGAACCAGACTTTGGAGCAATACCTCCGTTGCTTCATTTCCTATCTTCAGGATGACTGGGTGGACTATTTACCAACAGCAGAGTTTGCCTACAACAACTCCATACATAGCGCTACATCTCAAACCCCATTTTTTGCTAATTATGGAGTACATCCAGTATTTATTCCTAATCTGCCAGTGAACACTCCCATTCCTGCTGTTAATGACAGGCTTACAAAATTACAGGAATCCCAGAAGGAATTATCAGAGATATTGCTCAAGACCCAGGAAGAATATAAGGAAGCAGCAGATAAACATCGGAGAGTGCCCCCTGCTCTTCAGGTTGGAGACAAAGTTTGGCTGTCCACTAGTGTTGAGCATTCCGATACCACAAGTATCGGGTATCGCCGATATTCAATGTATCGGAATTCCGATACTTAGTTCCGATATTTTTCCAATATCGTATACCGGAATCGGAAGTTCCCATAATTCTTTGAGAGGCAATGTGATTTTAGTCAGCCAATGAGGAATCTTATGAAGTGTGGGCACATCCTGTAATGCTGCGGTCATCTTAACTAATGGCATGGCTGTGATTGGCTGCTGAAATGATGTCAGAATGCACTATAAAAGGCGCCGCCGCCATTTTAGCGTCACTGTGCTGTGAACTCAGTTAGGGACAGAACGCTGCTGTGCTGACTCTGAGGGACAGTTAGAGATTGCGATTTAGTGTACTGTGCTGTAGGGAGGCTAGCACCAACCGCTGTGTAAAGCTTCCTTTTGCCTTGCAGTGTTGTTTTAACAGCTCTGTGCAAGGTGTGTGTGAGAGTGCAGGTGACGCTGCAGTTTGCTCTGCATCCACCGCTGTTTGTAGGCATCTTCACGTGTCACTCACTGACTCTTTTTTTTATTTTATTTTGTGGAATTGGTGCAGCTCCATTATATTTGAAAAAAATCTAATCTATTAGTGTGACGCGCTTCCATCCGTATACAATACATTGGTTGCAAACACTATAGAAGTACAGAAAGGAGCCTTTCACAGATAGTGAACAGTTGTGTTTCAGTGTTCACTGCAGTCTGTGAGGTTTTGATTTTTTGAGTGCAGATCACGCTCCAGTTAGTTCTTCAACCACTGCTGGTTGTAGTCTGCTGAGCGTGTGTCACTGCCTCATCCTTCACATTTTTCTCTAATTGGTGCTGCTCCATTATATTTGAAAAAAATCTAATCTATTAGTGTGACGCGCTTCCATCCGTATACAATACATTGGTTGCAAACACTATAGAAGTACAGAAAGGAGCCTTTCACAGATAGTGAACAGTTGTGTTTCAGTGTTCACTGCAGTCTGTGAAGTTTTGATTTTTTGAGTGCAGATCACGCTCCAGTTAGTTCTTCAACCACTGCTGGTTGTAGTCTGCTGAGCGTGTGTCACTGCCTCATCCTTCACATTTTTCTCTAATTGGTGCTGCTCCATTATATTTGAAAAAAATCTAATCTATTAGTGTGACGCGCTTCCATCCGTATACAATACATTGGTTGCAAACACTATAGAAGTACAGAAAGGAGCCTTTCACAGATAGTGAACAGTTGTGTTTCAGTGTTCACTGCAGTCTGTGAGGTTTTGATTTTTTGAGTGCAGATCACGCTCCAGTTAGTTCTTCAACCACTGCTGGTTGTAGTCTGCTGAGCGTGTGTCACTGCCTCATCCTTCACATTTTTCTCTAATTGGTGCTGCTCCATTATATTTGAAAAAAATCTAATCTATTAGTGTGACGCGCTTCCATCCGTATACAATACATTGGTTGCAAACACTGTAGAAGTACACAAAGGGGCCTTTCACAGCTACTGAACAGTTGTCTGCAGTGTTCACTGTAGTCTGTGAGCTTTTCATTTTTTGAGTGCAGATTACGCTCCAGTTAGTTCTTCAACCACTGCTGGTTGTAGTCTGCTGAGCGTGTGTCACTGCCTCATCCTTCACATTTTTCTCTAATTGGTGCTGCTCCATTATATTTGAAAAAAATCTAATCTATTAGTGTGACGCGCTTCCATCCGTATACAATACATTGGTTGCAAACACTATAGAAGTACACAAAGGGGCCTTTCACAGCTACTGAACAGTTGTCTGCAGTGTTCACTGTAGTCTGTGAGCTTTTCATTTTTTGAGTGCAGATTACGCTCCAGTTAGTTCTTCAACCACTGCTGGTTGTAGTCTGCTGAGCGTGTGTCACTGCCTCATCCTTCACATTTTTCTCTAATTGGTGCTGCTCCATTATATTTGAAAAAAATCTAATCTATTAGTGTGACGCGCTTCCATCCGTATACAATACATTGGTTGCAAACACTATAGAAGTACACAAAGGGGCCTTTCACAGCTACTGAACAGTTGTCTGCAGTGTTCACTGTAGTCTGTGAGCTTTTCATTTTTTGAGTGCAGATTACGCTCCAGTTAGTTCTTCAACCACTGCTGGTTGTAGTCTGCTGAGCGTGTGTCACTGCCTTATCCTTCACATTTTTCTCTAATTGGTGCTGCTCCATTATATTTGAAAAAAATCTAATCTATTAGTGTGACGCGCTTCCATCCGTATACAATACATTGGTTGCAAACACTATAGAAGTACACAAAGGGGCCTTTCACAGCTACTGAACAGTTGTCTGCAGTGTTCACTGTAGTCTGTGAGCTTTTCATTTTTTGAGTGCAGATTACGCTCCAGTTAGTTCTTCAACCACTGCTGGTTGTAGTCTGCTGAGCGTGTGTCACTGCCTTATCCTTCACATTTTTCTCTAATTGGTGCTGCTCCATTATATTTTAAAAAAATCTAATCTATTAGTGTGACGCGCTTCCATCCGTATACAATACATTGGTTGCAAACACTATAGAAGTACACAAAGGGGCCTTTCACAGCTACTGAACAGTTGTCTGCAGTGTTCACTGCAGTCTCTGAGGAATAACCACACTTAGGCCTTATAACTTTTCTGACTTTCTTTATCAATCTACCAAGATGAAGAAGGCAGGGAGTAAGGCACGTGGTCGTGGCCGTGGAGTTTCAGCAGGGAGAGGACGTGGGGATTCTGTGGCTGCTGCCGCACCCAGTGACACAGCATCCACCAGTTTTCCCCGTGAGCGTTCCTTTATGCGCACTTTTGTAGGAGCTCAGCGTACCCCCCTGCTGCGGGAAGAACAAATTGAAGCCGTTGTTGGTTGGATGGCAGCCAATGCATCGACTTCAATTGCTTCCACCTCCTCTCAGGACCACAGCACTGTTGAACAACCATCTGTCTCTTCACCGCCTGCCAAATTGCCCAGGCAGTCAGAGAGTTCTGAACTGGAGCCAGCTGAGTCTCTGCTTCTGTTCTCAGAATCTGTTGGCTTGCAAACAGGGGCCCAGCCAAGCAGCATTCTGGAATGTGAAGAAGAGGCAGTATGCAGTGATGCGCAACAGCTGTGTCTCTCTGAATGTGAAGAGGCGGGTGAGCCAGTGCCGATGGTCAGCACACCGCAGAACGCATCTGATGATGATGAGACTCAGTTGCCAGTTTCTGTTGAGCATGGTGCTGGCCAGACCACCCAACAGCAGCAGGTGTTGGAAGAGGGTAGTGGAGATGATGAGGTCCAAGACCCAACATGGTGTGAGGAACAGGAAGGTGGTGGTAGCAGCTCTGAGGAAGAGATTGCCCCAACGGTCCAAACAGTAGGGAGAGGTAGGCTGCAGACTCGGTTGCCTGTAGCCTCCAGTTTGGCACCCGTTCGTAGCAGTTCTCTTCCAACAGCCAAAACGGGCGCTCCCAGGACTTGCACTGCGTGGTCCTTTTTTGACACACTTGCAGATGATATTTGCTATGTCAAATGCAAGCTGTGTAATCAAAAAGTAAAAAGAGGTAAAAGTGTCAGTAACCTTAATACCACAAATATGTGGAAACATGTGCGGTCAAAGCACGTGGTTGAGTTACAAAGACACACTGGAGATGTAGGCCAACCTACAGCAGCACCTACATCTTCAGCTCGTGTTGGAGCCTCTTCCTCCAGCTCACACACAGCTGGTTCGGCTTCCTCACAGGATCGCCATGGAAGAACCTCTGTCACTGTTGTCCAGAGACGCAGTGTTATTCCACCCACAGCTGCAAGTTCCCTGTCATCCTCACACTCCCAGGCCACAAAACAGCCATCGGTAGCACAGGCATGGGATAAAAGACGGCCATACTCGGCAAACCATCCACGAGCACAGGCTCTGAATGCTGGCATTGCAAAACTCCTGTCCCTTGAAATGCTGTCATTCAGGCTGGTGGAGACTGACAGTTTCCGTAACTTAATGGCATTGTCAGTCCCACAATACAATGTGCCCAGCCGATTTTATTTCAGCAGGCAAGCCGTCCCTGGTCTGCAAAAGCATGTTGAGGGAAAAATGAAACATGCGCTACTAAACGCCGTCAGTAGCAAGGTCCACCTGACCACCGATGCGTGGACCAGTACCCATGGCCAGGGACGATACCTTTCCCTCACTGCCCATTGGGTCAATGTTGTGGAGCCGGGTACAGATCTTGCGAGTGGCGCTGTACGTGTTCTGCCAACTCCAAGGATTGCAGGAATCAAGTCTGTCCACATTGACTCCTCCTCCTACTCCAGTTCCTCAGAATCATCGCTGCAGGAGCCGTCACGGTCTACCTCCACATGGACCCGTGAACGCTTACCTGATGCGACCGATATGAGCACAGCCGTGGCCAAACGTCAACAGGCCGTCCTGAAATTAATTTCCATGGGGAATCGAAGCCACACAGCGCAGGAGCTCTGGAATGCCATCAAGCAGGAGAGCGACGTGTGGTTTTTGCCAGCGAATCTCCAGCCAGGCTTGGTAGTGTGTGACAATGGCCGAAATCTGGTGGCAGCTCTGGGCCTTGGCAACCTCACTCACATACCATGTCTGGCACATGTGCTCAACTTGGTCGTGCAGAGTTTTTTGAGGGACTATCCGGATCTTGATGCACTGCTGCACAAGGTCCGCCTAGAGTGCGCTCACTTGCGACGTTCCAGCATCGCCAGATCGCGCATTGCAGCTCTGCAATGCAGATTTCGCCTTCCTGAACATCGCATCATATGTGACGTACCCACCAGGTGGAATTCCACGTTACATATGTTGGAGCGGTTGTGTGAGCAGCAGCCAGCAGTAATGGAGTATCAGCTGCATCAGGCGCAATCAACTCGCAATTTGCGCCGTTCACACTTCACCACTACTGAGTGGGCCTCTATGAAGGACATCTGCCACGTTTTGCGTGCGTTTGATGAGTCAACCGGATGGCGAGTGCAGATGATGCACTAGTCAGCCTGACTGTCCCCCTTATCTGCCTGCTTCAAAAAACACTGCAAGCACTAAGGGATGAGGTTTTGGAAGAGGTGGAGGATGAGGAGTCACAAATTCCATCACCTTCTGGACAGTCAGCGCAACGTGGTTCCTCACAAAGGGCTGGGCAGGGCTCACTTTGTGAGGAGGAGTCAATGGAGGAGGAAGACATCGCTCCAGAGGGAGGTACACAACGCTCTAGTCAGTATGTAGAGCGAGGGTGGGGTGATGCAGAGCAGGCAGAGATGACGCCTCTTGCAGGGGACAGCGTTTCTTGGCCAGTTGGGAGTCTGCAGCACATGGTTGATTTCATGCTGCAGTGCCTGAGAAACGACCGCCGCATCGCCCACATTCTCACCACGTCTGATTATTGGGTGTACACCCTCCTAGACCCTCGCTACCAGGACAACTTACAAAGCCTCATCACACCGTTGAACCGGGAGCGTAAAATGCGGGAGTACCAAGACACACTGGTGCAATCCATAATGTTCTCCATTCCAGCCGAGAGCACTGCTGCTGCTGCTACTGCTTTACAAAGCAGCTCTGTGCGTCGAGGCAGTGGAGACAGCTCTGCAACAAGAGGGAGCACAAGCAGCGCCTCTTCAAAAGGCAAGACCAGTATGTTCCAAATGTGGCGAAGTTTTGTGGCAGCGCCACAAATGTCTACACCATCCGAGACGGCTCCAGTCAGCAGGAGGCAACGTTTCCGTAAGATGGTGACAGACTACATGTCTTTCCCTCTCAGTGTACTCCCAGATGGCTCTTCCCCATTCAAGTTTTGGGTCTCTAAGCTGGATACATGGCCAGAGCTTAGCCAGTATGCATTGGAGGTGCTGGATTGCCCTGCTGCCAGTGTATTATCGGAGCGCGTCTTTAGTGCTGCAGGTGGTGTACTAACAGACCGTCGCATGCGACTATCCTCCGATAATGAGACCGGCTTACTTTCTGAAATGGACAAGGATGATCTCGCCAGAATTTGTCTGTCCGTTTTCAGATTAAATACTGGTTCGCAACGTTATCCATGTCTCCTGTTAGTTCATCTTTCTACCACCTGAACTCTACTCCTGGCTACAACACTGCCAGTTGCTGCTCAGAAGTGTGTGTCCACAGACCAATACACAAGCTATAGGTTAGTGGGGTTCAGTAACGCAGCTGTTCCCCTGCTGTGTGTCCGCAAGAAGTCTCCTGTTCCCTACACATGCACAGAAAAACCCATGTCGAACATGCTCCAAATAGGGAAGAGCCGTCACCCTGATTGTTATGCTTAAAACATGAAATTGTGAAGTTTTCCAGGCCTAGAATGATAAATTTTTATGACAAATATGGACAAATAATAATTTGTCATCACAGCGCATATCTGCACATGTCTATTAGAAATGGTAACAAAAACTAAAACATAGTGTTCACTTTTTGAAATTAATACATAAAAGTACATTTCATACTTATCAATTAATGCTTTTTAAGGAACTTTATCTGTACCTGTAAGATAATGCAGTCAATGGATGTACGAATCATAAAATCCTCATCATCATCATCACGAGTTTTATTTATGACAGACATTATAAAATACACATACTGATGCCAACTGTAACTTCACACACCATATATGAAATGGCCAGCATGTAAACCTGGTAATAATGTGCAATAATAAATTATTACATCTAGAAAGTGCATCATGCATACTGACAATAGGTAGTTATACCTGCAAGTGCTGTTGAAACAACCACAACAGATATAAATTAATAATGGTATATAGGTATCACAGTGCATAGTTACTCATGGACAATGTCGATGTAATACTGTACGTCAATAAAGTCAGCGTCAACCATTATGCTTGTTAGTCTTGTAGATTGTTAAAGAGGGAACGTTCTTTTTTTTGTTGGTCATAGGTGGAGTATTAGACAGTAAATGATTACTGCTGTCGTATTTTTGGCGTCCCTAGGGCGCAATAACGCTGCGTAACGTCACATTTTACAGAGTCATCTAATTGACACACGCTACCCTACCCTACGCGTGACAGTAGAAGGTAGTGTTGACGGATAAAGCCTTGCGCAACCAGACATGCTTTTACCCTCTTCAACACTGTACAAGCAAAAAATGCATGATTGCAGCCGCAGACTTTATTGACGTACAGTATAACATCGCCATTACCCATCAGAGGCTGTCCACTGTCTGATACAGACATAGAATATACCTTTGCTATCCGTAGCCTTTGTTTCACCTACACTTGCAGGCACACACTTAAATTGTGACAATGCATTATGTTTTTTTAAATGGTTATTTTTTATCGTACATTATTGTGTCATCACATTGATGAGTCCATGCTGGACATGTCATACATGCTGTACAAAGTAACGATTTTATTAACTTAAATAATTGAAATGTCTGTGACTGTCACATCTAAATTGCAATGATGATGATGATGAGTGACTATTACAAAATCCATTGTCTTCACTATGTTATGGTTTAACATAGCGTTCCTTAAGCATTATTCATAAATACAAAAATGGACTTTTATTCTTAAATTTAAATCACTATATTTTGTAACCAATTTTTTGGGTGGTGTGTTGTTCCATTTCTTGTTGGCATGTGCATATATGCGTTTATATTTGCAGTGTCTTTATTTTTATTCTTGAAGTTAGGAAACATGTGTATCTTCGTACCGTGTTAGCCAGTAGATAGAAAAATATTTAGACTTGAGAGTCCGCAGTGGTTGTTACCTTTTAATGGATAACTGAAAAGATGGTAACAAATTGCAAGCTTTCGAGGCTACTCACGTCTCTTCATCAGGCAAAGACTAAAACAAAAAATGAAGCATCACATATTTCTATACACAACAGGACACAGGAATAGTGAAATAGGTAAGACAAGTAAGTGACGTGTAGCAGAACTCTCATTATCACAGAGGGATGAACATAAATATTGGAACAGTTCCTAGATAAGGATAGAAAGTTTTATTGCCCTCTGATTGGGGTCTGGTTTTGTGTTTTCATGCCCCTGGAAGGGCAGAGACGCAGATTCCTTAATTGATATAGAATGACATAAATCCGTGTGATCTATTCATTCCATCACTAACAGTGTCAAAGGTCATGATGAGCTTATATTCTGAAACCTTTGTATCTTTCTCATATTTGAAGTTATATTTTAATACCAGTAATTCCATATCCATCATGCTATGACCGGGCATACAAAATTGTTTTGCCACAGGTAAATCCATTATTTTTTCTCTTATTGTGTGGCGCTGATAATTCATCCTTGTTCTCATTTTTTGGCCGGTCTCCCCTCACTTGTCCCTCCCTCACTTGTCTTACCTATTCCTGTGTCCTGTTGTGTGTAGAAATATGTGATTCTTCATTTTTTGTTTTAGTCTTAGCCTGATGAAGAGACCTGAGTAGTCTCGAAAGCTTGGAATTTGTTACCATATTTTCAGTTAGCCATTAAACGGTATCAACCACAGAGGACTCTCAAGTATAAATATTTTTCTATTCTTGGAATTGAAATTCATCATTATATTGTCCTAGTAAAACTTCATTTATTCTTGTTTGAAGTACATACATTTGCAATGGCCACGTAACAAGCCAATAACTCAATATTTTATGCCTACACCCTCCTTGACCCTGGGCTTCAACACCGCCAGTTGCTGCTCAGAAGTGTTAGATGCACAGATGAAAACAATCGCTGATGTGTTTGTGGGGTTCAGTAACGCCTGCTGTTCCCCTGCTGTGTGTCTGGCAAAAATTACTGCTGCTAACTACAACTTCAACTTCAAACATCTCATACTAGGCCTCTGCCTACACCCTCCTTGACCCTGGGCTTCAACACCGCCAGTTGCTGCTCAGAAGTGTTAGATGCACAGATGAAAACAATCGCTGATGTGTTTGTGGGGTTCAGTAACGCCTGCTGTTCCCCTGCTGTGTGTCTGGCAAAAATTACTGCTGCTAACTACAACTTCAACTTCAAACATCTCATACTAGGCCTCTGCCTACACCCTCCTTGACCCTGGGCTTCAACACCGCCAGTTGCTGCTCAGAAGTGTTAGATGCACAGATGAAAACAATCGCTGATGTGTTTGTGGGTTCAGTAACGCCTGCTGTTCCCCTGCTGTGTGTCCGGCAAAAATTACTGCTAGCTACCTAATCATGGTGAAAAAAACATGACATGTCAAAGTGTCTAGTGCTACACATAGATATGAGGCTACACCCTGATTTCTAAGCTGTAAACATTTGAAACGTCAACTTTAAAACCATAAAATGATTAGTCTTTGTCACAAATCTGTTACAAAATAATTGTGACATATTATTACAGATATGCACATGTCGAAAACAAATGCAAACACAAAAGCCTACTTATGCTATAGGATACTGATGGTCAACCTTGTCACTCCATAGCTTAGACAAATCCAACTCACATCATGACTCAAATTCTGCAATGTTGGAAGTGCATAATGTGGGTTGAACTTTGACAACTGTTGCAGTGCGAAGGTTATACTTCAGTGTTCTTGCCTTTTAAATAAAAGCATACAAGTAAATATAATAATCCAATGTTGATTAAGGGACGTGATGTACACCTGTAATATTGTGCAAACAATGCATGTAGGAATAGTCCTCTTCAACATTACTTATATTTGTGTCATTTTAAAAAATACATATTTAATTAGAAAGTTAACAGCCCATATCATAAAGGTCCTTCATGTAAACATGATAATCGCTAACAAAAATCATGCATTACCTTGGTAAAGTCAATAGTGCATAGTCACAATAGCAAAATATATACCTGTAAGTGGTGCTGAAAGAACGACAACTGATAGAATAGGTGAATGATATCTATTTATCAGACTGAATAGCGACACCTGTACAATGTCGATATAATACTGTACCTTAACAAAACAGCTGTGTCACACCTCACACTCATTTTTCTTGTAGCTTGTTATGTAATAGGGCACATGCGTGTATGTTTCATCATAGGTGCATGTTTACTGAGTAAAGCAGTCATGACAACGCCTTTGTGTTGTCGGTACGCTTGCGATGATGAACGATGCGCACCGTGAATGTTAGTCTGCGTCATAAGACGTACAGACGCTCCAATACCCAACGCGTCACAGCAGGAAGCCAGTCTGTGCGTCCAAACAAAGGCGCAACCATACATGCACGTAACCTTTTATAAAGCTATATAAAAAAAAGGATGTAGTAGTAACGCACACTTTATTGAGGTACAGTATTACATCGCCATTCACCATCTGTGGCTATGCAGTCTCATCTATATATACCTTATCTATCCGTTGTCATGCTTGCAAGTCCACAGTCAGGCATAAATATCTGTTTTCACTCTGCACTATGCACTTTTTAAATTTTTTGTTTGTTAATATAAATGATTGGCACATATTATCAGTATTACATGATGGAAATTTTAGATATTTTTAAAAAATTTTTAGTGATATTATTCACCAAATGTAAAGTTTTATGAATGTCAAAGATAACTTGTAATGCTGATTATGTTTTTAAGTCAGCCATTCATTGTCTACACAATAAAAATGGTGTACATACTGTTACTTAGCCATCATTAATGGATTCTGATATGTACTTGTATGCTTTTATTTTAAACCGTATAGCAGATTATTTAACCTATTTTAATTGTGGTTTGCATTGCTTTTCAACATGTTAATGTATGCGTTTATGTTTGTAAATTATTAATTTACATATTTTTTTTTAAGTTAAAATCATCATCTTATGGTACAAAGTTATATTTCTCTTGTTTGGAGTATAGACATTTTTAATTGACACGTAACAAGGAAAATACTTGATATAGTATTTAATCATCCTCCTTGACCCTGGGCTACAACACCGCCAGTTGTTGCTCGGAAGTGCTGTTAGCACAGTCAACACTTGCTCCTGTGTTACTGGGGTTCAGTAATGTCAGCTGTTCCCCTGCTGTGTGAACGGCAAAAAGTCCTGCTGCCTCCACCATGTTCTCTTCTCATCCCTGGGCTACAACACCGCCAGTTGTTGCTCGGAAGTGCTGTTAGCACAGTAACACTTGCTCCTGTGTTACTGGGGTTCAGTAATGTCAGCTGTTTCCCTGCTGTGTGAACGGCAAAAAGTCCTGCTGCCTCCACCATGTTCTCTTCTCATCCTGGGCTACAACACCGCCAGTTGTTTGCTCGGAAGTGCTGTTAGCACAGTCAACACTTGCTCCTGTGTTACTGGGGTTCAGTAATGTCAGCTGTTCCCCTGCTGTGTGAACGGCAAAAAGTCCTGCTGCCTCCACCATGTTCTCTTCTCATCCCTGGGCTACAACACCGCCAGTTGTTTCTCGGAAGTGCTGTTAGCACAGTGAACACTTGCTCCTGTGTTACTGGGGTTCAGTAATGTCAGCTGTTCCCCTGCTGTGTGAACGGCAAAAAGTCCTGCTGCCTCCACCATGTTCTCTTCTCATCCCTGGGCTACAACACCGCCAGTTGTTCTCGGAAGTGCTGTTTAGCACAGTGAACACTTGCTCCTGTGTTACTGGGGTTCAGTAATGTCAGCTGTTCCCCTGCTGTGTGTACGGCAAAAAGTCCTGCTGCCTCACCATATTCTCTTCTCATCCCTGGGCTACAACACCGCCAGTTGTTTCTCGGAAGTGCTGTTAGCACAGTCTACACTTGCTCCTGTGTTACTGGGGTTCAGTAATGTCAGCTGTTCCCCTGCTGTGTGTAACGGCAAAAAGTCCTGCTGCCTCCACCATGTTCTCTTCTCATCCCTGGGCTACAACACCGCCAGTTGTTCTCGGAAGTGCTGTTAGCACAGTGAACACTTGCTCCTGTGTTACTGGGGTTCAGTAATGTCAGCTGTTCCCCTGCTGTGTGTACGGCAAAAAGTCCTGCTGCCTCCACCATGTTCTCTTCTCATCCCTGGGCTACAACACCGCCAGTTGTTTCTCGGAAGTGCTGTTAGCACAGTGAACACTTGCTCCTGTGTTACTGGGGTTCAGTAATGTCAGCTGTTCCCCTGCTGTGTGAACGGCAAAAAGTCCGGCTGCCTCCACCATGTTCTCTTCTCATCCCTGGGCTACAACACCGCCAGTTGTTGCTCGGAAGTGCTGTTGTGTAGCCCTGGTACACAATACCAGGAGGATGAGTGGAGAGGTAACAGTTAAGGGCTTTTCATACATCATTACACTTCTGACACACCCAGCAGGGGTGTGGAAGGGGTGATTTTAGTCAGTCAGTTCCTGTCCTTGGACAGAGTAGACGTGTCCAGTTTGAGCCTGTCAGCAGTTCAGAAAGTGGAGGCTAGAGTACAGTGGGTCTAGTTCACCTCACCTAGTCAGGCTGTGCCCACTGGAAACAGACTGAGCTATCTTTAAGAGTCGAGCAAATCGAAGGGCAAAGTGGAAGGAAGATTATTGGAAAAGTGCTTTTTGGCTTGGAAAAGTCCTGCACATTGCAACCGGTCACTGGGGACCGAAGGATCACTATTAGCTACAAGCATAGTGGTAAGAAAACCAGGGATTTACCGGACCTTAGGTCGCGGCAAACAGCCCTATAGTCAGTACGTAACCGAGAGTCAGGTGGAATAGGACTTTGAGTCTAGCGCAGACAAAAGCAAGAACCTAGTTTCATCATTGGAAGGCTTCACCACAAATCTGACTGGGCAGTACAGCTATGAATAGCTGGAGTTAAGAGGGAACTACGCTGCAGGCTGGTTGTACTCATCATTATTGGACAGTAAAGGAGGCCCCTAACTTGCTAGCCGTTGCCTCAAAGCTCATCCTCCATCAACCCCATCAGCCTCCCTGGGACCTGCCTTACCATCTTGCAAGTAAAGGTATGGAAAGACGCTGACCGTGTGAGACTGAGTTATTTATTTGCATGCCTGCACAATCCCATATAACTACCGACCTGAGGGAAAGTCCCACCTGTAGGGGACCCGACATCTAGCTGCCTCACCATCCCCTCAGAGATCTACAGCAGCGCTGGTACAATTACCAGAAGACTACAGGTGGCGTCACGAACTGTATATAAATCTATCCCCTGTAAATATATCCCCCAACATACGCCAGACCGCCAGGGCCACAGACCGAGCCACAGCTACCTGTGACAAATCCCATAGACTTCTACGGGCTCGGCTCTGAGTACCCCATTGCCCTGGTAACCCACAATTGTGGTGGCGGGTCGACACAAAACTTTGGCGTCACGAACAGGATACGAAACTTGCAAGCATTGCGAGCCCTGTGTGCCTGTGGAGTGTTTTTGGTGAAAAAGACTGTTGCTGTTGTTTGGCGCCAAATACCGCCATATTTGCCGCCAATTCGCGCCCTAAGGCGCTGGAGAAGAAGGTGGGCGTACCTGAAAGAGCGCGCAAAGTCTTGGACACGCCCCCGGCTTTTGACTCAGCGGCAGGTCCTGCAACAGGAAGTGAACGCTCTGACATCAGAGCGCCTGCGACGAAGGTCCTGTTCCCACTGCGTGCCTGTGAAATAGCAGCGTCTGAAACCGGTAGGCTCCGTTTAACCAAGGGGGCGCTAAGATGTCACAACAACCGGCTGACAGTGCGGCCCCGGCCGGAGGCCCCAATCCCGCACCGTCGGTATTGTAGCGCAAGATGGGGGCGCAGGCCTGCACCCAGTCCGGTAGTCCCGATCATGCCACTAACGCTCCCATATATGCCTGGGGCGAAATGGCTTCCCCAATACAGCGGTGGCCAGGCACATTAGCAGGCTTCAAAGCGGAAGTTATGCAGCATCCTAGAAATGTACTCCATGCCTGAGAGACAAAAAGCTGCTGTGCTAATAGGGCAGCTAACTGGCGCTGCTGAGAGGGAAGTGGAGACTTGGGATACCGTTGATCAGGAGTCGGTACCTGCGATCTTCCTTAAGCTGCATGCCATATTTGAAGACCGCACAGAAACGGATCTCCGGATGGCCTTCTATCACTGTTCACAACAGCCAGGTGACAGCATCCGGGACTATGCTTGCCGACTACAGGGAGCCCTGAGAGCCCTCAAGCAAATTAACAATTAAATGCTATCGAGAAATAGAATGCTGAAAGAACAATTTTATACAGGGATGAGATCCCAGAGGAATGCAGAACTGTAAATTGGTGGTCCTTAGATCATCCGATGCTACCTTTGATGCCCTAAAGGACATGGCAATAAAAGGGCTGCGGCCCCTGGGCAAACCTGAGGTGGCCACCCAACATCATCAGGGTGAAGTCACTCTGGAACCGGCAGTAACCCCCTTTCCCCGTTAGTGGCCGAAGCCAAAGCGCAGATGACACCCCTAGTGAATTGGACTGTCTGCGCTCAGAGGTGCGCCAGCTGACTAAAAATCTGGCCGCTGTGATGAGTGCCCTACAGCTGCGGAAAGAGGAGGAAGGGAAGATCTTGTTAGCTGACTGCCCAGAGGACGTTCCGTGGATGCACCGGAGAAGAAAGAAGACGTCGCCCCCCCGGAGGAGGACAACGCCACCCCCAGGAGCAACCTCTGATCAACACCCTCCTCGTCGAGAGATCATCTGTTATCGCTGCAACCGGAAAGGTCATCTGTCTCCACAGTGTCCTTTAAACGGGCAGAACCTGGGTCCAAGGGCCAACACCCAGGAGAATACCCGTCAGGCCCCCTAGACTGGAACCGCAGGTATGTGGGGGGCGACCCTACCTGTCTATTATTCTAGATGGTATTGCTGTTCCAGCATTGTTAGACACTGGGTCCCAGGTGACCCTAATACCTGATGCTCTATATACCAAGTACTGGTCAATGGACAGTCTTAAACCTCCGAGCCTTGACTTTACTGTGTATGCTTCTAATGGTCTTCCTGTAGAAGTACTCGGAACAAAATGTGTAGATGTAAAGGTGGGCAGAGAGGAGTTGAAAGACCAAGGGCTTCTGGTAGTAAAGACTGTAAATGAGGAGAACGGTTTAAATATAATTTTGGGTACTAACATTATCGGTAATTGTTTGGGAGAAGTTGTGTTCTTGCTCCAACAGCTCGCTGAGATTGCCCGACCAAGGCAGAAAGGAGTAATCCAAAGAGAGATCCGGGCCCTGGTGTGTCAGCAGCAAGCGAAGCTTACCGACGGCGAAATTGGTAATGTACGGGTCACTGACTCGGATCCTATTGTGATACCCCCAATGAGTGAAATGATCATTTGGTGCAGGGCGGCCATAGGTCTGAGAGGACAGAATTACCAAGCTGTAGTAGAACCCCACCATTCAGAACATAGACCTACACTTATGACTGCTAGAGGAGTAGTAGAAGTGGTGAATGGAAGAGTACCGGTACGGCTTCTCAATTGGGGAGATGATGAGGTAAATTACCCCGTTATGCAACCATTGCTAAACTCATGCTGTTGATAATAATTCTATTCTCCCGGCTGAGTCCTTAGACTCCTGTCAAATAGCGGAGGACAATGACCCAGCAACTCAGGTGGCGGAATGGTGCCAGCAACTCCATGTTGGGACGGACACCACTCCCGCTCACCAGAAGCAAGGGGTATTACGGGTGGTGCAAGAGTACGCTCAAGTGTTTAGCAAGCACCCACTTGATTTTGGGGTAATTAAGGGAGTACAACATCATATCCCTACAGGCAGTCATCCTCCCATCAAAGAGCGGTATAGGCCCATACCTCCAGCTCATTATCAGAAGGCTAAAGAAATGTTGAATGATATGAAGAAAGCTGGGGTGATAAGGGATAGTTGTAGCCCCTGGGCAGCACCTCTAGTTCTGGTTAAAAAGAAAGATGGTAGTATGAGAATGTGTGTGGATTACAGGCAGGTGAACCGCATAACACACAAGGATGCATACCCGTTACCACGTATAGAGGAATCATTAGCTGCTCTGAAAACGGCTAACTACTTTTCTACCCTCGATCTGACTAGTGGTTACTGGCAAGTGGCTGTGGCTGAGGAGGATCGTGAGAAAACGGCTTTCACCACCCCAATGGGCTCTGTGAGTTCGACAGAATGCCGTTTGGGCTCAGTAGTGCCCCAGGAACATTTCAGAGAGTGATGGAAAACTGTCTGGGACATCTCAATTTTGAAACCGTGCTGCTATACCTAGACGACGTTATCGTGTATTCCAAGACATATGAGGACCATCTGAAGCACCTGGCAGAAGTATTCGAGTCCCTGTCCAGGTACGGGATGAAGTTGAAACCCTCAAAATGCCATCTACTCAAACAGAAGGTACAATACTTGGGGCACATTGTCAGTTCGGAAGGAGTAGCGCCAGACCCAGAGAAAGTCACTGCCATCCAGAAGTGGCCGGAGCCGAAGAACCTAAGGAAGTGCGACAGTTCCTGGCACTAACGGGTTACTACAGGAGATTCGTGAAAGATTACACGAAGAAGGCAGCTCCTTTACAGGACCTCCTAGTAGGACAATCCCTGAAGAGCAGAAACCCTCCCTTTAATTGGGGTAAAGAACAGGCTGAAGCATTCCAAAAGATGAAAGAGATCCTTACAGGTGATGAGATCTTAACCTATCCTGATTACAGCCAACCGTTCCTGTTGTACACCGACGCCAGTAATGAAGGGTTGGAGCAGTTCTCAGTCAGAAGCAGAATGGCCAAGAAAAAGTCATCGCATATGCCAGCAGAAAACTCAGGCCAACTGAGAGGAATCCGGAAAATTATAGCAGCTTCAAGCTGGAGTTTCTGGCGCTGGTCTGGGCCATTACTGAAAGATTTAAGCACTATCTGGCCTCCAATAAGTTCACTGCGTTTACAGACAACAACCCCTTAACGCACCTGGAAACTGCCAAGCTGGGTGCCATGGAGCAGCGATGGATGGCTCGGTTGTCCAATTACCAGTTTACTATCAAGTACCGGGCAGGTCGAAAGAATGCTAATGCTGATGCGTTGTCCCGAAGGCCGCATGACTCTGATACGGAAGAAGAATCGGACGACCTGGAAGAAATTGAGCTACCTGCGTTCCATCGAAATGGGGTAGTCCACGAGCATCGAGTCCACAGAAAGCAGTATGGTGCAACATTAAATCCTTTACCCCATCACAGTTGGAAAGAGACTCAGGACAGTGATCCAGTGGTCAGCCGCATCAAGGAGTTGTTAAGACAGGAAGGCTCCTCTTTGGAAAAGGATGCACCTATGTCAGCAAAGCTCCTGTGGAACGAGAAAAGCAGGTTGTTCCTATACCGTGAGAAGTTGTGCAGGAGATACGTCAACCCCAGAACCCATGAGATGGTCTGGCAAATAGTGGTCCCCAAGGCAGACGTCCAATGGTGTTGGAAGCATACCACGATCAAGCAGGACACTTTGGCTGGAGAAAGCTGGAGACCCTGTTGAGATGCCGGTTCTACTGGGTAGGGATGCGCAGCTCCATCGAGAGGTGGTGTCGGAACTGTGGACCCTGTGGTCTCAGAAGAAAGGACTACGGTAGTCAGAAGGCACCCCTGCAACCTATCCGGACGACTCGTCCTCTGGAGATTGTGGCCCTGGACCATGTCAAATTGTCGCCAAGTAGATCTGGATGCTCATACGCCTTGACCATGGTGGACCATTACTCCAGATTTCTGGTGGTTGTTCCAGTTAAGGACCAGACCGCAGTGACGGCCGCGAAAACCTTTCAAGCAAGCTTCTGCAGACCGCATGGGTATCCGGAGCAAGTATTAACCGATCAGGACCTGCTTTCGAAGCTGATTTATTCAAGGAATTCTGTCACATGTACGGGTGCAAGAAAATTAGAACAACGCCATATCACCCTCAAACCAACGGTCTTTGCGAAAAAATGAACCATATTGTCCTTGACTTGTTGAGATCCATACCGTTGGAAGACAGGAATCGATGGCCGGATTTACTACCTGATTTGGTTGATTTGTATAACCATATACCTGTCAGTTCCACTAACTGCACTCCAGCCTATCTTATGAGAGCAAGGCCCGGAAGACTACCAATGGATCTAGAACTTGGAGTGGTAGAACCGGAGGCAGACGACGCTGTTGAAAACTGGGACGTCAATCGGCAAGAGCAATACAGAAGAGTACAAATCTGTGTAGAGGAAAGTCTCAATAAGGCACGGGAGAAACAGGAAGATGTTTACAACCGAAATGCTCCTGCCAAGCCTTTGATGCCTGGAGAGGTAGTATTAAAAAGAAAAAGGAAGATGCACAAATTGGATAACCAGTGGGAGCAAGAACCCTATGTCATACAAGATTCTAAATATGACAACAGAAAAGTTTGTGTCGTCAGTAAGGACGGAGGAAGAACAACAATCACTGTGTCCAGAGATCATTTGAAATTGTGTCCAGAACACTTAAAGCGTTGTGAAAAGAACCCTGTCCTCAATCAAGGAGAAAGAAAGGAAGAGGTCATACACACCGATCTGGGAGATTTTCCTGCGGATTGGCCTAGACTGGGAGATGCTGTGATAATTCCAGTGTTGCAGTTTTATCAGCCACAAGAGGAAGTTCTACCTCCAGTTGTGCCTGTGGTGCCAGTTGAGCCCGCTCAGGAGTTACCCATTCCAGCAACACCTCAACCTGTGGAATCTCAAGAAGGATCATCTGAAGCAGCGCCCCATACTATGGGATCCCCTGGTGAAGCTGACTCACACCGCCCAGCCATCAGTACGCTTGCCAGATCCATAGAAAGATTGAGGCAGTTCTATAGTTTGCCGTTACGCAGTGCAGACAGATCGCAACTTGATATACCTGAGGCTACACACTGTTAGCACAGTCTACACTTGCTCCTGTGTTACTGGGGTTCAGTAATGTCAGCTGATCCCCTGCTGTGTGAACGGCAAAAAGTCCTGCTGCCTCCACCATGTTCTCTTCTCATCCCTGGGCTACAACACCGCCAGTTGTTTCTCGGAAGTGCTGTTAGCACAGTGAACACTTGCTCCTGTGTTACTGGGGTTCAGTAATGTCAGCTGTTCCCCTGTTGTGTGTACGGCAAAAAGTCCTGCTGCCTCCACCATGTTCTCTTCTCATCCCTGGGCTACAACACCGCCAGTTGTTTCTCGGAAGTGCTGTTAGCACAGTGAACACTTGCTCCTGTGTTACTGGGGTTCAGTAATGTCAGCTGTTCCCCTGCTGTGTGAACGGCAAAAAGTCCTGCTGCCTCCACCATGTTCTCTTCTCATCCCTGGGCTACAACACCGCCAGTTGTTGCTCGGAAGTGCTGTTAGCACAGTCTACACTTGCTCCTGTGTTACTGGGGTTCAGTAATGTCAGCTGTTCCCCTGCTGTGTGAACGGCAAAAAGTCCTGCTGCCTCCACCATGTTCTCTTCTCATCCCTGGGCTACAACACCGCCAGTTGTTGCTCGGAAGTGCTGTTAGCACAGTGAACACTTGCTCCTGTGTTACTGGGGTTCAGTAATGTCAGCTGTTCCCCTGCTGTGTGAACGGCAAAAAGTCCTGCTGCCTCCACCATGTTCTCTTCTCATCCCTGGGCTACAACACCGCCAGTTGTTGCTCGGAAGTGCTGTTAGCACAGTCTACACTTGCTCATGTGTTACTGGGGTTCAGTAATGTCAGCTGTTCCCCTGCTGTGTGAACGGCAAAAAGTCCTGCTGCCTCCACCATGTTCTCTTCTCATCCCTGGGCTACAACACCGCCAGTTGTTTCTCGGAAGTGCTGTTAGCACAGTGAACACATGCTCCTGTGTTACTGGGGTTCAATAATGTCAGCTGTTCCCCTGCTGTGTGAACGGCAAAAAGTCCTGCTGCCTCCACCATGTTCTCTTCTCATCCCTGGGCTCCAACACCGCCAGTTGTTTCTCGGAAGTGCTGTTAGCACAGTGAACACTTGCTCCTGTGTTACTGGGGTTCAGTAATGTCAGCTGTTCCCCTGCTGTGTGAACGGCAAAAAGTCCTGCTGTCTCCACCATGTTCTCTTCTCATCCCTGGGCTACAACACCGCCAGTTGTTTCTCGGAAGTGCTGTTAGCAGAGTGAACACTTGCTCCTGTGTTACTGGGGTTCAGTAATGTCAGCTGTTCCCCTGCTGTGTGTACGGCAAAAAGTCCTGCTGCCTCCACCATGTTCTCTTCTCATCCCTGGGCTACAACACCGCCAGTTGTTTCTCGGAAGTGCTGTTAGCACAGTCTACACTTGCTCCTGTGTTACTGGGGTTCAGTAATGTCAGCTGTTCCCCTGCTGTGTGTACGGCAAAAAGTCCTGCTGCCTCCACCATGTTCTCTTCTCATCCCTGGGCTACAACACCGCCAGTTGTTTCTCGGAAGTGCTGTTAGCACAGTGAACACTTGCTCCTGTGTTACTGGGGTTCAGTAATGTCAGCTGTTCCCCTGCTGTGTGAACGGCAAAAAGTCCTGCTGCCTCCACCATGTTCTCTTCTCATCCCTGGGCTACAACACCGCCAGTTGTTGCTCGGAAGTGCTGTTAGCACAGTCTACACTTGCTCCTGTGTTACTGGGGTTCAGTAATGTCAGCTGATCCCCTGCTGTGTGAACGGCAAAAAGTCCTGCTGCCTCCACCATGTTCTCTTCTCATCCCTGGGCTACAACATCGCCAGTTGTTTCTCGGAAGTGCTGTTAGCACAGTGAACACTTGCTCCTGTGTTACTGGGGTTCAGTAATGTCAGCTGTTCCCCTGCTGTGTGAACGGCAAAAAGTCCTGCTGCCTCCACCATGTTCTCTTCTCATCCCTGGGCTACAACACCGCCAGTTGTTTCTCGGAAGTGCTGTTAGCACAGTGAACACTTGCTCCTGTGTTACTGGGGTTCAGTAATGTCAGCTGTTCCCCTGCTGTGTGAACGGCAAAAAGTCCTGCTGCCTCCACCATGTTCTCTTCTCATCCCTGGGCTACAACACCGCCAGTTGTTTCTCAGAAGTGCTGTTAGCAGAGTGAACACTTGCTCCTGTGTTACTGGGGTTCAGTAATGTCAGCTGTTCCCCTGCTGTGTGTACGGCAAAAAGTCCTGCTGCCTCCACCATGTTCTCTTCTCATCCCTGGGCTACAACACCGCCAGTTGTTTCTCGGAAGTGCTGTTAGCACAGTCTACACTTGCTCCTGTGTTACTGGGGTTCAGTAATGTCAGCTGTTCCCCTGCTGTGTGTACGGCAAAAAGTCCTGCTGCCTCCACCATGTTCTCTTCTCATCCCTGGGCTACAACACCGCCAGTTGTTTCTCGGAAGTGCTGTTAGCACAGTGAACACTTGCTCCTGTGTTACTGGGGTTCAGTAATGTCAGCTGTTCCCCTGCTGTGTGTACGGCAAAAAGTCCTGCTGCCTCCACCATGTTCTCTTCTCATCCCTGGGCTACAACACCGCCAGTTGTGTGTCGACCCGCCACCACAATTGTGGATTACCAGGGCAATGGGGTACTCAGAGCCGAGCCCGTAGAAGTCTATGGGGATTTTGTCACAGGTAGCTGTGGCTCGGTCTGTGGCCCTGGCGGTCTGGCGTATGTTGGGGATATATTTACAAGGGATAGGTTTATATACAGTTCGTGACGCCACCTG
The DNA here is from genome assembly GCA_033576555.1 of Oophaga sylvatica. Taxonomy (NCBI): domain Eukaryota; kingdom Metazoa; phylum Chordata; class Amphibia; order Anura; family Dendrobatidae; genus Oophaga; species Oophaga sylvatica. The sequence continues at coordinate 286,455,674 of JARQOD010000004.1, read as the reverse complement.
TAGTATTCTGGTAATTAGTACCAGCGCTGCTGTAGATCTCTGAGGGGATGGTGAGGCAGCTAGATGTCGGGTCCCCTACAGGTGGGACTGGTCCCTCAAAGTCTATGGGATTTGTGAAGTCGGGTGCGGATAAAGAACACAGTCTCACACGGTCAGCGTCTTTCCATACCTTTACTTGTAAGATGTTCAAGCAGGTCCCAGGGAGGCTGATCCAAGGAGGATGTATTTCGAGATAGCAGCTGGGCAAGTTAGGGGCCTCCTTTACTTCCAATATGACGAGTCCAACTAGCATGAAGCGTAGTTCCCTCCAATAAATCTGGTTCTTCTACCACCATGCATGAAGCTATGGTGATGCTTCGGTCCCAGTAACCGGTTAACAGTGCAGGACTTCCAATCCTAAAGCACTCACAATATCTACCACTGTGCCTTTCGCCTTGCCCGTGCTTGTAGCATAAGCATCCCTCACTTCACAGATATATATATCAGTCAGTTCCTTCTTAGTTCCTTCCAGAGCTTGCTAGCAGAATACCAGTAATACTTTTAGGCAGGAGCACGTCTCTGAACCTCTACCGTCCTCTAGACAGGCGTCTGAATTATCTGCAGCTCACTCCTCTCTCCTGCACAGACTTCTCGCTGACTGACTGTCTCCTCAGACAAACTGAACTGACTGAAGACAGGACACTCTCTGACTGAACACTCCCTGCTGATGTCACAAGCTTATAAACCTGTGGGCGTGTCTAAGTGCATGTTGGAATGAATGTTCATTTAGCATTAAACTGCTATCTCTCCACACATCCTCCAGGGTACTGCGTGTGCCTTCACCACCAGGGCTACACATTCCCCCATGGTAAAAGACAGCACTCCCGGGCTGTGAAATACAAGAAGACAGAAAATTTTGTTTATGCATAACAACAAACATTAACTTCTTCCCATCCGGGAGGTACGAATATCTTGAACGTTGCATTAAACATAGAAAAATACACAAAGTATTAAATAGACATTTTTCATATTAACGGTACAAACTACTTTCACTTTTATAAAAACTTATATACATCTTCTCAGCTGCGGTAAACCCTGTCTGGGTCCTACCGTTCTTCACATTTCTTTATTAACTTCTGTTACACTTTCCATCCCGGGGGCTGGAACAATGCGATGATCCCTTGATCCCAGCACTAACAAGTCGTGACCTGCTATCTGAGTTTGAGTCGCAACAGTCTTTGTATGAACCATCAGGGGCGCAACGAGTGCTTCCACTTTATGCGACGCTGTCTGCGTTACAGTAATAGCCACTTGCTTTTGCGATGCAGAAACAGTCGCTGTGCGCGTCGTCATGTACACTGCTGATTGCGATGTAGAATGGACCATAGATTGCGATGTAGATTGGACCGTAGATTGCGATACGGAGATGCACGCAGGGGGCGATGCCGATGCACAATGCTGGTGTGATGCAGAGCAGGAAGCAGGTGTGCGCAATGGCTCAATTGAGGACGCACTAACCTGCTGCTGTCGCTGCTCCATCACAGACGGCTGGTTTTCCTCCGGTGTCCCTACCGGGGATTGATCATCTGCTGCGGCCTCCTGGCCGGGCGGGCGTTCCGGAACTGGCGATACCTCCTCAACCTCCTTTGCCTCCACCGCTCCATCGGTGGGATCAGGATCGGTACTTTTGGGGGTAGCTCGTAGTTTCTCCTCAGCCTTCCTCAGCAGGGAACTTGGGGATTCAGGAGACGGCATTATGCTTGTAGGAGAGAACACTGCGTCCCACAGCAGCCGCTGTTTCAGGGCACGCCAGCGTCTCTCTGTCTCCTTCATTCCTTTTCGGTGGAGACAGGACCTTCGTCGCAGGCGCTCCGATGTCAGAGCGTTCACTTCCTGTCGCAGGACCTGCCGCTGAGTCAGAGCCGGGGCGGAGCCAGGCAACAGCGCGCTTTTACAGGTACGCCCACCTTCTTCTCCAGCGCCTGAGGGCGCGAATATGGCGGCAAAATGGCGGATTTTAGCGCCAAAAATAGCAAACAGTCTTTTTCACTAAAACAATTCCTTAGGCACACAGGGCTCGCAATTTCGCGAGTTTCGCATCCTGTTCGTGACGCCAAGTTTTTGTGTCGACCCGCCACCACAATTGTGGATTACCAGGGCAATGGGGTACTCAGAGCCGAGCCCGTAGAAGTCTATGGGGATTTTGTCACAGGTAGCTGTGGCTCGGTCTGTGGCCCTGGCGGTCTGGCGTATGTTGGGGATATATTTACAAGGGATAGGTTTATATACAGTTCGTGACGCCACCTGTAGTATTCTGGTAATTAGTACCAGCGCTGCTGTAGATCTCTGAGGGGATGGTGAGGCAGCTAGATGTCGGGTCCCCTACAGGTGGGACTGGTCCCTCAAAGTCTATGGGATTTGTGAAGTCGGGTGCGGATAAAGAACACAGTCTCACACGGTCAGCGTCTTTCCATACCTTTACTTGTAAGATGTTCAAGCAGGTCCCAGGGAGGCTGATCCAAGGAGGATGTATTTCGAGATAGCAGCTGGGCAAGTTAGGGGCCTCCTTTACTTCCAATATGACGAGTCCAACTAGCATGAAGCGTAGTTCCCTCCAATAAATCTGGTTCTTCTACCACCATGCATGAAGCTATGGTGATGCTTCGGTCCCAGTAACCGGTTAACAGTGCAGGACTTCCAATCCTAAAGCACTCACAATATCTACCACTGTGCCTTTCGCCTTGCCCGTGCTTGTAGCATAAGCATCCCTCACTTCACAGATATATATATCAGTCAGTTCCTTCTTAGTTCCTTCCAGAGCTTGCTAGCAGAATACCAGTAATACTTTTAGGCAGGAGCACGTCTCTGAACCTCTACCGTCCTCTAGACAGGCGTCTGAATTATCTGCAGCTCACTCCTCTCTCCTGCACAGACTTCTCGCTGACTGACTGTCTCCTCAGACAAACTGAACTGACTGAAGACAGGACACTCTCTGACTGAACACTCCCTGCTGATGTCACAAGCTTATAAACCTGTGGGCGTGTCTAAGTGCATGTTGGAATGAATGTTCATTTAGCATTAAACTGCTATCTCTCCACACATCCTCCAGGGTACTGCGTGTGCCTTCACACACCAGGGCTACACAGTTGTTTCTCGGAAGTGCTGTTAGCACAGTCTACACTTGCTCCTGTGTTACTGGGGTTCAGTAATGTCAGCTGTTCCCCTGTTGTGTGTACGGCAAAAAGTCCTGCTGCCTCCACCATGTTCTCTTCTCATCCCTGGGCTACAACACCGCCAGTTGTTTCTCGGAAGTGCTGTTAGCACAGTGAACACTTGCTCCTGTGTTACTGGGGTTCAGTAATGTCAGCTGTTCCCCTGCTGTGTGAACGGCAAAAAGTCCTGCTGCCTCCACCATGTTCTCTTCTCATCCCTGGGCTACAACACCGCCAGTTGTTGCTCGGAAGTGCTGTTAGCACAGTCTACACTTGCTCCTGTGTTACTGGGGTTCAGTAATGTCAGCTGTTCCCCTGCTGTGTGAACGGCAAAACGTCCTGCTGCCTCCACCATGTTCTCTTCTCATCCATGGGCTACAACACCGCCAGTTGTTGCTCGGAAGTGCTGTTAGCACAGTGAACACTTGCTCCTGTGTTACTGGGGTTCAGTAATGTCAGCTGTTCCCCTGCTGTGTGAACGGCAAAAAGTCCTGCTGCCTCCACCATGTTCTCTTCTCATCCCTGGGCTACAACACCGCCAGTTGTTGCTCGGAAGTGCTGTTAGCACAGTCTACACTTGCTCCTGTGTTACTGGGGTTCAGTAATGTCAGCTGTTCCCTGCTGTGTGAACGGCAAAAAGTCCTGCTGCCCCCACCATGTTCTCTTCTCATCCCTGGGCTACAACACCGCCAGTTGTTTCTCGGAAGTGCTGTTAGCACAGTGAACACATGCTCCTGTGTTACTGGGGTTCAGTAATGTCAGCTGTTCCCCTGCTGTGTGAACGGCAAAAAGTCCTGCTGCCTCCACCATGTTCTCTTCTCATCCCTGGGCTACAACACCGCCAGTTGTTTCTCGGAAGTGCTGTTAGCAGAGTGAACACTTGCTCCTGTGTTACTGGGGTTCAGTAATGTCAGCTGTTCCCCTGCTGTGTGTACGGCAAAAAGTCCTGCTGCCTCCACCATGTTCTCTTCTCATCCCTGGGCTACAACACCGCCAGTTGTTTCTCGGAAGTGCTGTTGTCGTGACCCGCACCACAATTGTGGGTTACCAGGGCAACGGGGTACTCAGAGCCGAGCCCATGGAAGTCTATGGGGTTGTCACAGGTAGCGGTGGCTCGGTCTGTGGCCCTGGCGGTCAGGCGTATGTTGGGGGGGATTATTTACAGGGGACTGGTATATAACAGTTCGTGACGCCACCTGTAGTTTTCTGATCACTAAGACCAGCGCTGCTGTAGATCTCTGAGGGGATGGTGTGGCAGCTAGATGTCGGGTCCCCTACAGGTGGGACTCTTCCCTCAGGGTCTATAGTGATGATGATGTCGTGAAGGTGTGCAGTTAAATAACACAGTCTCACACATTAAAGCTTCTTTCCATACCTTTTACTTTCCAAGATGATAAGGCAGGTCCGGGAAGCTGTTGGGGTGGATGGAGGATGCATTTCAAGGCAACGGCTGAGTAGGTTAGAGGCCTCCTTAACTTTCAATGTAACGAGTCCAACTTGCATGAAGCTAAGTTCACTCAAAAACTCCAGCTAATTCTGTAGCTGTACTGCCCGGTCAGCATGGTGGTCGAGTCTTCTAATGGATAGAACTAAGTTCCTTCTCTTGTCGTGCACTGACTCAAGTTCTTGTTCTACCTGACCCTGGTTTCGTACTGACAACAGGGCTTGTTCCTGTGACTTGAAGTCCAGCGAACCTCTGGTTATTCTATCACTACGCTTGAAGCTGTAGCGACACTTCGGTCCCCAGTGACCGGTGACTAATGCAGGATAGTCCAATCCTTCAAGCACTTCTATAATTCTTTCCACTGCGCCCTTCGCCCTGCTCGTGCTCTTAATATCAGCACTGACTAGACTAGGATAAAATTCAGTCATCCGTACTAGCCTCCACTTCTGTACCGTCTCCCTGTGTTGACAGGAGATCTCGGCTCTCCAAAAGGCACCAGTCCTGACTCTCTGCACGCTCACAGGAAAACTTTCAGACTGCGCTGTGCTACAGGACACTCCCCTATACACCCCTGCTGGGTGTGTCTGAAATGTATATGAGATGTCGAGCCCTTAACCGTTACCTCTCCACTCATCCTCCCGGATAATGTGTGCCTTACATACCAGGGCTACACATTCCCCTTGGTAAAATACAGCACTCCCGGGCTGTGAAATAGACAAAGAAAGAATTTTTGTTTTGCATTTAACTTTTAACATCAAACTCTTCCCAGCAGGGAGGTGAGAAATTCTTAAACGTTGCATTATGTACAATGGACATAGAAAAATACAAAAACATACTTTCAATAAATATGTCATATCAAACAGTATTCTTGTGAAGGACCGCACCAAACCTTCAACGTGGGTCCTGGGTGGGCTGCAGGACATCTGGCTGCAGACCTCGCTCAGTGCCACACCACACGGGTTTTATGTTCAGAGGTAATTGTTACAGTTGGATATAGAACCACGAGAATGCATAAAGTGCAACTATATACATTATCAGTTCTGGGGCTGACATAGTCCACAGCCTCGAAGTCCATTATTCCTCCTATTTAGTAATGCACAATACCATAACAATACTTTTTACAATATTCACATAAGGTAAACTTTTTCTGGGTTAAATTACATTATTTTGCTAGAATTACTGTTGATATCGAATAGGTATCTTCCCTTTCGTGGTTCGCTCTGATCTACGTGGAGTAGCTTCAGGTATATTAGTCTGTGATCTACCTGCTCTGCGTAACGGCAAACTATAGAACTGTCTCAATCTTTCTATGGATCTGGCAAGCGTACTGATGGCTGGGCGGTGTGAGTCAGCTTCACCAGGGGATCCATAGCATGGGGCGCTGCTTCTGATGGTCCTTCTTGAGATTCTGTAGGCTGGGGTGTTACTGGAATAGGTAACTCCTGAACTGGCTCAACTGGCACCATGGGCATAACTGGAGGTAGAACTTCCTCTTGTGGCTGATAAAACTGCAACACCGGAATGATTACAGCATCTCCCAGTCTGGGCCAATCTGCAGGGAAATCTCCCAGATCCGTGTGTATGACCTCTTCTTTTCTTTCTTCTCGATTGACGACAGGGTTCTCTTCACGAAGCTTTAAGGGTTCTGGGCACAATTTCAAATGGTCTCTGGACACAGTGGATATTGTTCTTCCTCCGTCCTTACTGATGATACAAACTTTTCTGGTGTCATATTTGGAGTCTTGTACGACGTAGGGTTCTTGTTCCCACTGGTTGTCCAATTTGTGCATCTTCCTTTTTCTTTTCAATACCACTTCTCCAGGCATCAAAGGCTTGGCAGGAGCATTCCTGTTGTAAATATCTTCCTGTTTTCCCCGTGCCTTGTTGAGACTTTCTTCTACACAGACTTGCACTCGTCTGTATTGCTCTTGCCGATTGATATCCCAGTTTTCAACGGCGTCATCTGCCTCCGGTTCTACCACTCCAAGTTCTAAATCCATTGGTAGTCTTCCGGGCCTTGCTCTCATAAGATAGGCTGGAGTGCAGTTAGTGGAACTTACAGGTATATGGTTATACAAGTCAACCAAATCAGGTAGTACGTCCGGCCACCGATTTCTGTCTTCCAACGGTATGGATTTCAACAAATCAAGGACAATGTGGTTCATTTTCTCGCAAAGGCCGTTGGTTTGAGGATGGTATGGTGTTGTTCTAATTTTCTTACACCCATACATGTGACAGAATTCCTTGAATAGGTCAGCCTCGAAAGCAGGTCCTTGATCAGTTAATACTTGCTCCGGATACCCATGCGGTCTGCAGAAGCTTGCTTGAAAGGTTCTTGCTGCCGTCACTGCTGTCTGATCCTTAACTGGAACAACCACCAGAAATCTAGAGTAATGGTCCACCATGGTCAAGGCGTATGAGTATCCAGATCTACTTGGCGCCAATTTAACGTGGTCCATGGCCACAATCTCCAAGGGACGAGTCGTCCGGACAGGCTGCAGGGGTGCCCTCTGACTACCGTAGTCCTTTCTTCTGAGACCACAGGGTCCACAGTTCCGACACCACCTCTCGATGGAGCTGCGCATCCCTACCCAGTAGAACCGGCACCTCAACAGGGTCTCCAGCTTTCTCCAGCCAAAGTGTCCTGCTTGATCGTGGTATGCTTCCAACACCATTTGGACGTCTGCCTTGGGGACCACTATCTGCCAGACCATCTCATGGGTCCTGGGGTTGACGTATCTCCTGCACAACTTCTCACGGTATAGGAACAACCGGCTTCTCTCGTTCCACAGGAGCTTTGCTGACATAGGTGCATCTTTTTCCAAGAAGGAACCTTCCTGTCTTAACAACTCCTTGATACGGCTGACCACTGGATCGCTGTCCTGAGTCTCTTTCCAGCTGTGATGGGGTAAGGGATTTAACGTTGCACCATACTGCTTTCTGTAGACTCGCTGCTCGTGGACTATCCCATTTCGATGGAACGCAGGTAGCTCAATTTCTTCCAGGTCGTCCGATTCTTCTTCCGTGTCAGATTCATGCGGCATTCGGGACAATGCGTCAGCATTAGCATTCTTTCGGCCTGCCCGGTACTTGATGGTAAACTGGTAATTGGACAACCGAGCCATCCAACGCTGCTCCATGGCGCCCAGCTTGGCTGTGTCCAGGTGCGTTAAGGGGTTGTTGTCTGTAAACGCAGTGAACTGGTTGGAGGCCAGATAGTGCTTAAATCTTTCAGTAATGGCCCAGACCAGCGCCAGAAACTCCAGCTTGAAGCTGCTATAATTTTCCGGATTCCTCTCAGTTGGCCTGAGTTTTCTGCTGGCATATGCGATGACTTTTTCTTGGCCATTCTGCTTCTGACTGAGAACTGCTCCTAAACCTTCATTACTTGCATCGGTGTACAGCAGGAACGGTTGGCTGTAATTAGGATAGGTCAAGATCTCATCACCTGTAAGGATCTCTTTCATCTTTTGGAATGCTTCAGCCTGTTCCTTACCCCAATTAAAGGGAGGGTTTCTGCTCTTTAGGGATTGTCCTACTAGGAGGTCCTGTAAAGGGGCTGCCTTCTTCGTGTAATCTTTCACGAACCTTCTGTAGTAACCCGTTAGTCCCAGGAACTGTCGCACTTCCTTGAGGTTCTTCGGCTCCGGCCACTTCTGGATAGCAGTGACTTTCTCTGGGTCCGGCGCTACTCCTTCCGAACTGACGATGTGCCCCAAGTATTGTACCTTCTGTTTGAGTAGATGGCATTTTGAGGGTTTCAACTTCATCCCGTACCTGGACAGGGACTCAAATACTTCTGCCAGGTGCTTCAGATGATCCTCATATGTCTTGGAGTACACGATGACCCTCTAGGTATAGCAGCACGGTTTCAAAATTGAGATGTCCCAGGCAGTTCTCCATCACTCTCTGAAATGTTCCTGGGGCACTGCTGAGCCCAAACGGCATTCTGTCGAACTCACAGAGCCCCATTGGGGTGGTGAAAGCCGTTTTCTCACGATCCTCCTCAGCCACAGCCACTTGCCAGTACCCACTAGTCAGATCGAGGGTAGAAAAGTAGTTAGCCGTTTTCAGAGCAGCTAATGATTCCTCTATACGTGGTAACGGGTATGCATCCTTATGTGTTATTGCGGTTCACCTGCCTGTACTCCACACACATTCTCAAGCTACCATCTTTTTTTCTAACCAGGACTAGAGGTGCTGCCCAGGGACTACAACTATCCCTGATTACTCCGGCTTCTTTCATATCTCGCAACATTTCTTTAGCCTTCTGATAATGGGCTGGGGGTATAGGCCTGTACCGCTCTTTGATGGGAGGATGACTGCCTGTAGGGATATGATGTTGTACTCCCTTAATTATCCCAAAATCAAGTGGGTGCTTGCTAAACACTTGGGCGTACTCTTGTACCACCCGTAATACCCCTTGCTTCTGGTGAGCGGGAGTGGTGTCCGTCCCAACATGGAGTTGCTGACACCATTCCGCCACCTGGGTTGCCGGGTCATTGTCCTCCGCTATTTGGCGGGAGTCTAAGGACTCAGTCGGGAGAATAGAATTATTGTCGACAGCATGTAGTTTAGCAATGGTTGCATAACGGGGTAAGTTTACCTCATCATCTCCCCAGTTGAGGAGCCGTACCGGTACTCTTCCATTCACCACTTCCACTACTCCCCTAGCAGTCATAAGTGTAGGTCTATGTTCTGAATGGTGGGGTTCTACTACAGCTTGGTAGTTCTGTCCTCTCAGACCTATGGCTGCCCTGCACCAGATTATCATTTCACTCATTGGGGGTATCACAATGGGATTCGAGTCAGTGACCCGTAAATTACCAATTTCGCCGTCTGTAAGCTCGCTTGCTGCTGACACATCAGGGCCCGGATCTCTCTTTGGATTACTCCCTTTTGTCTTGATCTGGCAATTTCAGCGAGCTGTTGGAGTAAGAACACAACTTCTCCCAGACAGTTACTGATAATGTTAGTACCCAAAATTATATTTAAACCGTTCTCCTCATTTACAGTCTTTACTACTAGAAGCCCCTGGTCTTTCAACTCCTCTCTGCCCACTTTCACATCCACACATTTTGTCCCGAGTACTTCTACAGGAAGACCATTAGAAGCATACACGGTAAAGTCAGGGCTCGGGGGTTTAAGACTGTCCATTGACCAGAACTTAGTATATAGGGCATCAGGTATTAGGGTCACCTGAGACCCAGAGTCTAACAATGCCGGAACTGCAATACCATCTAGAATGATAGAAAGGTAGGGTCGCCCACCCACATACCTGCGGTTCCAGTCTAGGGGGCCTGACGGGTCTCCTCCTGGGTGTTGGCCCTCGGACCCAGGTTCTGCCCGTTTAAAGGACACTGTGGAGACATATGACCTTTCCGGTTGCAACGGTAACAGGTGATCTCCCGACGAGGAGGGTGTTGATCAGAGGTCGCTCCTGGGGGTGGCGTTGTCCTCCTCCGGGGGGGCGACGTCTTCCTTCTTCTCCGGTTCATCCACGGGACGTCTTCTGGGCAGTCAGCTAATAAGATCTTCCCTTCTTCCTCTTTCCGCAGCTGCAGGGCACTCATCACAGCAGCCAGATTTTTAGTCAGCTGGCGCACCTCTGAGCGCAGACAGTCCAATTCACTAGGGGGTGTCACCTGCGTTTTGGCTTCTGCCACTAGCGGGGAAAAGGGGGTACTGCCGGTTCCAGAGTGACTTCACCCTGGTGATGTTGGGTTGCCACCTCAGGTTTGCCCAGGGGTCGCAGCCCTTTTATTGCCATGTCCTTTAGGGCATCAAAGGTAGCATCAGGATGATCTAAGGACCACCAGTTTACAGTTCTGTGTTCCTCTTGGGATCTCAATCCCTGTACAAATTGTTCTTTCAGCATCTTATTTTCGTCGATAGCATTTATATTATTAATCTGCTTAAGGGCTCTCAGGGCTCCTTGTAGTCGGCAAGCGTAGTCCCTGATGCTGTCACCTGGCTGCTGTGAACAGTGGTAGAAGGCCATCCGGAGATCCGTTTCTGTGCGGTCTTCAAACATGGCATGTAGCTTAAAGAGGATCGCAGGTACCGACTCCTGATCAACGGTATCCCAAGTCTCCACTTCCCTCTCAGCAGCGCCAGTTAGCTGCCCTATCAGCACAGCAGCTTTTTGTCTCTCAGGCATGGAATACATTTCTAGGATGCTGCATAACTTCCGCTTGAATCCTGCTAAAGTGCCTGGCTCACCGCTGTACTGGGGAAGCCATTTCGCCCCAGGCATATATGGGAGCGTTAGTGGCATGAGCGGGACTACCGGACTGGGTGCTGGGCCTGCGCCCCCATCTGGCGCTACAATGCCACGCGGTGCGGGTCGGGGCCTCCGGCTGGGGCCGCACTGTCGGCCGGTTGTTGTGACATATTAGCGCCCCCTTGGTTAAACGGAGCCTACCGGTTTCAGAAGCTGCTATTCCACAGGCACAGTGGTGGGGACAGGACCTTCGTCGCAGGCGCTCTGATGTCAGAGCGTCCACTTCCTGTCGCAGGACCTGCCGCTGAGTCAGAGCCGGGGGCGTGTCCAAGACTTTGCGCGCTCTTTCAGGTACGCCCACCTTCTTCTCCAGCGCCTTAGGGCGCGAATATGGCGGCAAATATGGCGGTATTTGGCGCCAAACAACAGCAACAGTCTTTTTCACAAAGCACTCCACAGGCACACAGGGCTCGCAATGCTGCAAGTTTCGGATCCTGTTCGTGACGCCAAGTTTGTCGTGACCCGCACCACAATTGTGGGTTACCAGGGCAACGGGGTACTCAGAGCCGAGCCCATGGAAGTCTATGGGGTTGTCACAGGTAGCGGTGGCTCGGTCTGTGGCCCTGGCGGTCAGGCGTATGTTGGGGGGGATTATTTACAGGGGACTGGTATATAACAGTTCGTGACGCCACCTGTAGTTTTCTGATCACTAAGACCAGCGCTGCTGTAGATCTCTGAGGGGATGGTGTGGCAGCTAGATGTCGGGTCCCCTACAGGTGGGACTCTTCCCTCAGGGTCTATAGTGATGATGATGTCGTGAAGGTGTGCAGTTAAATAACACAGTCTCACACATTAAAGCTTCTTTCCATACCTTTTACTTTCCAAGATGATAAGGCAGGTCCCGGGAAGCTGTTGGGGTGGATGGAGGATGCGTTTCAAGGCAACGGCTGAGTAGGTTAGAGGCCTCCTTAACTTTCAATGTAACGAGTCCAACTTGCATGAAGCTAAGTTCACTCAAAAACTCCAGCTAATTCTGTAGCTGTACTGCCCGGTCAGCATGGTGGTCGAGTCTTCTAATGGATAGAACTAAGTTCCTTCTCTTGTCGTGCACTGACTCAAAGTTCTTGTTCTACCTGACCCTGGTTTCGTACTGACAACAGGGCTTGTTCCTGTGACTTGAAGTCCAGCGAACCTCTGGTTATTCTATCACTACGCTTGAAGCTGTAGCGACACTTCGGTCCCCAGTGACCGGTGACTAATGCAGGATAGTCCAATCCTTCAAGCACTTCTATAATTCTTTCCACTGCGCCCTTCGCCCTGCTCGCGCTCTTAATATCAGCACTGACTAGACTAGGATAAAATTCAGTCATCCGTACTAGCCTCCACTTCTGTACCGTCTCCCTGTGTTGACAGGAGATCTCGGCTCTCCAAAAGGCACCAGTCCTGACTCTCTGCACGCTCACAGGAAAACTTTCAGACTGCGCTGTGCTACAGGACACTCCCCTATACACCCCTGCTGGGTGTGTCTGAAATGTATATGAGATGTCGAGCCCTTAACCGTTACCTCTCCACTCATCCTCCCGGATAATGTGTGCCTTACATACCAGGGCTACACACTGTTAGCACAGTCTACACTTGCTCCTGTGTTACTGGGGTTCAGTAATGTCAGCTGTTCCCCTGCTGTGTGTACGGCAAAAAGTCCTGCTGCCTCCACCATGTTCTCTTCTCATCCCTGGGCTACAACACCGCCAGTTGTTTCTCGGAAGTGCTGTTAGCACAGTGAACACTTGCTCCTGTGTTACTGGGGTTCAGTAATGTCAGCTGTTCCCCTGCTGTGTGAACGGCAAAAAGTCCTGCTGCCTCCACCATGTTCTCTTCTCATCCCTGGGCTACAACACCGCCAGTTGTTGCTCGGAAGTGCTGTTAGCACAGTCTACACTTGCTCCTGTGTTACTGGGGTTCAGTAATGTCAGCTGTTCCCCTGTTGTGTGTACGGCAAAAAGTCCTGCTGCCTCCACCATGTTCTCTTCTCATCCCTGGGCTACAACACCGCCAGTTGTTTCTCGGAAGTGCTGTTAGCACAGTGAACACTTGCTCCTGTGTTACTGGGGTTCAGTAATGTCAGCTGTTCCCCTGCTGTGTGAACGGCAAAAAGTCCTGCTGCCTCCACCATGTTCTCTTCTCATCCCTGGGCTACAACACCGCCAGTTGTTGCTCGGAAATGCTGTTAGCACAGTCTACACTTGCTCCTGTGTTACTGGGGTTCAGTAATGTCAGCTGTTCCCCTGCTGTGTGAACGGCAAAACGTCCTGCTGCCTCCACCATGTTCTCTTCTCATCCCTGGGCTACAACACTGCCAGTTGTTGCTCGGAAGTGCTGTTAGCACAGTCTACACTTGCTCCTGTGTTACTGGGGTTCAGTAATGTCAGCTGTTCCCCTGCTGTGTGAACGGCAAAAAGTCCTGCTGCCTCCACCATGTTCTCTTCTCATCCCTGGGCTACAACACCGCCAGTTGTTTCTCGGAAGTGCTGTTAGCACAGTGAACACTTGCTCCTGTGTTACTGGGGTTCAGTAATGTCAGCTGTTCCCCTGCTGTGTGTACGGCAAAAAGTCCTGCTGCCTCCACCATGTTCTCTTCTCATCCCTGGGCTACAACACCGCCAGTTGTTTCTCGGAAGTGCTGTTAGCACAGTCTACACTTGCTCCTGTGTTACTGGGGTTCAGTAATGTCAGCTGTTCCCCTGCTGTGTGTACGGCAAAAAGTCCTGCTGCCTCCACCATGTTCTCTTCTCATCCCTGGGCTACAACACCGCCAGTTGTTTCTCGGAAGTGCTGTTAGCACAGTGAACACTTGCTCCTGTGTTACTGGGGTTCAGTAATGTCAGCTGTTCCCCTGCTGTGTGAACGGCAAAAAGTCCTGCTGCCTCCACCATGTTCTCTTCTCATCCCTGGGCTACAACACCGCCAGTTGTTGCTCGGAAGTGCTGTTAGCACAGTCTACACTTGCTCCTGTGTTACTGGGGTTCAGTAATGTCAGCTGTTCCCCTGCTGTGTGAACGGCAAAAAGTCCTGCTGCCTCCACCATGTTCTCTTCTCATCCTGGGCTACAACACCGCCAGTTGTTTCTCGGAAGTGCTGTTAGCACAGTGAACACTTGCTCCTGTGTTACTGGGTTCAGTAATGTCAGCTATTCCCCTGCTGTGTGAACGGCAAAAAGTCCTGCTGCCTCCACCATGTTCTCTTCTCATCCCTGGGCTACAACACCGCCAGTTGTTTCTCGGAAGTGCTGTTAGCACAGTCTACACTTGCTCCTGTGTTACTGGGGTTCAGTAATGTCAGCTGTTCCCCTGCTGTGTGTACGGCAAAAAGTCCTGCTGCCTCCACCATGTTCTCTTCTCATCCCTGGGCTAGAACACCGCCAGTTGTTTTCTCGGAAGTGCTGTTAGCACAGTGAACACTTGCTCCTGTGTTACTGGGGTTCAGTAATGTCAGCTGTTCCCCTGCTGTGTGAACGGCAAAAAGTCCTGCTGCCTCCACCATGTTCTCTTCTCATCCCTGGCTACAACACCGCCAGTTGTTGCTCGGAAGTGCTGTTAGCACAGTCTACACTTGCTCCTGTGTTACTGGGGTTCAGTAATGTCAGCTGTTCCCCTGCTGTGTGAACGGCAAAAAGTCCTGCTGCCTCCACCATGTTCTCTTCTCATCCCTGGGCTACAACACCGCCAGTTGTTTCTCGGAAGTGCTGTTAGCACAGTGAACACTTGCTCCTGTGTTACTGGGGTTCAGTAATGTCAGCTGTTCCCCTGCTGTGTGTACGGCAAAAAGTCCTGCTGCCTCCACCATGTTCTCTTCTCATCCCTGGGCTACAACACCGCCAGTTGTTTCTCGGAAGTGCTGTTAGCACAGTGAACACTTGCTCCTGTGTTACTGGGGTTCAGTAATGTCAGCTGTTCCCCTGCTGTGTGTACGGCAAAAAGTCCTGCTGCCTCCACCATGTTCTCTTCTCATCCCTGGGCTCCAAGACCGCCAGTTGTTGCTCGGAAGTGTAATTGGCACGGGTACTCACTCCTGCCAAGACTGGTTACAGCACGCCATCTGTTTCCTGTCAGTGTAAACGTCACTTAGCCTCCAATAAGTTGTCCTGTCGTGTTGCGGTCGGGTTAGCCGACTCTATGGTGCTTGGAGTTTAGGTGCTTCCTATGTGTGTGTGTGGCCCAGCTATGTCAGGCACACAAAATCCAGGAGAATGCACAGGAAGGTAACCGCAAAAGCTTGTTATCCATTCACGTCACTCACACTTTCAGACACACCCACCAGGGGTATAGGAGGTAGTGACACGTAGCAGAGCTCATTCAAGTTCAGTCTGTTTCCTGTCTGAGAAGAGCTCAGATCAGTCAGTTTCCTGTCTTAGGACAGTGCAGTTCAGTGTCAGTCCAGTCTGAACTTGGAGAGAGAGGACTGAATCCTCGCAGAGCAAGCGTAGCTCACCTGACAAGGAAGTGGAGGCTAGTACGGGTGAAGTGAATCATCCTAGCCTAGTCAGAGCTACCCTTAATCAGTACCTCAACAGAAGCTGAAACAAGGAGGATACTGAGAGCTGCTCAGCGAGCTCTGGAGAAAGCTGACATTTCCATCAAAGCTACAAGTGCTTATGATAAGAGCGAGAGCAGGGCGAAGGGTGCAGTGGAGAAGACAGAGAGAAGTGCTTCAGGTACCAAATTATCTGCACTAATTCACCGGACACCGGGGTCCGAAGCGTTGCTAGAGTTTCAAGCTTAGTAACAAGATAACCGGAGGCTATCTGGACTACAGGTCGCAGAGAGCAGCCCTAAGCGCCAATACGTAAACGGAGTCAGGGAGAACAAGGACTTTTAGCAGGGCCCTGCATAGAGGGACTTTGTTCTTTTCAACATCTGATAGTCAGAGACATAGAAGGCTCCACCACAATGTCGGCCGGGCTTGTCAGCTATTGAGAAAGCTGGAGATTGCAGAGTTAACTTCGCTTCATGCAAGTTTGGACTCACATACATTTGAAGTAAAGGAGGCCTCTAACCTGCTCAGCGGTATCCCGAATGTGCATTCTCCACCCCGACCAGCTCCCGGGACCTGCCTGAAACATCTACCAGTAAAGGTATGAAAAGAAGCTGCATTGTGTGTGACTGAATTCTTAACTACACCCTGCATCATCACCATAGACTTCCAGGGACCCGTCTCACCTGTGGGAGACTTACCACCCAGCTGCCCCATAACATCCCCTGTGAAGATCCTTATAGCAGCGCTGGTCCAATTGATCAGATACCACAGGTGGCGTCACGAACTACCTATCCTAATAATCCCCTGTAAATATCCCCCATTGCATGACCGCCAGGGCCACGGACCGAGTCCCGCTGCCAGTGACATCTCCCATAGAAATCAATGGGCTCGGCTCCGAGTACCCCATAGCCCTGGTATCCACCTCAGTGTGGTGTGCGTCATCTTCTGGCGTCACGAACAGGATCCGAAACTTGCAATTGTGAGTCCTGTGTGCCTATATTGAACTGTTTGGTGAAAAAGACTGTTTGCTGTGTTTGGCGCCATAATACCGCCATCTTTACCGCAATATTTGCGCCCTCAGGCGCTGGTGAAGAAGGGGGGCGTACCTGAAAAAGCGCGCTGTTGCCTGGACACGCCCTCAACTCTGACGCGGCGGCAGGTCCTGTGAAACAGGAGGTGAACGCTCTGACATCAGAGCGCCAGCGACAAAGGTCCTGTCTCCACCGCTGTGCCTGCGACGCTGCAGCCTGTGAAAGAGGTAGGCTCAGATTAACCAAGGGGCATCAACATGTCGCAGCAACCGGCAGACGGAGCGGCCCCAGCCGGTGGCCCCAATAGTCCACCGCTTGGCGTTGTAGCGCAGGATGGAGGGGCAGGCCCCTCACCTAGTCCGGTGGTCCCGCTCATGCCCCTAACACTCCCATACATGCCAGGAGCGAAGTGGCTTCCCCAGTACAGCGGCGAGCCAGACACCCTGCCAGGGTTTAAACGGAAAATATGTAGTATTTTGGATATGTATTCAATGACTGAGAAGCAAAAAGCTGCTGTGGTAATAGGACAGTTAGCTGGTGCGGCTGAGAGAGAAGTAGAGACTTGGCCCACTGCAGACCAGGAGTCGGTATCTGCGATTCTCTTAAAGCTACAGGCCATCTTTGAGGACCGCACAGAAACGGATCTCCGGATGGCATTTTATCAGTGCTTCCAGAGACCGGGTGACAGTATTAGGGACTACGCCTGCCGACTACAGGGGGCCCTGCGAGCTCTTAAACAGGCTAACCCCACAAGTCCCATTGATGAGAGCCAAATGTTGAAAGAGCAATTTGTACGGGGACTGAGGTCTCCAGCGGAAGGCAGGACTGTAAACTGGTGGTCCTTAGATCATCCAGATGCCACTTTTGATGCCCTAAAAGACATGGCAATAAAAGGACTGCGACCCTTGGAAAAGCCAGAGGTGGCAACTCAGTATCACCCGGGTGAAGCCACTCTAAAGCCGGCAGTACCCACCTTTTCCCCGCAGGTGGCAGAAGCTACAACGCAGGTGGCGCCCCCTAGTGAGTTGGAATGTCTGCGCTCAGAAGTGCGCCAGCTGACTAAGAACCTGGCCACTGTAATGGATGCCCTGCAACTGCGGAAAGAGGAAGGAGGAAAGATCCTACTAGCCGACTGTCCGGAGGATGTCCCTTGGATGAACCGGAGGAAATGGAGGACGTCGCCTCACCGGAGGAGGACCACGCCACCCCCAGGAGCGACTCCTGAGCAACACCATCCTCGCCGGGAGATCATCTGCTACCGCTGCAACCAAAAAGGTCATATGGCTCAGCAATGTCCTTTAAACGAGCCGATCCTGGGTCAGAGGGCCAACACCCAGGAGTAGACTCATCAGGCCCCTTAGACTGGAACCGCAGGTTCGTGGGTGGACGACCCTACCTGTCCATCATTCTGGACGGGATTGCAATTCCTGCACTGCTGGTGTCACGCTGTATAGCAGATATATATATGTGATGTCAGTAATCTATATCAAAAGGGCAACATACTATATAACATGCGCATAGATATATGATAACATAGATTTACCTGACAGAATGTCCAGTGGGTCAAAACGGAATCCGTTATACGCTGTCTCCGGCTAGAGGGTGACCGGGGTCTAAGCTGACCCTAAACTGGGGTCCTAACTAATCCCTCAACCTGGAGGTACTGTTAAAGGTACAGAGGTCCAGGCCACCAGCGTAAACCCTGTCTCCTATCAATCCCTGCCAACTGTATTCTAGTCCTAAGAAGGACCCTGAATACCACCAAAGGGAATGAACAGGTAACGGTTAATGAACAGAAAGACATACAAGAAAGACAAGAAATAAAGTAAATAAAGTCTTACATACAACACTCACACACAGTAGGAACACCTAAGGTCTCAGAGATAAACTATAAGCTATAAGAGTAAAAACAACTAAGGAGCTCTTAGCTTAAGTATTCTCAGAACCGCTCCAGTCTGCTAGACTACATGAATGCTTTCACCGGCGTCTAACACCCAGACTGGCAGGAATATAAAGGAAACTAATTAGAACATAATCAAAAGCAGCCGGGCGAGGCTGGACCTAGTCTTAGCAAAGAGCTAGGTAAAATTAACTCTCTCATTACCAAACACAAAGAAACAGCAGCTCAGCTGTGAGAAGTCAGAATGTGCAATCGCGACGATCTTCGTGGCGATGCACCCATGACAGTACCCCCCCTTCTACGAGGGGCCTCCGGACCCTCATGACCAGGTCTGTCCGGGTAAGTTGTGTGAAAGGTCCGAACCAATCGATCTGCGTTAGCATCAGACGCAGGGACCCACGTCCTCTCCTCAGGACCATACCCCCTCCAATGAACTAAGTACTGAGGGGATCGGCGACTGAGACGTGAGTCAATGATTTTCGACCCATGAAATTCCACGTTATCATTGACTACCACTGAAGGAGGAGGTAGAGGTGACGGTATGACTGGTGCCACATACTTTTTAAGTAATGACTTGTGAAACACATTATGATTTTTAAACGTAGGAGGGAGGTCCAGACGAAATGCCACAGGATTAATTATGGAACTGATCCTGTACGGCCCGATGAATCTGGGACCCAACCTCCAGGAGGGAACTTTAAGTTTTATATTCCTGGTAGACAACCACACCAGATCGTTCACCTTCAGATCTCGACCAGAAACTCTCCCCTATCAGCCATCCGTTTGTAACGGTTCTCCGTAACCTTCAGTCTTAACCGATCTGGAACTATCAGTCTCCCTGGAAGTCCCACAGGGGCGTCCCCCTGAGCCCCCAATACCTCCCCCTCAAGCTCAGAGCATACAGCTGACACTACAACTCCCTCCTGAGGAATAGGAACCGGATCATCCATCCTCCCGGCCCGTGGAAAGTACGAGATAAGGCATCAGGAAGCAACTTTATTGAGCAGTCATATGCGCGATGAGGAGGTAACTCTTTACACCCCTCCTCTGAGAACATCTCCCCAAAGTCCTCCAGAAAAGGAGGCAAAGTCCTAGGCACAACCGCACCGATGACCGTGCTCATGCAGTTATTCTTGCAAAATTCACCCCACTGGCTTATCTTTCTGGATTGCCAATCAATCACTGGGTTATGTTTAGCCAACCAAGGAAGTCCCAACACAATAGGAGTAGGTAGACCCTCCAACACATAACAAGACAATTGCTCTTTATGTATTGCCCCTACTCGAAGATCTATGTTATGAACAGCTTGTACCAAGCTACCTTGACCAAGAGGTCTAGAATCAATAGAGAGTATAGGGACCGGTTTGGCCAATACACTCAGTTGCATACCATGCACCTGGGCAAACCGAGCGTCCACCAGATTAGCCCCGGACCCACTATCAAGAAAAACAGAAATCCTCTCAGTTCTAGTACCAATCACCACCTCCGCAGGCACGAGAAACTGAGAGGGACTTGGGGACGAAATACACACTCCCAGGTTAACTCCTTGGTTCAAAGAGGTCCGGGATGGACACCCCCCAACAAAATGTCCCTCTCTCCCGCAAAAGAAACACCTTCTAGTCTTGCGGCGCACCGCCGATTCCCTCCTACAAAATGATGTCCCTCCCAACTGCATGGGTTCCTCAGAACAGACCAGGGGAACCTCAGTATAAGGGACTTTAGTAGTAGGTGGAGTCATCACGGGGGGCGGAGTTACCTCGCGTCTTCCCCGAAGTCGTCTATCAATGCGAATAGCGAGGGCCATAGCAGCCTCCAGTGATGGAGGAGAATCATACTGAGCCAACACATCTTTTAATTTGTCAGACAACCCTTGACAAAACTGGCTCCTAAGAGCTGGGTCATTCCACTGAGTATCTGTTGCCCATCTACGGAACTCAGAAGAATATTCCTCCGCTGGACGATTTCCTTGCCGTATTTTACGTAACCTTGTTTCAGCAAGGGAGACTCGATCCGGATCATCATATACCAGACCCAGGGCAGTAAAAAATTGATCCACTGACTGGAGATCTGGGGAGCCTGGAGGAATAGAGAACGCCCAAGATTGAGGGTCCCCTTGTAAGAGCGAGATAACAATTCCCACCCTCTGCTCTTCACTCCCAGATGACCGAGGCCGCAGCCGAAAGTACAATTTACATGCCTCCCGGAAAGTAAAAAATTTGTCCCGCCCACCAGTGAACCTGTCCGGGAGAGCAACCTTAGGTTCAGATCTGGTTTGCTCCGGGGGGGACAAAACCTTGGACTTAATGTCTGCAAATTCCATGGACAACCCCTGCAACTGCCGGGCCAGCTGGGCTACTGGATCCATGACAGCTGGGGAGAATCTTTAGTTGGGCCGGTGAAAATGTCACGCTGTATAGCAGATATATATATGTGATGTCAGTAATCTATATCAAAAGGGCAACATACTATATAACATGCGCATAGATATATGATAACATAGATTTACCTGACAGAATGTCCAGTGGGTCAAAACGGAATCCGTTATACGCTGTCTCCGGCTAGAGGGTGACCGGGGTCTAAGCTGACCCTAAACTGGGGTCCTAACTAATCCCTCAACCTGGAGGTACTGTTAAAGGTACAGAGGTCCAGGCCACCAGCGTAAACCCTGTCTCCTATCAATCCCTGCCAACTGTATTCTAGTCCTAAGAAGGACCCTGAATACCACCAAAGGGAATGAACAGGTAACGGTTAATGAACAGAAAGACATACAAGAAAGACAAGAAATAAAGTAAATAAAGTCTTACATACAACACTCACACACAGTAGGAACACCTAAGGTCTCAGAGATAAACTATAAGCTATAAGAGTAAAAACAACTAAGGAGCTCTTAGCTTAAGTATTCTCAGAACCGCTCCAGTCTGCTAGACTACATGAATGCTTTCACCGGCGTCTAACACCCAGACTGGCAGGAATATAAAGGAAACTAATTAGAACATAATCAAAAGCAGCCGGGCGAGGCTGGACCTAGTCTTAGCAAAGAGCTAGGTAAAATTAACTCTCTCATTACCAAAACACAAAGAAACAGCAGCTCAGCTGTGAGAAGTCAGAATGTGCAATCGCGACGATCTTCGTGGCGATGCACCCATGACAGCTGGACACTGGATCTCAGGTGACCATCATACCTGATGTCCTCTATAATAAATTTTGGTCCATGGACAGTCTCCAGCCCCCGAGCCCTGACTTGACAGTGTACGCCACCAATGGTCTCCCTGTTGAAGTACTCGGAGCCAAAAACGTGAACGTAAAAGTGGGCAGGGTGGAGCTGAAGGATCAGGGACTTCTAGTAGTAAGGACTGTAAATGAGGAGAATGGCCTAAATGTAATATTAGGTACTAACATTATCAGTAACTGTCTGGGAGAAGTTGTGTTTTTGCTCCAACAGCTCGCTGAAGTTGCCAAGCCAAAGCAGAAGGGAGTGATCCAGAGAGAGATCCGGGCCCTGATGTGCCAGCAGCAAGCGAAGCTTACAGATGGTGAAATCGGTAATGTACGGGTCACGGACTCGAATCCCATTGTAATACCCCAATGAGTGAAATGTTAATATGGTGTAGAGCAGCCATAGGTCTGAGAGGACAGAACTACCAAGCAGTAGTAGAACCCCATCGCTCAGAACACAGACCTACACTCATGATTGCTAGAGGGGTAGTGGAAGTAATAAATGGGAGAGTACCAGTACGACTTCTCAACTGGGGGGACGACGAAGTAAATTTACCACGTTATGCCACAGTTGCTAAATTACATGCCGTAGATAACAATTCTATCCTCACAACCGAGTCCTTATCCTCCCGCCAACCAGCGGAGGATAATGATCCGGCAACCCCGGTAGCGGATTGGTGCCAGCAGCTTCATATAGGGACAGACACCACTTCCGTCCACCAGAAACAGGGGGTACTACGGGTGGTACAAGAGTACGCACAAGTATTTAGCAAACACCCACTCGACTTTGGGACAATTAAGGGAGTACAGCATCATATCCCTACAGGCAGTCATCCTCCCATCAAAGAGCGGTACAGGCCTATACCTCCAGCCCACTATCAGAAAGCTAAGGAAATGCTGCGTGACATGAAGAAAGCCGGGGTGATAAGGGATAGTTGTAGCCCCTGGGCAGCACCTCTAGTTCTAGTTAAGAAAAAGGATGGTAGCATGCGAATGTGTGTAGATTATAGACAAGTAAATCGCATAACACATAAAGATGCATACCCATTACCACGCATAGAGGAATCCTTAGCTGCTCTGAAAACGGCTAACTACTTTTCTACCCTCGACCTTACTAGTGGGTACTGGCAAGTAGCTGTGGCTGAGGAGGATCGGGAGAAAACTGCTTTCACCACCCCAATGGGACTCTGCGAGTTTGACAGAATGCCGTTTGGCCTCAGCAGTGCCCCAGGAACATTCCAGAGAGTGATGGAGAGCTGTCTGGGACATCTCAACTTTGAAACCGTGTTGCTGTACCTGGACGACGTGATTGTCTACTCCAAGACATATGAAGATCATCTGAAGCATCTGGCAGAGGTATTCGAGTCACTGTCCAAGTATGGGATGAAACTGAAGCCCTCCAAATGCCATCTGCTCAAACGGAAGGTACAGTACTTGGGACATATTGTCAGTTCCGAAGGAGTAGCGCCGGACCCCGAGAAGGTCACAGCCATCCAGAAATGGCCGGAGCCGAAGAATCTAAAGGAGGTGCGTCAGTTCTTGGGACTAACAGGTTACTACAGGAGGTTTGTAAAAGATTACACCAAGAAGGCGGCGCCTTTGCAGGACCTCCTGGTCGGACAACCTCTCAAGAGCAGAAACCCTCCATTCAATTGGGGTAAAGAACAAGCTGAGGCATTCAAAGAGATGAAAGAGATTCTGACAGGCGATGAAATCTTAGCCTACCCTGATTACAGCCAACCGTTCCTGCTGTACACCGATGCCAGTAACGAGGGATTGGGAGCAGTCCTCAGTCAGAAGCAGAACGGCCAAGAAAAAGTCATCGCAAATGCAAGCAGAAAGCTCAGGCCAACTGAGAGAAACCCCGAAAA
>JARQOD010000004.1:286286167-286432165 GCA_033576555.1 Oophaga sylvatica | reverse complement strand
GGGACCCAAAAGGCCCCCACAGAGTGCGGGAAAAATAAAAAATTTTAGAAAAAACAAAAATAAAATTTGTTTTCTGATGCAGGGATGCGCACGAACAGCGGCTCAAGGGAAACTGGAAAAAAGGATTAGCCGAAAATTGATCCCGGAAACCCCTGGGGAAAATGATTCCCTTAATAAGCCAATCAAAAAACCTTTCCCTCTCATAGTACCCTTGTAACCCAGGGGGCCTCGTCAGAATCATTAAACCCATTCAAACAAAGGGGTTTGGGAGTTCTGAGCGAGGCTCCTCGGTGGTTAAGCGGTGTAGTTGTCCGAAAAAGTTTGAGGACTGGGAAAGGTGTTACGATTGGTTTTTTAAGGGAGTAACCTTCCCATCGGGTTGCGGTGAAAATTTTTTGGTTGGATCCTTTATTCCTTTCCCCCTTGTGCCGCTGTGTGTGTTGCTTCCCTAAAAAAAAAGAATTTTCTCTTTTGTGTTTGTGCATTTTTTGCATTTTGCCTGAAATTCTTGGGGGCCTTCAGGGTCCCTTGGGGGTTTCCCCTCTATTTTGTTCGCACTTTTGTTTTACTTTTTTTTTTTTCCGTTTTTTCGGGGCTGCTTTTTGATTTTGTTACCCCAGGAACTAATTTGGTGGAAGAGGTCGTGTGATTCAGGGTTTTAAAAATTAGTTTTTTTTGGGTGCCTTTCGGGTTTTCTGGTTTTCGTAAGTCCCTTCCTTTTTTTTTTTTTTGTTATTTTGGGGCCCCCGCGTTTCCATACTTTTTCTTTCTGTGTGTTTTCTTTTCTAAACCGCCATAATGTTTGGGGGTTTTTTTTTGGGGTTTCTGCTCGGGGAAAGCTTTCCTTTTTATTTTAGGGTAGTTAGTTTTCGGTGGCGAGGCGTTTTGGCAAGGGGGAACGTCCAGGTCCTCTTTTGTGGTGGTTAGTCAAGGTACTGCATTCATAGATTCCAATGTTGGGTTTTTTCCCCTTTTTTCCCCTGATCCCAGTACCGAAAAAAACGTTTTAATTGAAAATTGTAGGTTTCACAGGGGGAAAAATTTTTGTGAAAAAAAAAAAGGTTGAAAAGAGTTGTCGAGTATTTTTCTGTTTGTTTTTTTTTTTTTTTTCCCTCTGTATTTTTGGGTGGGGGGGTTTTTTTCCTCAAGGAGTTTGCACAGTTTTTGGGCCCGTGGGTCGCTTGCCATGAGGTTCGGAGTTTTTGCTTTCTTCTTGCTGGGTTGTGTTGGGAACCTAGGTTCCCCCATCCGATTTTTTTTAGGGATCGAGTAAGTTTGGGGAATTTTAAAAAAATAATTGTAATTTTTTTTTGCCTTAAAACCAAAAGTCCTGGGAAGCAGGCAGCAGGTTAAATTATATCTCTTTGCGCGGCGATCCTGGTTGGGGCTTTTTCCCTGTCCCGGGGGGACCCGTTTTGGTGATTTGATGCGTTTTTTCGGCCCCTTGGGGTTTTTTGTACGATAGTATGTCCTGTAAGTAAAAAAACCTTTTTGGCAAAATCGGGGTTGATGACGCTGGTTATACTGCAGAGTTTCCCTTTTTGGTGGGAGCCTGCCAAATGGTTGAGAGCTTTGGCCCCCTTTTCCCGGAAAGGGTCTGTTGAAATGTAAGGAGTTAGGTTTGGGTTCCCTGTCCCTTGGTTCAATTTTTTGTCATTAGCGTTAAATGAAGCGTTTGGTGAGCGGGAAGTTTGGGGAAGGGTGTTGCCTTGTGAACAGTTTAACCATGCAGTGTTGGGGTGTTGGGGCACAGGTCAGGTTAAAAAGGAAAAAGGGTTTGTTTCTCTGGGTGATCCTTATGCTTTTCGTCTCCCTAAGGGGGAAAGGGTTTTCCCGCTAGTTGTTTGGGGAGTGTTCGGGGAAAATTTTTATTAACTTCCTTGTTGCTCTCTGTCCTTTTTTGCCAGGTTTCGTTGTTTGAGGCTATTAACTGGGATTTTGTTTTTTAAAGTTGTGGATTCCCTTTATACCCTACAATCTTTCCCTACTGGGGGTGATTCTACCCCTTTTGGGGGGAATAAACCCGTTTTTATCAGGTGATAAGGGGTTAACTGTTTCCCCCGGGTGCTGAATTTTTGGTTCTGTTAATTCTGAATTATCGTGGGGGTTTTCCCGGTTAAATTATTTAAACTGTTTGGTTGGAAATTTGTGCGTAACCGTTGGGGTCCAATGGTTAATACAACACCTGTTTTTTTGCCCCCCCCGGCTCGGATGTTCCGACTTTTTTTTTTTTTTTTGATGGTTTCGAAAGTAAAATTTATCTTGCTCCCCTAGGGCTAGGGGTGCGCATTGATTGTGCCGGGTAGTAAATTCCCAAAAGGGGCCTTTTTAACTTGTTGTATAACATGACGCTTTTGGTCTTTTCAAGGAACTTTGGGGAAGGGTCTTTGACCCCTTTCACAGGTGCGGTTTTTTTTTGTGGCCAAAAGGGGGGTTTTTGGGTGTATTATTTCGTCTCTTTAAAAAATTCTGTGAAATATCAAACCGTTACCCTTATTTTGACCGTTTTCCGGGTGAAAAAATATGGTTTACCGCTTGACCCAGGGGGGAATTTAAACCCTTTTCGATTTGCCCCGGGGGTGAATGGAAGACGGATTCAATACCCCTGAAGGGTTTTGAGTCGGTGATGCCCCCTTTTTCTCCAAAATCCTTCCTTTCAGTCCTTCGAAAGACATTTTCGGGATTTTTGGACAAATTTTGATTGTTTATTTTGGTGATATCTTGATTTTTTTTAAAGACTGGGACCTATGTGAAATGTTCGAATGATTCCCAAATTTTTAGGAGAATGTTTTGTAGTGAAGGGGTCAAGTTCTTTTTGGGTACGAAGATTATTTTGGGGGATTTTGTCCCCTTTTTTTTGAAATGGACCGGTAATTTAGGCCTTTTTTGATTGGGTCCAACCCACTTCATTAAAGGCTCTTCAGGATTTTTGGGTTTTGCCAATTTTTATCGTAAATTTATTGGTAATTTCTCGGTTATTGTTAAACCATTAACATTATTTGACCAGAAAGGGTTCTGATGTGGTGAATTGGCCTCCTGAGGCAGTCTCTGCATTTCAGGAACTTAAGCAGAGATTCACTTCTGCTCCTGTTTATGGCAGCCTGATGTTTCTCTGCCATTTCAGGTGGAGGTTGATGCCTCTGAAATTGGGGCAGGTGCCGTTTTGTCCCAAAAAGATCCAGAGACCTCTAAAAGTAACCTTGTGCCTTTTTCTCTCGAAAATTTTCTCTACTGAACGTAATTATGACGTGGGTAATCGGGAGTTATTGGCCATGAAGTGGGCTTTTGAAGAGTGGAGACATTGGCTGGAGGGAGCCAAACATCAGGTGGTGGTCCTTACGGACCAAAGAATCTGGTCTATCTGGAATCTGCCAAGCGACTCAATCCTAGACAGGCCAGGTGGGCCTTGTTTTTCACACGTTTTAATTTTGTGGTTTCCTTTCTTCCTGGCACTAAGAATGTTAAGGCGGATGCCCTCTCGAGGAGTTTCCTTGCGGACTCTCCTGGTTATCTGATCCTTCTGTTATTTTGAAAGAGGGTGTAGTTCTTTCCGCCATCTCGCCCAATTTGAGACTTGCTCTGGAGGGGTGTCAGGAGGATAGGCACCGAGCGCTGCCCTGTTGGAAAATTGTTTGTCCCGGACCAGTGGAAAAAGAGTGTGATGTCTGAGATTCATTGTTCCGCATTGGCTGGGCATCCCGGAATTTTTGGTACCAGAGACTTGGTTAGTCGGTCCTTTTGGTGGCCTACCTTGTCTCGTGATGTCAGGGAATTTGTGCAGTCCTGCGGGACTTGCTCTCGCTCCAAGCCTTGCTCTCGCTCTAGTGGTTTGTTGATGCCATTGCATGTGCCCAAGAGACCATGGACCCATATCTCTATGGATTTCATTTCCGATCTTCCTGTTTCTCAGAGAATGACCACCATCTGGGTAATTTGTGATAGGTTTTCCAAAATGATACATCTTGTGCCATTACCTAAGTTGCCTTCCTCCTCTGAATTGGTGCCATTGTTCCTTCAGCACGTGGTTCGTTTACACGGCATTCCTGAGAACATTGTGTCTGACAGAGGAGTCCAGTTTGTTTCCAGATTTTGGAGGACTTTTTGTTCTAAACTGGGTGTTCAATTGTCTTTCTCCTCGGCATTTCATCCTCAGACCAATGGTCAAACTGAGAGAACAAATCAGACATTGGAGACTTATCTAAGATGCTTTGTGTCTGCTGATCAGGATGACTGGGTCTCTTTTTTGCCTTTGGCTGAGTTTGCTCTTAATAATAGGGCTAGCTTTGCCACTTTGATGTCTCCATTTTTTTGTAATTCTGGGTTTCACCCTCGATTTTCTTCAGGACAGACGGAGGCTTCTGTCTGTCCAGGTGTTGACTCTGTTGTGGAGCGTATGCAACAGATTTGGGACCAGGTAGTGGAGAGGTTGTCCTCTCTCAGGAGAGGGCCCAGCGGTTTGCTAACCGGCATAGGACTGATGGTCCTCGGTTTAAAGTGGGGGACTTGGTCTGGTTGTCCTCAAAGAATATTCCTATGAGAGTAGCATCTCCTAAATTTAAGCCTAGGTTCATTGGACCTTATAAGATCATGGAGATTATTAATCCTGTTTCTTTTCGTTTGCTTCTTCCAGGGACATTTAAGATCCATAACGTGTTCCACAAGTCCTTGTTGAAGAGGTTTGTTGAGCCAGTGGTTCCTGCTGCTGTGCCTCCTGACCCTGTTTTGGTTGAGGGCAATCTGGAGTATGTGGTTGAGAAAATATTAGATTCTCGTTTTTCTAGACGGAAACTCCAGTATTTGGTTAAATGGAGAGGTTATGGTCAGGAAGACAATTCTTGGGTGTTTGCTTCGGACATCCATGCTAGGAGACTTATCCGTGCGTATCATAGAACTCTCCTGACCGACCTGGTTGCTCAAATGAGGGTTCGGTGACCCCTCCTCAAGGGGGGGGTACTGTTGTGAATGGGTTTGAGATGAGTTCTGAGCAGAGGCTCCTCTGGTGGTTACAAGCGGTGCTAGTCTGTCCAGTGAAGATTGTGAGGACTGGGAATCAGGTGTTACTGATTGGTCTTATATAAGGGAGTCACCTTCCCATCAGGGTTGCCGGTGATCAATTGTTCTGGTCTGGATCCTTTATTCCTGTTTCCCTTGTAGCCTGCTGTGTCGTGTCTGCATCTCCTGCTAAACAGATAAGACATTTTCTTCTTTTGTGTTTGTGCTATATTTTTGCATTTTGTCCTGCACTTCTGTGCGGGCCTTCAGGGTCCCCTCTGGGGGCTTCTGCCCTCTCAGTTTTGTTCAGCCACTGATGTTTGTACTTTTGCTTTTTCCAGTTTTTTCAGTGGCTGCTGTTTTGATTTTGTTACACCAGAGAACTAATTTAGGTGGAAGAGGTCGTGTGATCTCAGGTGTTTTTGAAATTAGTAGAGTTGGTGCCTTTCAGGGTTTTCTGGGATTGCAGTAAGTACCCTTCCTATCCTTTTCTATTTAGTTAGTTTGGGCCCCAGGTTTGCTCATACTATTTTCTTTCTGTGTCAGTATTTCATCTTGTCTAACCGCCATTACATGTTTGGGGGCTTACTATTATCTTTGGGGTTCTGCTCCGGGGCAGATAGTTTTCCTATTTCTATCTTTAGGTGTAGTTAGTTTCTCAGGCTGTGACGAGGCGTCTAGGACCAACGTAGGAACGCTCCACGGCTGCCTCTAGTTGTGGTGGTTAGTCAGGGTACTGCAATCTCATAGATTCCAACTGCTCTGGTGTATTGCCTTTTTTACCTGCGCTCCTCAGCTACCGAAACATAACACTGCACTAAGGATTAGTGTGGTTCTATGTTTGGACCCTGCTGGGAGCATAGGAGGAAAGCTCCACAGGAATTGTGTGTAGCTGAACCCACGCCTGGGACGGCTCTGCACCTGTCAGGCTCTGTTCGGCCCGGCGCGGCCGTTGTCCCGGCAACCATTGTTTATGGACTGATGTTACCCCGGCTGCGTACCGGAGGACTTTTTCCTGTTTAACCCGTAAGTTGCTGAATAAAAGCTGTTTAATTTGGACTTGCTTGGGTCACTGCCTCAGTTACTGCACCGCCGCCTTACAATTGGTTGGAGAATGCGGGCATTGTGACTGAGGTATACCCCCACCGGCAGCTTCATGACCCCAATCCGGCCGGCCACTTTTCAGCCTCACCCCGTGGACAAAATGGAGGAGTTGGTAAAGCAGCTGGTAATTACACAAAAGCAGCAGCTGCAGTCTCAGCGACAACAGCAGGAGCAGTACCTGAGTCTCCAGCGGCAACAGCAGGAGCGGGAGCAACAGCACAATGAGCAACAGCAGCTATTGTACCAGCAGCAGCAAAAAACAAACGAACTGTTGCTGCAACAGATTTCTGCACTGCGGGAGACCTCGACGGCACCAGCCCCTGAACGTCGCGAGGCCCGAGACAGGGTTCGCTCAGCGTTGAGGAAGATGGGACCGGAGGACGACGTGGAAGCGTTCCTGACAGTTTATGAGCGCACAGCGGAGCGGGAAAACCTACCCGCCGGCCAGTGGGCAGAAGTAGTAGCTCCGTTTCTGGTCAGCGATGCACAAAAGGCATACTTCGATCTCAGTCGGGAGGACGCCCAGGACTACCAGAGGCTCAAAGGTGAGATCCTTGCCCGACTGGGGGTTAATACATACGTGAGGGCTCAGCGTGTATTTTCATGGGCCTATGTGGAGACACGACCCGCGCGGTCTCAGGCTTATGACCTCCTGCAGCTGGTAAAGAAGTGGCTCCAGCCAGAGACTTTGTCTCCAGCCCAGATGGTGGAGAGGGTGGTGGTTGACCGGCTGGTAAGAACTCTGCTGGCTGCTATCCAACGTTGGGTGGGGCAAGGCGACCCCGGCACACTCGACCAGGTAGTCAGTTTGATCGAGCGCTACTCGGCCACTCAAGACTTTATTCGGGACTCCGCCCCCTCTCGGCTGTCACGCCGATCCCTGCCAACCCAGGAATCGGGAAAGGGGTCGCGTTCCTCTGCTGGGGACAGTCAGCACCGTACCCGTGCTGAAGGAGAACCCGGAGTGAGAGTGGCAGGAGACCGGTTCCCTCCCAAACTGTCATAAGACCTAACAGTACCTCCACCCTTAGGTGCTGGCGGTGTCAGGGGCCGGGACATGTGATGGCTAATTGTCCCCTGACTACGGAACCCATGGACTGCGGATATAGCCGCCGGGTCTCAATGTATGCCCAGACCGTCTGCACAGCAATCCTCGACCCCCAGGACAGTGAACTCCAAATATGCCAGGTACTGGTTAATGGGTACCCTACGGAGGCTCTCCTGGACTCAGGGAGCCTCGTGACTCTGGTACATGGGTCACTGGTGGCAGGAGACAACCCCAGCGGACGGCAGGTCGGGGTTGTATGTATCCATGGGGACCTCCGAGAGTATCCAACTACGGAGGTAGTTTTGTCCACGCCATGTGGAGACATACAACATGTGGTGGGAGTGGTAAAAAAATCTTCCCTATGGGTCTGTGTTGGGAAGAGACTTGCCCCTGTTCTGGACTCTGTGGAAAAACAAAATCCATTCTCCCCTGGTAAAATGTATTACAGATGCTGTACCCGACGAACCTGCCGAAGGGGTGTCCCACATAGGGATAGAGTGTGACCCCGATAGGTTTCCCTTAGAGGTGCTGGCAGGAGAGGTGGAGGAGACCGCATCGATTCCCGAGCTGGAAGTGTCCAGAGCCACATTTGGGACAGCTCAGCTACAAGATCCCACCCTGACTCAGGCGCGGGAAAGGGTGCTAGAGGTAAACGGCGTAGCCCAACAGCCCAATGCAGATACGGTATTTCCACGCATGGTAGTCAATGGTGAGTTGCTTTATAGATAGATAAAATCAGGGACGAGGTTGTGGAACAGTTGGTAGCACCTCAGTCGTATCGTCGGATGATTCTAGATTTGGCACACTCACACTTGCTGGGTGGCCGCTTAGGGGAAAAAAAAACTCTAGAACGTATCTTGCAGCGGTTCTTTTGGCCTGGAGTTTACGCGGAGGTAAAAAGGTACTGCGAATCCTGCCCCGAATGTCAGTTGACCTCACCCACTGCAAGTTTCCGTAGTCCATTGGTACCCCTGCCAGTAATAGAGGTACCTTTTGAACGGACTGCAATGGATTTGGTAGGGCCCATTGTAAAATCCGCCCGTGGCCACCAACACATACTGGTGGTCGTCGACTATGCTACCGGTACCCGGAGGCTATACCACTACGCCACACCTTGGCAAAACTTATTGCCCGAGAACTGTTTGCCATGTTCTGTCGCCTGGGACTACCTAAGGAGTTCCTGACGGATCAGGGGACCCCCTTTATGTCCAAGGTGACAAGAGAACTGTGCAAACTACTAAAAATTAAACAATTGCGCACCTCGGTGTACCACCCTCAAACCGACGGGTTAGTAGAACGGTTCAATAGAACCCTCAAGTCCATGTTAAAAAAGGTGATTTCTAAGGATGGAAGGGATTGGGACATGTTGCTGCCCTATTTGATGTTCGCTGTCCGTGAGGTACCCAGGCTTCCACAGGGTTCTCTCCCTTTGAGTTATTGTACGGCAGACACCCTAGGGGTCTGTTGGACGTAGCCAAAGAGACATGGGAGCAAGAGCCGACCCCACATAAGAGTATAATTGAACACGTGGCTAGTATGCAGGACCGGATCGCGGCAGTCATGCCCATGTGAAAGAACATCTGTTAGATGCCCAGGCAACCCAGAGGCGCACATATAATAAAAGAGCCCGAGTCAGGTCTTTTAACAAGGGCGATCGGGTATTAGTACTGGTACCCACAGCCGAGAGTAAGCTCATGGCCAAGTGGCAAGGGCCATATGAGATTCGAGAAAAGGTGGGGGAGGTAAATTACCGGGTGTATCAGCCGGAAGGAGGAAACCTGAGCAGATTTACCATGTAAACCTGCTAAAGCCTTGGAAAGATCGAGAGTGTTTAGTTACAGACATCACCCCAGGCATATCACCAGAGAGTTCTCTACCTTCAGCCAGGGAAGCATCCAAGGGGGAGGTCAGGATAAGTGATGCCCTCACTAAACAGCAGCGACGGGAGGCTCGCTCCCTGGTGCAAAACAATACCGACGTATTCTCAGAGCTACCAGGTAGGACTTCGGTTATCCAACATGACATTGTCACCGAACCTGGGGTAAGGGTGCGAATAAGACCGTACCGGGTGCCCGAAGCCCGGAGGCAAGCTATCACGGCTGAGGTAAAACAAATGCTTCAGTTAGGCGTCATAGAGGAATCACGGAGTGAGTGGGCTAGCCCCATTGTACTGATTCCAAAACCAGACGGATTATTACGCTTCTGTAATGATTTCCGGAAATTGAATGAAGTGTCAAAGTTTGACTTTTATCCAATGCCCCGGGTGGACGAGCTGATTGAGAGACTGGGGCAGGCCCAGTACTTTACCACGCTCGATCTCACCAAAGGTTACTGGCAGGTACCTCTCACAGATTCGGCGAAGGAAAAGACCGCCTTCGTAACTCCGGAGGGTCTATTTCACTATGTGGTCTTACCTTTTGGGTTACATGGGGCCCCGGCTACATTTCAGAGATTGATGGACATAGTGCTCAAGCCTCATCAGGAATACGCGTCCGCGTATCTAGATGATATCATCATATTTAGCACCGACTGGCAAACGCACCTAACACACGTACAAGCGGTGCTGGATTCTCTCAGAGCCGCGGGGTTAACGGCAAACCCAAAAAAATGTGCGATAGGGCTGGAGGAAGCTCGATATTTGGGGTATGTGATAGACCGAGGAGCTATCAAGCCCCAAATCAATAAAGTTGAGGCCATAAAAAACTGGCCTAAACCATCGAGTACAAAACAGGTGAGGGCGTTCCTTGGCATCCTTGGGTATTACCGCCGGTTTATACCTAATTTTGCCAGGCGAACAGCGGCCCTGACCGATCTCTTGAAAGGAAAAAAAAACTGTAATGGTTCGGTGGAACCCTCAGGCAGAAGAAGCCTTTCAGTCCATGAAGTTGGCCCTGTGTGGACAGCCGGTCCTCATCAGCCCCAACTTCAATGAAACCTTCATTGTACAGACAGATGCCTCGGAGGTAGGACTAGGGGCGGTGTTGTCACAAAAAGTGAATGGTGAAGAGCACCCGGTCACCTACTTGAGTAGAAAACTTGTCCCGGCAGAGAAAAACTATAGCGTGGTAGAGAAGGAGTGTTTGGCTATTAAGTGGGCCTTGGAATCACTACGTTATTATTTACTCGGGCGTCAGTTCCGCTTGGTGACGGACCACTCACCCTTGGTATGGATGAGGAATGCTAAGGAGAGGAATGCGCGAGTCACCAGGTGGTTCCTGTCACTGCAAAATTTCAGTTTCTCTGTAGAACATCGCCCTGGGAAGTTGCAAGCAAACGCGGATGCCCTGTCCCGGGCACCCTGTATGGTGGCAAATGTTCAACCCCCCAAGTTTGAACAGAGGGGGGGGATATGTGAGGCAGTGACCGGGATCGTTTACGAGGGACGTTATATTTCCCCCAGAATGTGTACAGAGACCTATTAAAGCCATTGGAGTGCATTGCAGTCACACACACAGCTGCGGCTGCAATGCAGGAATGAAGGTGAGCAATGACCTAGTCAGACTACCTGGCTAAGGCAGATTAAGTAAAATCCGGCAGGGCCTTCATTTCTTGGAGGAGGTCACAGGAGGCAGTGGGGCGGCCTCCTCCCTCCAACCCGGGTTTTCCAGTGGCTTTTGCCACAGGTCTTTAAAACTCCTGCACTAAGGATTAGTGTGGTTCTATGTTTGGACCCTGCTGGGAGCATAGCAGGAAAGCTCCACAGGAATTGTGTGTAGCTGAACCCACGCCTGGGACGGCTCTGCACCTGTCAGGCTCTGTTCGGCCCGGCGCGGCCGTTGTCCCCGGCAACCATTGTTTATGGACTGATGTTACCCCGGCTGCGTACTGGAGGACTTTCTCCTGTTTAAACCCGTGAGTTGCTGAATAAAAGCTGTTTAATTTGGACTTGCTTGGGTCACTGCCTCAGTTACTGCACGGTGTGAACACCGCCGCCTTACAGTACCCCAAAATGGAACCAGTAACAACATCAGCTCACCATGCAAAAAACAATTCCTAACACATATTTATCAAAAAAAGTAAAAACATTAAATGTTAAATCAATTTTTTTAAAAACTTCAAAGTTTTTTCCTCAACATTGACATAAATCCATGCAAATTTGGAATTGTCATAATTATGCTAACCTGGAGAATCGTGTTACCACACAATGAACACCATAAACAATGCCCACAAGAAACTAAGAAACTGTGCTTATTCACTGCATGTTTTTATTGCATTCTGGGGAGGGACACCATTTCAGTTTTTGCCTCAGCAGGAAAGCTAGAATACACTGCCAGCAGTCTTCGGTGACACTGTTCTCATGTCAGTATCATAATGCAGTCACCAAAAAAATGGTTCTGCACTGTGATCCTAAACTTTATTCACCCTGTTATTTTGCAAACGCCCCAAAACAGAGGGGAAGAGTCAGATACATGGGAGCAGTTCCTTCCCACATTTACTGTAGTTGTAAGGCGAGTTACCATTACAATTTCATATCAAATGTGAGCAGCTGCTCCCCCCAGTGTTTAAAAGTTAAAAATATCAAAACTTTTCAAATCATTTTTCATATTTTATACCATAGAAATATATTACAATATTTTTTTTTTCAAAAGTAAAACATTAATGCTAAATCAATACTAAATTTCTGAAATGGCTTTTTATTTGTTTCATCGCGGTTTATGATACATTCCCATCAAGGTTAAGTTTCAAAGTTCAGCTTTTGGAGAACCTTTGACTCTTCATTTTTTCGCTGTGCCAAAAATCCAGCATCTTAGAATACTTTCACATTGTGTTTTGTTACATCCAGAGCCCACACCCCTGCAAAAACATCTCATGTCCACTGATTTTTTTTTTCCAGCTGTGTAAAGTGACTTGCGTTTTTGAAATCTGCAATATATCAATTTCTCTTGTGTGCTAGTACTCTGAGTATACGTGCAGATTTTCCCCGTTGAGTTTCATTAGATACAAGAAATCCACAGCGAAAAAACGCATCCACAAATAACGTTTTATCAAAACCATATACCTGTAAGTATCAAAAATAAAGCAGCTTAATTTAGAGTATGAAAAACCAAAAGGAGGCAAAAATCGCAGCATAAAAAAATGTAAACTATTTTAGCTAATGTGTAGAAACGCTGCATCAAAAACTCATCGTGGGAGCGTAGCATAATAGTTCATACTGTGACCAAGCCATCACTGCTGAAAAAAATGAATAGTAGAAAGAGAAGCAAGACACACCAGATTCCAAATGACATTAAGAATTCATTTCAATGGCATCAGCTAACAAACCTGTGTGGAACAGTTTTTGTTACTTCTTTTAACCACGTCAGGGTTCAGAAACTCTGGAAGTAACATGCAAATTGCCTCTTCAGAAAGAAAAAGGACTTGAACTCTATAGCGCCACCTGTTGGAAGTAGTGATCCTACAAGTCACAATCAACCTTTTAACGAGTCTTGTAATATGACTTTGGATAAAAGCCAAATCAGAATCTCAATTTGCAGACACTGTGTTTTGGGCTTTTAGCCCTCGTCAGTGCAAAGTACGAGAACTGATTTGGCTAGGTGAGATGTTCTGGACTGGGGTCTAAGGGCTAAGGTTTCTCCTTGTGGAGAGTGACATACCAGATCTGGCTTGTCAAGGTAAGGAGGCTTATTCGCCATGCAATGCTCCTCTGGGAAATTTAATATGCAAATTGCCTCTTTAGAAAGAAGAGGACTTGTACTCTATAGCGCCACCTGTTGGAAGTAGTGATCCTACAAGTCACAATCAACTCTTTAACGAGTCTTGTAATATGACTTAGGATAAAAGCCAAATCAGAATCTCAATTTGCATTTTTTGAGGCTTTCGCTTGGAAGCCTTCCGCTGTCTTAATAGAAGATATACTGACAAGACATCAGCAGTGGAGAAGTTGCAAAAACAGTGATAACACCCCCGGTGGAGCCACTTCAGGAAACCATAGGTTTTTTTCCTCAAGTGGCTTTGTAAAAGAAACCTCCGGAGGCTGCATCAGCAGCTAAAAGATGCTCTGTGACATAGCCAGTGGCTATGTGCACACAGAGCTATTTTTAGGAGGTTTAAGCCGGCGTCAGACCCAACGTATAAAAATACGGACCGTATTGTACGGACGTAATACGCAGAAAAGTTCCCTGAACAGTGATCCATATGTCATTCGTTGTCAAGGTGTGGCTGCGTATTTTGCGCATGTAAGCATCCGTACGGTGAGATTTTCTCGCCGGCTTGCAAAACCGACATGACAGTTTTTACATCACAAAAGAATACATATACACATATATATATATATATATATATATATATATATATATATATATATATCTGTATTCTATATACACACACAAGTCATTGAGATATATATATATATATATATATGTATGTATTTTATATTTATAGTTCATACGCTTCTACATAGTATAAAAGCCGCTAATTCAATTGCCGGCTTCTGTAAAATCAGCAAGGCTGCCAGCATTATCAGCGGTCCCTGCTGTAAACCTGTTAACCCCTTCAGATGGATTGCAGCGGGGGACCTGACTGAGCGCCAGAGAGGTAAGAATATGGTTGCTTTATTATTTTATTTTTATTACAGGAGAACAAGGGATTCGGAAGAATTACCAGTACAATAAAATATGGTCAAAAACTATGTGTATTTATTTCATTAAAATAATTTTTAATTAATGTGTGTGTGTTTTTTTTAACCATTTAATACAATAGGATTAATAATGGAGAGTTGACTAATTGACAACTCTCCATTATTAATCCGGCTTAATGTCACCTTCCAATAGCAAGGTGGCCTTAACCCATTATTAACCCATTAGAAACCGCTACAGGGCAATGGGAATAGACGGGTTAAGTGCCAGAAAAGGCGCATCTAATAATAAATGTGCCTTTTCTAGGGTGGCTGGGGGCAGATGTTAGTAGCCAGGGGGGGCACAAAATAAATGCACCCTCCCTAGGCTATTATTATCTGCCCTCACTCACTGGCTTTCCTTGTCTGGTGGAGAAAATACCGCAGGAGCCCACGCATTTTTTTCAACGAATTTACACATTTAATAACCACATTTAATTTTGCATATATACTCATGTAATTTTTAATCAAAACCATATACCAAACTACATGAAATGACATGGTTTACAGTATGTAAACCATGTGTCATTTCATGTCGGGTTCTGTAATGATTTTACAGAAGCTGGCAATTGAATTGGTGGCTATTATACTATGTAGAAGTGTATGAAATAAAAATATATATATATATATGTCACAATGACATGTATATATATACTGTATATATATTCTATGAGTATATATCTATTTTTTCCTTTGTTTATTAAACCTGTCAGTGTGATTTTACAGTATAGCCAGGGATGAATTGCCGGCTTTTCTAAAGGACACCGGTGCATATTTCTCGCAAGTCACAGGTGTGGTCCATGTGTAATCCGTATTTTTCTCGCACCCTTCGACTTGCATTGGCGTACGACTGGCGTAATATGCTGAAAATCGCAGAATGCTGAGAGTTTCTCGGCCCGTAAAATACGGCAGAGAAATATACGGATGATCAGAGCTGCCCCATAGAGAAATATTGGTCCGAGTTTAATGCGTTATTTTCAAGTCTATCACTCGGTCACGTATTCCTCTTTAGGGCTCATACTCACTGGCTGGAAAAAAATCGGTCCGTTTTCTGCAGGGAAAAAACGGTACAATTGTTGTAAAAAGGCATGCGATTTGCATGCGATTTTAAATTGCACCATGCGTTTTCCATCAGTTTTCCATCTGTATGCAATGCGATTTTAACATGAAGTTTTACATAGAGCAGTTATCTCTATGTAAAAAGTCATGTAAAGATCACATTGTCAAAAAAAAAATGTACACAAAAAGCAAATAATTATATATATATATATATATATATATATATTGTGAGACAGTGAAGGAATATGTGTTGAATGGGGTGTACATTTCACCTAGGTACTGTGCTGTATGGTATAAGGGAAATGTGTGGCTTTGTAAACCTAGTGGTAGAGAAAGGTCACTACACCTCACATTCGGCACACACTTGCAGCTCAGGCCTGAAACCATTTAGCTGTTGATTAGGAGACCAGAAGTAGGTGTCTGCAAACACATTCAGAGAGCTGGCTTAGTCTGGACACAGGCAGGTGTCCCGGCACAAGAAGCAGTCTCCAGGAGTGGGAGCTGGCTTAGTCTGGACACAGGAAGGTGTCCCGGCACAAGAAGCAGTCTCCAGGAGTGGGAGCTGGCTTAGTCTGGACAGGGAGTCCAGGCACAAGAAGCAGTCTCCAGGAGTTTGAGCTATCTCAGTCTGGGTGCTAGATGTACCCCGGACACAGGAGTAGTCTCAGTGAGAATCTGTGCGAATAGCGGCTGAATAGGAGTGGAGCTCTCTCAAGTCTGGACGCTGAAGGGGCCTTCAGACACAAGGAGGAGACTCTGTGAACCTACATGCTGGTAAATGCTGGTAAATGCTGACCATATGTGTTGTTTTGGGCACAGCCTGGTAGAGGCTGGACCCGGACAGATAGGGAAATCTATCTATGTGTAATTAGTGGCTAGACAAGCCTAGGTTTTCTGTTTATGCTTTATTTTTATCTGTTTGCTGTGGACTTTAATAAAGCTGGTTGCGGCCAGTTTTCACCAGAACTGCTGTCAGAATGAACTGTTTTCGTGCCATTCTGTCTACCCAGACAGCGATCCTAGAGCTATATCCCCTGGAAATGCTACAATTGGCGGAGAATGCTGGGGCAGCACAGTGGCTGATACAAATGGTGCTGGAATGTGCATGCAGCACAGTGGCTTAGAGACAGCAATAAAGGTGAAGTCTGTTGAAATAGCAGCAGAGAAAAAAAAAGTGTGTCAAGAGAAACGTCTGATTGGAGCAGTCTTAAAGAGACAGTAGCCCTAATAGAGTTTGCAGAGAAAAAAAAAAAAAAAGTGTCTGCACAGCAGAGCTGAATTTTTCTGTGGAAAGGACTGTGGAGTGTGTATGTCTTGAGTGAAGACTGCCGTTGTTGAGACAGAGAAGTCTGACAGCATGGATGACAAGCATGGAGGCGCTGTTTGAACAAATGGCGCAAGTTAATGTGCAACATAAGACTGCCGTGGTTGAGACAGATAAGTCCGGCAGTATGGAGGGGCTCGTTGAGTACCTGGTCCAGGCCCAGCGGACCATGGAGCAGCAGCACCTGCAGCACCAGCAGCGCATGCAGCAGGTCCAGCGGAGCATGGAGCAGCAGCGCCTGCAGCACCAGCAGCGTATGCAGCAGGCCCGGCAGCAATTCCTGCAGCAGCAGCAGGAGAATAACCGGTTGTTGGAGCAGATTGCAGCTCTCAGCACCTCGTCCCAGAGTAATGTTGTGAAGGCACCTGCCTTGTCCGCTGTAAAGAAGGCGGTAAGACGGTCCCTGAAAAAGATGACACCTCGTGATGATGTGGAGGTATATCTCACTAAGTTTGAGGGACTGGCAGAGAAGGAGAATCTGCCCCTATCTGAATGGGCCATGATGGTCGCACCCTATCTGATTGGAGTGCCCCAGGTGGCCTGTGCTGGCCTGAGCGAGCAGGACAGCCAAGACTATGCCAAGCTGAAAGCGGAGATTCGTACCCGGCTGGGTGTTACGGTGACAGCCCGTGCCAGGGGAGTTCATGACTGGAGATACAGTTGGGAGTCTGCAGTCAGCAGGCCTGATTATGGAGTTGAAAAGGTGATAGTGAACCGCTACACCCGAGCATGTCCTCCTGAGGTACAGCCGTCTGAGAGGTCGTCACTTCAGAGTTCCCGGACGCCGAACTCTCCCGGTAAGAGCGTTCCAGCTGTTGGGGACATGGGGTATGCTGATAAGCGGGTTCAGGCCCGAGGGGACATATGGGAGGGTGATTGTGGTGGACAGTGTTGGAGATGTCGTGAAATTGCAGCCGACTGTCCAATAGAGGGGGAGCCTATGTGTTGTGATGTTGGCGGATCCCTCTCTCCCTGCGCAGAACCTGTGTGTGTGTCCACCTCAGCCGAAGAGACTGGACCACAGGTGTCCCCGGTGGTTGTAAATGACTGCCCAGCACAGGCCCTCTTGGACTCAGAGAGTCCAGTGACTTCCGTATGTGACAGCCTGATTGATAGGGACTTCATCCCTGATAAGCACCTGAGTGTGGTGTGCGTCCATGGAGACACCAAAGTCTACCCAGAGACTGTCGTGGACTTGATCCCCAAATGCGGGGAGGTTTCATGTGAAGTGGGGGTAGTGAAGAACCTGGTGCAACCCGTCATATTGGGTAATGACTTTCCCCAGTCTAAGGATCTCTGGGGGAAAAATGTTTCTGATGGACAGTGTGATTAAGCTCCTACTGAGGGTGCGCAGTCCCGAGGGGCGGAACACAATGCTAGTGGGCCGTTAAACTTATGTGATGATGATGATGATGATAATGATGACCATGATAATGATGCTGATGCTGATAATGATGATGATCATGATAGTGATGATGATACTGATCATAGTCATGATAATGATGTTGATAATAATGATGACTGTGATAGTGATGAAATTCCTTTGCAGGTGATGTTGGGAGACGAGGATGGTGGTTCTCGGGAACCGAGTGTCCCTGACTTGCCTGTGTCCTGTGACAATTTTGAGAGTGAGCAGTGGCGAGACCCCACTCTTAGGACGGCACAGGAAAATATGATTGTTCTAAATGAGGTTTCCCAGGAGCCTGGCTCTGAGGAGAGGTTTCCTCATGCTGCCATGGACAATAGCCTATTGTATAGGGACACTGAAGTCCAGGGAGAGGTCGTGAGTCAGCTCCTAGTACCTGAGCTATATAGAAGTATAGTGCTGGGGTTGTCACATAGTCACATACTTGAGGGACCAGATGGTGAAGTTAATGTTGTGGATGACATGTTAACTAAGGTTCCAGATCAGGATGTGAATGAAAATGAATTGTATAACCCTGACAGTAAGCAGGATGTGAATGAAAATGAATTGTATAACCCTGACAGTGAGCAGGATGTGAATGAAAATGAAGTGTATAGCCCTGACAGTGAGCCAGATGTGGCTGAGAAAAAGGGGTCAGACAGGGATAGTGATAGTGAATCATCTGATGACCATAAAGCAACCAGTGCAAATGAGGAAGGCATGGTAGCAGAGGAGGTTGAGAGTTCTGAGAAGAAAGCTGATGCTGACCTTACAGCCAGACAGAAGATGGCATCTGAAAAGGTTTTACAGTTGGCCGGTTCCCTGGCGAAGACTAAGGTGACTGAAGTAGTAGAGTGTAGGACTGACAGTAGGGCTTCTGGGCATGTCCTGCCAGAAGAGCCTGAAGGAGGGGAACTGGAGAAAAGTGAAAAACCCCCTATACCTTCTGTGATAGTTGGTGACACATGGTCAGTGCACCAGGGACAGGAGGTACGTGAGTTTCTGAGGAAGAGTCAGCAGAAGTGTTCTGATGTGCCGGGTCGTGCTTCTCTGGCCAGGCACTATATCGAAACTGAGTCCGGCCCTAAGGTCAAGATGAAACCGTGCAGGATACCCGAGGCCCGCAGAGAGCATAGGCCTGGGAGGGTACAGGGTAGTGCGGATGCTTCAGATGAAGAGAAAGCTGATGAGGGCCATGACTGGTCCAGAGTTCACTGTCTCTGTTGGGTTGTTGACCAGCCCTCCGGTCTGGATGACCAGCCCTCCGGTCTGGAGAAGAGGGAGGGGATATGTGAGACAGTGAAGGAATATGTGTTGAATGGGGTGTACATTTCACCTAGGTACTGTGCTGTATGGTATAAGGGAAATGTGTGGCTTTGTAAACCTAGTGGTAGAGAAAGGTCACTACACCTCACATTCGGCACACACTTGCAGCTCAGGCCTGAAACCATTCAGCTGTTGATTAGGAGACCAGAAGTAGGTGTCTGCAAACACATTCAGAGAGCTGGCTTAGTCTGGACACAGGCAGGTGTCCCGGCACAAGAAGCAGTCTCCAGGAGTGGGAGCTGGCTTAGTCTGGACACAGGAAGGTGTCCCGGCACAAGAAGCAGTCTCCAGGAGTGGGAGCTGGCTTAGTCTGGACAGGGAGTCCAGGCACAAGAAGCAGTCTCCAGGAGTTTGAGCTATCTCAGTCTGGGTGCTAGATGTACCCCGGACACAGGAGTAGTCTCAGTGAGAATCTGTGCGAATAGCGGCTGAATAGGAGTGGAGCTTTCTCAAGTCTGGACGCTGAAGGGGCCTTCAGACACAAGGAGGAGACTCTGTGAACCTACATGCTGGTAATGCTGGTAAATGCTGACCATATGTGTTGTTTTGGGCACAGCCTGGTAGAGGCTGGACCCGGACAGATAGGGAAATCTATCTATGTGTAATTAGTGGCTAGACAAGCCTAGGTTTTCTGTTTATGCTTTATTTTTATCTGTTTGCTGTGGACTTTAATAAAGCTGGTTGCGGCCAGTTTTCACCAGAACTGCTGTCAGAATGAACTGTTTTCGTGCCATTCTGTCTACCCAGACAGCGATCCTAGAGCTATATCCCCTGGAAATGTTACAATATATATATATATATATATATATATATATATATATATATTATATACAGTTAGGTCCATAAATATTTGGACAGAGACAACATTTATCTAATTTTGGTTCTAGACATTACCACAATGAATTTGAAACAAAACAAATCAGATGCAGTTGAAGTTCAGACTTTCAGCTTTCATTTGAGGGTATCCACATTAAAATTGGATGAAGGGTTTAGGAGTTTCAGCTCCTTAACATGTGCCACCCTGTTTTTAAAGGGACCAAAAGTAATTGGACAATTGACTCCAAGGCTATTTCATGGACAGGTGTGGGCAATCCCTTCATTATATCATTCTCAATTAAGCAGATAAAAGGGCTGGTGTTGATTTGAGGTGTGATGTTTGCATTTGGAAGGTTTAGCTGTGAAGGAAACATGCGGTCAAAGGAGCTCTCCATGCAGGTGAAACAAGCTATCCTTAAGCTGCAAAAAACAGAAAAAACCCATCCGAGAAATTGCTACAACTTTAGGAGTGACAAAATCTACAGTTTGGTACATTCTGAGAAAGAAAGAAAGCACTGGTGAACTCATCAATGCAAAAAGACCTGGGCGCCCACGGAAGAC
Organism: Oophaga sylvatica; assembly: GCA_033576555.1. Lineage (NCBI taxonomy): Eukaryota > Metazoa > Chordata > Amphibia > Anura > Dendrobatidae > Oophaga > Oophaga sylvatica. The sequence goes on along the minus strand of JARQOD010000004.1, from coordinate 286,411,917 downwards.
AACAGTGGTGGATGATCGCAGAATACTCTCCATGGTGAAGAGAAACCCCTTCACAACAGCCAACCAAGTGAACAACACTCTCCAGGAGGTAGGCGTATCAATATCCAAATCTACCATAAAGAGAAGACTGCATGAAATTAAATACAGAGGGTTCACTGCACGGTGCAAGCCACTCATAAGAATCAAGAATAAAAAGGCTAGGCTGGACTTTGCTAAAAAGCATCTAAAAAAGCCAGCACAGTTCTGGAAGAACATTCTTTGGACAGATGAAACCAAGATCAACCTCTACTAGAATGATGGAAAGAGAAAAGTATGGCGAAGGCGTGGTACAGCTCATGATCCAAAGCATACCACATCATCTGTAAAACATGGTGGAAGCAGTGTGATGGCTTGGGCATGCATGGCTGCCAGTGGCACTGGGTCACTAGTGTTTATTGATGATGTGACACAGGACAGAAACAGTTGAATGAATTCTGAGGTATTCAGAGCCATACTGTGTGCTCAAATCCAGCCAAATGCAGCCAAACTGATTGGTCGTCGTTTCATACTACAGATGGACAATGACCCAAAACATAAAGCCAAAGCAACCCAGGAGTTTATTAAAGCAAAGAAGTGGAATATTCTTGAATGGCCAAGTCAGTCACCTGATCTCAACCCAATTGAACATGCATTTCACTTGTTAAAGACTAAACTTCAGACAGAAAGGCCCACAAACAAACAACAACTGAAAACCACCGCGGTGAAGGCCTGGCAGAGCATCAAAAAGAAGGAAACACAGTGTCTGGTGATGTCCATGAGTTCAAGACTTCAGGCAGTCATTGCTAACAAAGGGTTTTCAACCAAGTACTAGAAATGAACATTTTATTTACAATTATTTAATCTGTCCAATTACTTTTGTCCCTTTAAAAACAGGGTGGCACATGTTAAGGAGCTGAAACTCCTAAACCCTTCATCCAATTTTAATGTGGATACCCTCAAATGAAAGCTGCAAGTCTGAACTTCAACTGCATCTGATTTGTTTTGTTTCAAATTCATTGTGGTAATGTCTAGTACCAAAATTAGATAAATGTTGTCTCTGTCCAAATATTTATGGACCTAACTGTTATATATATATATATATATATATATATATATATATAGGTCATACACTTCTACATAGTATAATAGCCGCTAATTCATCCCTGGCTATACTGTAAAATCACACTGAGAGCTTTAATAAAGAATAGAAACAATACATATACACACATAGAATACATATATATATATATATATATATATATATGTCATTGTGACATATATATATATATACATATATTTATAGTTCATACACTTCTACATACTGTAATAGCCGCTAATTCAATTGCCAGCTTTTGTGAAATCACAGAAGCCGACATGAAATGATACATTGTTTCCACACAGTTAACCATGTCATTTCATGTATTTTGATATATGGTTTTAACTTACAATTACATAAGTGTATGTGTGCAAAATTTCAGACATGTAGGGGTTAATTAAAGGTGTAAATTCGTTGAAAAAAAAATGTGTGGGCTCCCGCTGTATTTTCTCCACCAGACAGACAAAGCCAGCGAGTGGGGCAGATAATAATAGCCTAGGGAGGGTACATTTTTTTTGTGCCCCCCTGGCTACTAACATCTGCCCCCAGACACCCCAGAAAGGGCAAATCTCTAATTAGATTTGCCCTTTCTGGCACTTTGCCCGTCTATTCCCATTGCCCTGTAGCGGTGGCGAATGGGTTAATAAGGGGTTAAAGCCACCTTGCAATTGAAAGGTCACTTTAAGCCAGGTTAATAATTGAGAGCTGTCAATTAGACAACTATCAATTATTAATCCTATTGAAGTAAATAAAAAAACACACACACTTTAAGAATAAATAATTTTAATGAAATAAAAACACATTTTTTTGACCATCTTTTATTTTACTCTTAATCCGTGCGAAGCCCTTGATCTCCTAAAATAAAGAAAAAATAATAAAACAACATTATTCTTACCTATCTGGCGATCTGTCACGTCCCACGCTGTAATCCTTCACAAAGGGTTAACTAGCTTTGAGCCAAGCAGTGCAAGTAATGCTGCATGCTCAGCTGAAAGCTCCTGAATGAATGAGCTTATCTCCTGCCGACAGGAGAGGATGTGATTAATGAATGAAGCTTAATTGATTGCGTTCCACTTTCACTTTAGGTCAGGTCACTGAAGTGAAAGTGGCAATAAATCAATTAAGCTCCACTCATTAATCACTTCCTCTCCTTTCTCTGGGAGAGGAAGTTATTCATTCAGGGTGTTACAGCTCAGAAGGCAGCATTAGCTCCCTGCTAGCTGTAACCTGCTAACCCTTTCTGATGGATTACAACGTGGGACCTGACTGTGCATCGGATTGGTAAGAATAATTTTGCTTTTTTATTTTATTTTTATTACAGGAAATGGTTTTAGCAGGAAAATAAAATATGGTCAAAAACTGTGTGATTATTTCATTAAACTTCTTTTTTATTAAAGTGTGTGTGTTTGATTTTTCTTTCATACAATAGGATTAATAATTGATAGTTGTCTAATTGACAGCTCTCAATTATTAACCTGGCTTAAAGTGACCTTTCAATTGCAAGGTGGCTTTAACCCCTTATTAACCCATTCGCCACCGCTACAGGGCAATGGGAATAGACGGGCAAAGTGCCAGAAAGGGCAAATCTAATTAGAGATTTGCCCTTTCTGAGGTGTCTGGGGCAGATGTTAGTAGCCAGGGGGGGGGCACAAAAAAAATGTACCCTCCCTAGGCTATTATTATCTGCCCCCACTCGCTGGCTTTGTCTGTCTGGTGGAGAAAATACAGCGGGAGCCCACGCATTTTTTTTCAACGAATTTACACCTTTAATTAACCCCTACATGCCTGAAATTTTGCACACATACACTTATGTAATTGTAAGTTAAAACCATATATCAAAATACATGAAATGACATGGTTAACTGTGTGGAAACAATGTATCATTTCATGTCGGCTTCTGTGATTTCACAAAAGCCGGCAATTGAATTAGCGGCTATTACAGTACACTACCGGTCAAAAGTTTAGGGTCACTTAGAAATGTCCTTATTTTTGAAAGAAAAGCAGTTTTTTTCCAATGAAGCTAACATTAAATGATTCAGAAATACACTCTATACAGTGTTAATGTGGTAAATGACTATTCTAGCGGCAAACGTCTAGTTTGTAATGCAATATCTTCATAGGTGTATAGAGGCCCATTTCCAACAACCATCACTCCAGTGTACTTATGGTATTTTGTGTTCGCTAACTGTGTAAGAAGGCTAATAGATGGTTAAAATACCCTTTAAAACCCTTGTGCAAGTATGTTAACACAGCTGAAAACCGTTTGGTTGATTAGAGAAGCTATAAACCTGACCTTCCTTTGAGCTTGTTGAGAATCTGGAGCATTACATTTGTTGGTTCCATTAAACGCTCAAAATGGCCAAAAAAAAAGAACTTTCTTGTGAAACTCGACAGTCTATTCTTGTTCTTAGAAATGAAGGCTATTCCATGCGAAAAATTACCAAGAAACTGAAGAATTCATACAATGGTGTGTAGTACTCCCTTTAGAGGAGTGCACAAACAAGCTCTAACCAGAGAAGAAAGACAAGTGGGAGGCCCCGCTGCACAACTGAGCAACAAGACAAGTACATTAGAGTCTTTAGTTTGAAAAATTGACGCCTCACAGGTCCTCAACTGGCAGCTTCATTAAACAGTACACATTAAACGCCAGTGTCAACATCTACAGTGAAGAGGCGATTTGGGGATGCTGGCCTTCAGGGCAGATTGGCAAAACAAAAGCCAATATTCCTCTGTCCAATGTCTGTGTTCTTTTGCCCATATTAATCTTTTCCTTTCATTTAAGGCAGTCTTAAATATGGCTTTTGTTTTGCCAATCTGCCCTGAAGGCCAGCATCCCCAAATCGCCTCTTCACTGTAGATGTTGACACTGGCGTTTAATGTGTACTGTTTAATGAAGCTGCCAGTTGAGGACCTGTGAGGCGTCAATTTTTCAAACTAAAGACTCTAATGTACTTGTCTTGTTGCTCAGTTGTGCAGCGGGGCCTCCCACTTGTCTTTCTTCTCTGGTTAGAGCTTGTTTGTGCACTCCTCTAAAGGGAGTACTACACACCATTGTATGAATTCTTCAGTTTCTTGGTAATTTTTCGCATGGAATAGCCTTCATTTCTAAGAACAAGAATAGACTGTCGAGTTTCACAAGAAAGTTCTTTTTTTTTGGCCATTTTGAGAGTTTAATTGAACCAACAAATGTAATGCTCCAGATTCTCAACAAGCTCAAAGGAAGGTCAGGTTTATAGCTTCTCTAATCAACCAAACGGTTTTCAGCTGTGTTAACATACTTGCACAAGGGTTTTAAAGGGTATTTTAACCATCTATTAGCCTTCTTACACAGTTAGCGAACACAAAATACCATAAGTACACTGGAGTGATGGTTGTTGGAAATGGGCCTCTATACAGCTATGAAGATATTGCATTACAAACTAGACGTTTGCAGCTAGAATATTAATTTACCACATTAACAATGTATAGAGTGTATTTCTGAATCATTTAATGTTAGCTTCATTGGAAAAAAACTGCTTTTCTTTCAAAAATAAGGAAATTTCTAAGTGACCCTAAACTTTTGACCGGTAGTGTATGTAGAAGTGTATGAACTATAAATATATATATATATATGTATGTGTCGCAATGACATGTATATATATATATATGTATTATATGTGTATGTATCTAGTGTTTTGTGAGTGTCAGTGTGATTTTACAGTAGCCGGGGATGAATTGCCGGCTTTTCAAAGGAGACTGGTGCGTATAAATCGGACAGCACTTCCATGGTGCGAGTGCTGTGCGATGATTTCTCGCACCCATTGACTTGCATTAGCGATTATCATAACAAAATCGCATCAAATCGCAGCATGCTGCGATTTTTTTCTCACACCAATTTCTGATGAGAAAAAAATCGCAAATGAGAACTCACCTATTGAATAACATTGGTCAGATTTGAATCCGATTTTTTTTCGTCTGATTATCATCCGTTTTCGGCGCCAGTGAGTATGAGTCTTTAGTGTGATGTCGGCCTTATAAGAGAAACTGGAAGAGTAAGGCCGGGGTCACACTTGCGAGTGTGATGCAAGAGTCTCTCTCATCAATACTCTCTCATCAATACTGCCACCGGCACTCGAGACCGGAGTGTGAGACTGCATAAAAATACATGCCACTGGACACTCCGGTCCCGAGTGCCAGCGGCAGTGCCGGGTATTGATGCGATAGACTCACGAGTTTCACGCATCACACTCACAAGTGTGACCCCGGCCTAAGGGCTCATTCCCACTTGCGATGAAATCGGAAAATGCAATCCGATAAATATTGGATTGAATTTGTATCTATTCTGATTGTGTGATCATCTGCGGGTTTTTTTCCAGCTCGGATCGGATCACGATCGGACTGGATAAAAGTCGCAGCATGCTGTGATTGTAATCGGAAATCAGATCGCATCCCGCAATAGAAGTCAATTGGTGCGAAAAAAAAAAAAAAAAAATCACACAGCACTCGGACTATGCGAGTCATTTGAAAAGCCGGCAATTCATGTGTCGCGTGCAGTAATCACACTGACAGGTTAGAATAGAATAGATAGAATAGATATATACACATAGGATAGGTAGATATAAATAGAGGTCAGTGACACACACATATATATACAGGGTGGGCCATTTACGTGGAAACACTTAAGTAAAATGACATATATATATACAGGGTGGGCCATTTACATGGAAACACTTAAGTAAAATGGGAATGGTTGATGATATCAACTTCCTGTTTGTGGCACATTAGTATATGGGAGGGGGGAAACTTTTCAAGATGGGTGGTGACCCTGGCAGCCATTTTGAAGTCGGCCATTTTGGATCCAACTTTATTTTTTACAGTGGGAAGAGGGTCATGTGACACATCAAACTTATTGAGAATTTCACAAGAAAAACAATGGTGTACTTGGTTTTAATGTAACTTTATTCTTTCATGAGTTATTTACAAGTTTAAGACCACTTATAAAATATGTTCAAAGTGCTGCCCATTGTGTTGGATTGTCAATGCAACCCTCTTCTCCCACTGTTGACAAACTGATAGCAACACCGCAGAAGATATGCTAGTCTTAGGGGGTCAGATTCCTTGTAGGAATGCGCGGACCTGACACCAATAATGTGATGGTGCACCATTTTGCAGGAAAAACTCAGGGAATGTGCCATCTTCAGTGCATAGAGAGGGCAACATATGATCATGTAGCAATTTCAGATATCCAGTGGCCTTGAGGTTTCCATTGATGAAGAATGGCCCCACTATCTTTGCACTCCACATACCACACCATAGCATCAATTATGGGTGTCAGGTCTGAGCATTCCTACATGAACAGTTTGCTGGAAAATGGATTGGTCGTCGTGGGCCAGTTGAATGGCCACCAAGATCTCCTGATCTGACCCCCTTAGACTTTTATCTTTGGGGTCATCTGAAGGCAATTGTCTATACTGTGAAGATACAAGATGTGCAGCATCTGAAACAACGGATACTGGAAGCCTGTGCTAGCATTTCTTCTGCGGTGTTGCTATCAGTGTGTCAAGAGTGGGAGAAGAGGGTTGCATTGACAATCCAACATAATAACTCATGAAAGAATAAAGTTACATTAAAACCAAGCACACCATGGTTTTTCATGTGCCGTGCATTGTAAAATCACAGCAGGAACGGATAGGATAGAAGTGATTGATTACATACATATTCTACACATAGAATAGTTGGATATATAGATCACTGTGACACACACATATATATCTATAATATAACGCTCGGAGCGTCACTCTGTCTGAAGCCTTTATAGACTGCGCAAGCGCGACACACCTGCGCAGTCTGGCTCCAGACAAGACGGCATCCAGTGGTGAGGATTGTGTATGGCGCCGGAGATCGCGGTACGCGTAGACACTGAATGCATACCGCGATCTCCGGCGCCATACTTACATACTTACCTAACCAGGAGGAGCGTTGCCGCTGAGCTTCTCTTCTCGCCGGAGACCGGGGCAGGAGTGCGCGTTGGAATCGCACATGCACATAGCACTATACAGCGCCATTTTACTGAAGACACATTTGTAGTGTCTTCAGCAAAATGGCGCAGGACGGGCATGCGCGTACTCCAGCGCCACACTCCTCCCCCAGCCTCCGGCAGAACGGGACAGCGCTGGAGCACAGGGAAGAAAAGGGAGTATAAATGTTTTTTGTTTTTTTTACGTGTGCAGTTTAATAGTGGTGAGGGGGACCATACATATCAGGATAGGGGGGCGAGAGGTAGCATGCATACGAGGATAGGGGGTGAGGGGACCATGCATATCAAGATAGGGGGGTGAGGGGTAGCATGCATATCAGGATTGGGAGGTGAGAGGACCATGCAAACCAGGATTGGAGGGTGAGAGAATCATGCATACCAGGATTGGGGGGTGAGGGGTAGCATGTTTACCAGGATCGGGGGTGAGGGGGCCATGCATATCAGGATTGGGGGTTGAGGGTGCCATACATCCTACGATAGGGATGAGGGGGGACCATGCATACCAGAATTGGGGGGTGAGGGGATCATGATACCAGGATAGGGGAGTGAGGGGACCATGCATACCATGAAAGGTGGGTGTGAGGATCATGCATACCAGGATTGGAGGATAAGGAGTACCATGCATACCAGGATTGGGGATGTGTGGACCATGCATACCAGGATTGGGGTGAGGGGGTATCATACATCCTATGATAGGGATGAGGGGGACCATGCATACCAGAATAGGGGGGTGAGAGAACCATGCATACCAGGATTGGGGGTGAAGGGACCATGCATATCAGGATTGGGGTGAGGGGACCATGCATATCAGGATTGGGGGGTGAGAGGACCATGCATACCAGAATTGGTGGATGAGGGGTACCATGCATACCAGGATAGAGGGGTGAGGGTACCATGCATACCAGGATTGGGGATGAGGTGACCATGCATACCAGGATTAGGGATGAGGGGACCATGCATACAAGAATTGGGGGTTGAGGGGGTACCATGCATACCAGGATTGGGGATGAGGGGTACCATGCATACCAGGATACAGGGGTGAGGGGACCATGCATACCAGGATACAGGGGTTAGGGGTACCATGCATACCAGGATTGGGGATGAGTGGTATCATGCATACCAAGATTGGGGACGAGGGGACCATGCATACCAGGATTGGGGTTGTGGGGACCATGGATACCAGAATAGGGGGGGTGAGGGGACCATGCATACCAGGAAAGGGGAGTGAGAGGACCATGCATACCAGGATTGGGGATGAGTACCATGCATACCAGGATTGGGGATGAGTGGACCATGCATACCAGGATTGGGGGGTGAGGGGGTACCATACATCCTACGATAGGGATGAGGGGGACCATGCATACCAGAATAGGGGGGTGAGAGAACCATGCATACCAGGATTGGGGGTGAGGGACCATGCATATCAGGATTGGAGTGAGGGGACCATGCATACCAGGATAGGGGGTGAGAGGACCATGCATACCAGGATTGTGGGATGTGGGGTACCATGCATACCAGGATAGGGGGGTGAGGGGTACCATGCATACCAGGATTGGGTGGGGGTGAGGGGACCATGCATACCAGGATAGGGATGAGGGGTGCCATGCATACCAGGATAGGAGGGGAGCAGCACATACCAGGATGGGAGACCATATACCAATAAAAACGCTTGCCACCCGGGCATAGAACAGGTTCATAGCTTTTATATACAGTACAGACCAAAAGTTTGGATACACCTTCTCATTCAAAGATTTTTCTGTATTTTCATGACTATGAAAATTGTAGAATCACACTGAAGGCATCAAAACTATGAAGTAACACATGTGGAATTATACATTACACTTTACAAAAAAGTGTGAAACAACTGAAAATATGTCTTATATTCTAGGTTCTTCAAAGTAGCCACCTTTTACTTTGATTACTGCTTTGCACGCAAAAAAGGTGAACGGATGGACTCTACATGCCTAGTTCCCACCGTGAAGCACGGAGGAGGTGGTGTGATGGTGCGGGGGTGCTTTGCTGGTGACATTGTTGGGCATTTATTCAAAATTGAAGCGGTGAGCAGTCCAGCTCACCCTAAACCATCTCGATTGGGTTCAGGTCTGGTGACTGTGGAGGCCAGGTCATCTGGCGTAGCACCCCAACACTCTCCTTCTTGGTCAAATAGCCCTTACACAGTCTGGAGGTGTGTTTGGGGTCATTGTCCTGTTGAAAAATAAATGATGGTCCAACTAAACGCAAACCGGATGGAATAGAATGCTGCTGCAAGATGCTGTAGTAGCCATTCTGGTTCACTATGCCTTCAATTTTGAATAAATCCCCAACAGTGTCACCAGCAAAGCACCCCCACACCATCACAACACCTCCTCCATGCTTCACGGTGGGAACTAGGCATGTAAAATCCATCCGTTCACCTTTTCTGCGTGCAAAGCAGTAATCAAAGCAAAAGGTGGCTACTTTGAAGAACCTAGAATATAAGACATATTTTCAGTTGTCTCACACTTTTTTGTAAAGTGTAATGTATAATTCCACATGTGTTACTTCATAGTTTTGATGCCTTCAGTGTGATTCTACAATTTTCATAGCCATGAAAATACAGAAAAATCTTTGAATGAGAAGGTGTTTCCAAACTTTTGGTCTGTACTGTGTGTGTTATATATATATATATATATATATATATATATATATATAAAAACTAGCTGTAGAGCACTGTGTTTCCCGGGCATAGTAACTAACTGTGGTTATAACAAATTATAATGATTATATTGCACATAAAAACATATCACATCATATATTCAACACTACAGATTTGCAACACAAATTAACTAAACGATTACCCATGTATTGATAGTATTTTATTTTGAACTCATTCAAGAGCCTTTTGATAAACAACATTTTTGTTTTTTTCCTTTCGGTGCAAAGATGAACAGATTTTTGGCAGTTCCAACTCTTGAACAAGCCACGTAAAGTTGACCATGAGAAAAGCATGGAGATTGAGAATCTATCCCTACTACTTTCAAGGACTGTCCCTTAGCCTTGTTAATGGACATTGCAAATGCCAGTCGAAGTGAAAATTGGAGGAGTTTAAAATCAAAAGGCAAATCAGATGCAATGAGTGGAATTCTTGGAATGAAAATGTCCTCTCCTTTGGCACATCCTGTTGCTGAGCTGTGTATCTAATCCTATCCTGTGTGATACCGTCTGCTGAGCTGTATCTAATTCTGTCCTGTGTGATACTGTCTACTGAGCTGTGCATCTAATTCTGTCCTGTGTGATACTGTCTGATGAGCCGTGTATCTAACCCTATCCTGTGGGAAACGGTCTCCTGAGCCGTGTACCTAATCATATCCTGTGTAACACTGTCTGCTGAGCCGTGTATCTTATCCATTCCTGTGTGATACTGTCTGCTGAGCCGTGTTTCTAATCCTATCCTGTGTGATAGTCTGCTGAGCCATGTCTCTAATCCTATCCTGTGTGATACAGTCTGCTGATCCGTGTGTCTAATCCTATCCTGTGTGATACTGACTGCTGAGCAGTGTATCAAATCCTCTCCTTTGATACTGTCTGCCGAGCCATGTATCTAATCCTCTCCTGTGTGATACTGTCTGCTGAGTCGTGTATCGAATCCTATCCTGTGTGATACTGTCTGCTGACCTGTGTATCTAATCCTATCCTGTGTTACCGTCTGCTGACCTGTGTATCTAATCCTATCCTGTGTGTTACTGTCTTCTAAGCAGTGTTTCTAATCCTATCCTGTGTGATACTGGGCTCCCCCTGCAGTCTGTGTCAGAGGGTGGTCTGTGTCGGCACGGTAATAAACTGTTATTTCGAGCTTTACAGAAGGACATTAATACCATAGAAATGATAAGAATAATAGGCCTCAGTTACGACAACTATCTACAAGGAAAACTGTTGTTCATAGCAACCAATCACAGCTCAGCTTCTTTAAACAGCTCTGGTGAAATGAAAGATGCTTAGTGATTGGGTGGGGGCTATGTGGAGTGGGCATGGCTGATACACACACACATTTTTATATATATATATATATATATATATATATATATATATATATATATAGATTACATAGATAGATAGCAGAAAAGCCGGCAATTCAGCAGCTGCGTAGTGTAAAGTCACTGCAGGAGCCAATAGGATAGAAGAGATGGATTACATACAGTAAGTACAAATAGAATAGGTAGATATATAGATGTCTGTGACAAATACAATTAGTACAGTGTGTGTGCAGTTAACTGTACATGTACTTAATAAAAGATTTTTCTGAAAAAAAAATGGCGTGGGCTCCTGCAAAATTTTCGTCACCAGCAGAGGGAAAGCCAACGGCTGGGGCAGATGTTTATAGATTGGTAAGGCGGTAATACCCATGGAGCTTCCCAGGCTATTAATATCAGCTCAGAACTGTATACTTAGCCTTTACTGGCTATTAAAATGGGGGACCCCCAAAAAATGACATTGGGTCCCCTATAATTAATAACCAGCAAAGGCTATGCAGACAACTGCGTGCTGATATTAATAGCCTAGGAAGTGGCCATGGATACTGGCCCCCTCAGGCTAAAAACATCAGCTCTCGGCCCCCCAGAAAAGGCACATTTCTAAGATGCGCCAATTCTGGCACTTAGCCTAGCTTTTCCCACTTGCCCTGTAGCGGTGGCAAATGGGGTGATAGTTGGGGGAGGTTGATGTCACCTTTGTATTGTCACGTGACATCAAGCCCCGAGGTCAGTAATGGAGAGGCGTCAATAAGATGCCCCCATTACTAACCCATAGTCACGTTGTAAGAAAACACAGACACCCAGAAAAAGTCCTTTAATTGAAAGAATGACAGACTCCTTTAATATTCTTAATTAAACCATACTTACGACCTCGCCCATTCCCCCAATGCCCTCACCATCTGCAAAAGAGGTAAAAAAAAAAAAAAAAAAAATTCCTCACCTTTCCGCAGAGATGTTACTAATCCATTTGTCACACGATGGGTCTAGCTCTGCTACATCCAGATGGCAGTCTGCATGGATGCATAATGCGTCCATATAGCCTGTCATCCAGTAGACACTGAGCACCGTGTGCTCAGTGTGTGCCTGTGAACTGCTATTCCCTGTCTGAGGGCACTGCGAGCGTAAGAAAGTTCTCCTACCCGCAGTGCCGTCAGACAGGTCCTGCGAGTTCACAGCCAGTGAACTCACTTCACCTATGTGGTGTCGGCGCAAGCACGGTGGGAAGTTTTCCCACCGAACTCACGCTGACGTCAGAAAGGTGTGAGTTCATTGGCTGTGAACTCGCAGGACCTGTCATACGGCACCTAAAACTCAGGTATGCACAGAGTACTGCGGATCCTCGCATGGTTTTTTTGGGGTGGGGGGACTCGAGCATGTCAGTCAAGCACATGCGATATTCGGTGCATACCCGAGCACCCGATGCAAACTGAGGTAGCGAGCACTTGCGTTCAACACTAATGACGACATATTCAATATGACAATCTAATGTTATCAAATTCTGTGTTGTACCTGTGGGTTCAAAATGCTCACTATACCCCTGAATAAAATCCTTGAGGAGTGTAGTTTCCAAAATGTGGTCACTTGTGTGTTTTTTTTTTTACTGTTTAGGCACATCATGGGCTCTTCAATACGACATGTCGTCTGCTCTTGATTCCAGCCAATTTTGCGTTCAAAAAGTCAAATGATGATCCTTCCCTTCCAATATGGGGTATCGGTGTACTCAGGAGAAATTGCACAATAAATTTTGTGGTTCATTTTCTCTTGTTACCCTTGTAAACAAAAAGTTTGGGTCTAAAGTAAATTTTTTGTCAAAAAAAAGTAAATCACATTGTTTCAGTTCATGAAGCTACTAAAGGGTTAATAAACTTCTTAAATGAATGTGGTTTTGAACACCTTGAGGGGTGCAGTTCTTAGAATGGTGTCACTTTTGGGTACTTTTTTGTCATATAGGTCCTTTAAAGTCACTTCAAATGTAATGTGGTCCTTAAAAACAAATGGTTTTGTAAATTTTGTTGAAAAAATGAGAAATTGCTGGGGAAATGTTATTAATGAACTATTTTGTGTGACATTACTATCTAATTCATATTGAAGAAATTTTACCACTTTCATGAAGTACAATATGCCACAAAAAAATTAACTCAGAATCAGTGGGGTCCGTTAAAGCATTACAGAGTTATTACCACATAAACTGTAAAGGAAGCCAGGTCCCAGCCCTCATGTGTTGGATAATCGCTTTTTGTATTTCAATGCACAAATCCAATTAGATGTTTCAGATGATCCCAAGCTTTATTCAATAGTCAAAATACATAAGTGCAGGGGCGTACACCCAGAATTTGTTAAAAAAAACAGTGTATCACGAGGAGTCAATATACATAATATCAGTAATTGTATAAATCTATACATGATGTGAAATATATACTTATCAATACAGCATACATCACATACAGTGGTTTGCAAAAGCATTTACCCCCTTGGCTTTTTAACAATTTTGTTACATTACAACCTGTGTTTAAATATATTTGTAATCTGATTTGTGTGTGATGCATTAGCACTAAATAGTCTAAGTTGTTGAAGTGAAGTGAGAAAAATATAGGCGTAAATTAAATTCATGGGATCAAATAACTAAAAATTGGTATGTGCATATGCATATACCCTTCTTGCTATGAAGCCACTAAAAATTTCTGGAGCAATCAATTAGCTTCATAAGTCACATGAAAGGAAATCCACTTGTGTGTAGTCTAAGTGTCACATGATCCATCAGTATATACACACCTTTTCTGAAAGGCCATAGAGGCTGCAACACCATTAAGGCCTGTTTTACACTTCAGTTTTCTGGCGTCAGTCAAAATCAGTCAAAGTGTGAAAAAAACGGATCCGTTGCAGATTTTTAAAAAAACGGATGCACTGGATCAGTTTGTTTGAAGGATCCATCGCAGCAGCCAGTGTATGAAATTTAAAGGAATATAACTCCGATGGAGAAGAGAGAGAGAGAAAGAGAGAATTTTCTGTGCCAGAATGGATTCAGGGGTTAAATTTATGCAATGGAACTTCTCCTGGGAATGCTCAGATTACAAAAACAGAATCGGTCAATGGATTTCGTCATGTGACGGACGGTGACGCATCCGTCGCCCATAGGTGTCCATTCTAGTAGACGACAGACGCCAGCAGATTCGTCACCATCCGTCTATTTGACGCAGACAAAAAACGTTCCTATGGACGTTTTTTCCAGCCGACAGACAGCAATTTTATGACGGATTCGTCGCACGACGGATGAAACGGAAGGCCATCCGTCAAAATCCGTCGCTAATTCAAGTCTATGGGGAAAAAGATGGATCCGTCAGATCCGTTTTTTTTTTTGTTAACAACGGATTTTGACTGACGCAGAAAACGGAAGTGTGAAACAGGCCGTATCACCGACCAAACACCATAAACTTTATCCCCCAAAACACATTTCAACATCATTGCAGCCCTGCCTTAAAAGGACCAGCTAACCTCTTTTCAGTGATTGCTCCATTAACACAGGTGTGGGTGTTGATGAGGACATGGCTGGAGATCAATCTGTCATGATTAAGTAAGAATGAGACCACTGGACACTTTAAAAGGAGGCTGGTGCTTGGCATCATTGTTTCTCTTCTGTTAACCATGGTTATCTCTAAAGAAACACGTTCAGTCATCATTGCAATGCACAAAAATGGCCTAACAGGGAAGAGTATCGCAGCTGGAAAGATTGCACCTCAGTCAACAATCTATCGCATCATCAAGAACTTCAAGGAGAGAGATTCCATTGTTGCCAAAAAGGCTCCAGGGCGCCCAAGAAAGACCAGCAAGCGCTAGGACCATCTCTTAAAAGTGTTTCAGCTGCGGGATCGGGCTACCAGCAGTGCAGAGCTTGCTCAGGAATGGCAGCAGGCAGGTGTGAATACATCTGCACGCACTGTGAGGCGGAGACTCTTGGAGCAAGGCCTGGTCTCAATGAGGGCAGCAAAGAAGCCACTTCTCTCCAGAAAAAACATCATGGACAGACTGGTATTCTGCAAAAGGTACAGGCAGAGGACTGCTGAGGACTGGGGTAAAGTTATTTTCTCTGATGAATGACCTTTTCGATTGTTTGGGACATCAGGAAAACGCCTCATTCGGAGAAGACAAGGTGAGCGCTACCACCAGTCTTGTCTCATGCCAACTGTTAAGCATCCTGAAACCATTCATGTGTGGGGTTGCTTCTCAGCCAAGGGAATCGGCTCTCTCACAGTCTTGCCTAAAAACGCAACCATGAATAAAGAATGGTACCAGAATGTCCTCCAAGAGTAACTTCTCCAAACCCTCCAAGAGCAGTTTGGCGATCAACAATGCCTTTTCCAGCATGATGGAGCACCTTGCCATAAAGCAAAGGTGATAACTAAATGGCTCAGGGAACAAAACAGAGATTTTGGGTCCATGGCCTGGAAACTCCCCAGATCTTAATCCCATTGAGAACTTCTGGTCAATCATCAAGGGTGGACAAACAAAAACCTAAAAATTCTGACAAAATGAAAGCATTGATTGTGCAAGAATGGACTGCTATCAGTCAGGATTTGGTCCAGAAGTTGCTTGAGAGCATGCCAGGGAGAATTGCAGAGGTCCTGAAGAAGAAGGGTCAACACTGCAAATATTGACTTGCTGCATTAACTCATTCTAACTGTCAATATAAGCTTTTGTTACTCATATGTTTGCAATTATATTTCTGTCTGTGATAAAAACATCTGTCAAACACACACATAAAAACCAGAGGGCTGCAGATCACGTGAAAATATAATATTTGTGTCATTCTCAAAACTTTTGGCCATGACTGTAAACTCGCACTGGTAGAACCACTGTCAAAGACCTGGGTACCTTGTGTTTGCCAGGCTACATCCCTGGCCTTGTAATCCATAATAGCCTAGAAAAAAATCTGTGAAAAATACACAGGATAAGCATATAACCTATAAAAGGCTAGCACCCAAATATGCAGAGATCAGAGAGATCAACACAAAAAGTGCACAATGAAGTAATTCCGTGCCAAAACATCAAATGTATGGAGAAACAGGTAGAGACCTGTTCACACAGCAAATGCAGATACTGGAACTAACTGAAAGGAATGGTGTATGGAGGAACAGGTAGAGACCTGTTCACACAGGAGGAGAACCGCAAGGGCTGTAGAGCAGAAAGAGGTTCTGCAGCGGCAGGAACAAAGCAAAGCGGAACCGCAAGGTATGTGGACAGGAGCTGAAGCAAGAGGTTCTGCAGCTGCAGGAGTGAAGCAGAGCGGAACCACAAAATATGCAGAGTGTCATGTATAGTGTACAGTTCCTATAGCGTCTTGTGCTTGGGTGCGAGGAAAACACAGGAGACATAGGTTGAAATGAAATGACTTGTATTACTTCATACAAGCATGCTGAAAAGTTCACACAGTTCGCAGGAACAGCGACAGGAGACACAGCAGGCCAGAGTAACTTCAAGCACTACAGTAAATCTCCAAAGCAGGTTCAGGATCTCTTCTCTGTACCGTAATTCCTCTGCAAACATGGATTCACCAAACAGCAGGTTACCAGAGTCCAAAAGTGTTCCAAGGTTCCTCAGTAGGGAATAGCTGGAGTACAAGTCCAAGGCTTCCAGGAGTCAGGTCACAGACTGACTGAGGCTTGATTCAGGAGCACTGATTGTTCAGCTGAGGCTGCTTAAGAAGCAAGAGGGAAGAATCAGGGCGGGAACATGAAAACTGGAAACTCCATATTAACTGACGGCAAGAGCTGCAGAAAGACAGAAAGCAAAATGGCCGACGGAAAACTGAGTTTCAAGGAACATGTCAACAGAGACAAAGAACCTTACATTACTCCCCCCTTAGGGACAACCTCCGGATGACCTCAGACCAGGCTTGTCAGGGTACCTCTGATGAAACTGGCGGAGCAGGCGAGGAGCATTTACATTATTGACTGGTTCCCATGAGTTGTCCTCCACTGGGTAGCCCTGCCATTTAATCAAATATTGCAACTGATTTCTGTACAACCTGGAATCTAGAATCCTTTCCACCATAAATTCTTCCTGACCATCGACCAGCACTGGGTCAGGGCAAGGAGAAGAACGTCCAGGAAACGTATTGGGTGTTGCAGCCTTTAGTAGGGATACATGAAAGACAGGGTGGATTCTCATAGTTCTGGGCAGTTGAAGACGACAAGCAACAGCACTTATAATCTTATTGATCTTATAAGGTCCAATGTACTTATGTCACAATTTAGACGATGGAATCTTTAATTTAAGATTTCTGGTTGACAGCCAGACCAAATCTCCTACCTTGAAACTGGTGCAGGTTTACGAAATTTATCTGCTGCTTTCTTGTACCTTTCCTGAGCCAATTCTAGATTTTCCTTTAGAAGATCCATATTCTTTTGTAAAGAAGTGATTCTTTCAGCCACTGCCGGCAAGGGCGTATCTATGGGAAATCGAGGAAGAATGTTAGGATGATAACCTAGATTGGAGTAAAAAGGAGACTGCTTAGTGGAGGCGCTCTGAGAGTTGTTATAAGAGAACTCAGCCAGTGGAAGTAGATCCACCCAATCATCCTGTAGGTGGCAGATAAAACAGCGGAGATACTGCTCCAGGGTCTGATTGGTTCGTTCTGTCTGTCCATTAGTCTGGGGATGAAAAGCAGAAGAAAGGTTTACTTTAATGTCCAATGCTGCACAGAAATTTTGCCAAAACCTTGAAGTGAATTGCACCCCTCGATCCGAAATGACCTCATCCGGTACTCCATGTAAGCGAAACACATTCTTAATCATCAAGTCTGATGTCTGTTTTGCAGTGGGTAAGCCGACACAAGGGATAAAATGAGCTGCCTTTGTTAGACGGTCAACCACCACTAGAATGGTGTTCTTCCCTTGAGAGGTTGGTAACTCCACAATGAAGTCTGTTGTGAATGGGTTTGAGATGAGTTCTGAGCAGAGGCTCCCTCTGGTGGTTACAAGTGGTACTAGTGAAGATTGTGAGGACTGGGAATCAGGTGTTACTGACTGGTCTTATATAAGGGAGTCATTTTCCCATCAGGGTTGCCGGTGATCAATTGTTCTGGTCTGAATCCTTCATTCCAGTTTCCCTTGTAGCCTGCTGTGTCTTTTCTGCATCTCCTGCTTCCAGATAAGAATTTTTCTTCTTTTGTGTTTGTGCTATATTTTTGCAGTTTGTCCTGCACTTCTTTGGGGGCCTTCTGGGTCCCCTCCTGGGGCTTCTGCCTTCTCAGTTTAGTTCAGCCACTGAGTTTTGTTCTTTTGCTTTTCTCAGTTTTTTCAGTGGCTGCTGTTTTGATTTTGTTACACCAGAGAGCTAATTTAGGTGGTAGAGGTCGTGTGATCTCAGGTGATTTTGAAATTAGTAGAGTTGGTGCTTTTCAGGGTTTTCTGGGATTGCAGTAAGTACCCTTCCTATCCTTTTCTATTTAGATAGTTTGGGCCCCAGCGTTTGCTCATACTATTTTCTTTCTGTGTCTGTATTTCCTCTTGTCTAACCGCCATTACATGTTTGGGGGCTTTCTATTATCTTTGGGGTTCTGCTCCGGGGCAGATAGCTTTCCTATTTCTATCTTTAGGTGTAGTTAGTTTCTCAGGCTTTGACGAGGCGTCTAGGACCAACGTAGGAACGCTCCACGGCTGCCTCTAGTTGTGGTGGTTAGTCAGGGTACTGCAATCCCATAGATTCTAACTGCTCTGGTGTATTGCCCTTTTTACCTGCACTCCTCAGCTACCGAAACATAACAGTATCACCGGCCTAAAAATTGAAAATTGTATGGTACTCACAGAAGGGAAAAAATATTGTGATAGAAAAAAGTTGTCAGAGTTGTCAGAGATATTTTTCTGTTTGTTGCATTTTTTTTTTTTTTTCCCTCTGTATCTCTGGGTGCTGGGGAGGATCTTTTTTCCCAATGGAGTTTGCACAGTTGTCTGGCCGTGTGGATCAGCTTGCCACTGAGGTTCGGAGTATTGCTATCTATCTTGCTGGGTTGCCTGTTGTGGAACCTAGGATCCCCATGCCAGATTTGTTTTTAGGGGATCGAGCTAAGTTTCAGAATTTCAAAAATAATTGTAAATTGTTTTTTGCCTTAAAATCTAAGTCCTCAGGAAACGCAGCGCAGCAGGTTCAAATTATCATCTCTCTCCTGCGCGGCGATCCTCAGGATTGGGCTTTTTCCCTGATACCTGGGGATCCTGTTTTGAGTGATGTTGATGCATTTTTTCAGGCTTTGGGGTTATTGTATGATGAGCCTAATGTCACTGATCAAGCTGAAAAAGCCTTGTTGGCATTAAATCAGGGGCTTGATGACGCTGAGTTATACTGTCAGAGATTCCGTAGGTGGGCAGTCCTGACCAAATGGAATGACGACGCTTTGGCGGCCCTTTTTCGGAAGGGTCTGTCAGATAATGTAAAGGATGTTATGGTGGGATTCCCTGTCCCCTCTGGTCTCAATGATTCTATGTCATTAGCGATTCAAATTGACAGACGTTTGCGTGAGCGGAGAAGTATGCGTGGAATGGTGTTGCCTTGTGAACCAGCTTCTGAACCCATGCAGTGTGATAGAGTGGTGTCTGGGGCACAGCGTCATGAGTTTCGAAAGCGCAATGGGTTATGTTTCTACTGTGGTGATCCCTCTCATGCTATTTCAGTCTGCCCTAAGCGGGGAAGACGTTTTGCACGCTCAGTTGTCTTGGGTAGTGTTCAGACTAAGTTTTTATTAACTGTCACTCTGATATGCTCTCTGTCCTCATTTTCTGCTCAGGCTTTCGTTGATTCTGGAGCAGCTATTAACCTGATGGATTATGATTTTGCTAAACATTGTGGGTTTCCCTTGATACCCCTACAGAAGTCTATTCCCCTACTGGGGATCGATTCTACCCCTTTGGCTGAGAATAAACCCCAGTTTTCTACTCAGGTGATAATGAGGGTTGAACCTGATCACCAGGAGTGCTGCAAATTTTTGGTTCTATATAATCTGCATGACATTATCGTGCTGGGTTTCCCTTGGTTACAGTCTCATAATCCTGTTTTGGATTGGAAGTCTGTGTCTGTGGCCAGTTGGGGCTGCCAATGTGTTAATACCAACACTCCTGTTTTTTCTGCCTCCCCCCAAGCTCAGGATGTTCCTGACTTTTTGTTTGATTTTTCTGATGTGTTTAGCGAAAGTAAATCTGCATCCTTGCCTCCTCATAGGAGCTATGACTGCGCTATTGAATTAGTGCCGGGTAGTAAATTCCCTAAAGGTCGCCTTTTTAACTTGTCTGTACCTGAACATGACGCTATGCGGTCTTATATCAAGGAATCATTGGAGAAGGGTCATATCAGACCATCCTCTTCACCCTTAGGTGCCGGTTTTTTCTTTGTGGCCAAAAAAGATGGTTCATTAAGGCCGTGTATTGATTATCGTCTCTTGAACAATATTACTGTGAAATATCAATACCCGTTACCCTTGATTTCTGACCTGTTTTCCAGGGTGAAAAATGCTACTTGGTTTACTAAGCTTGACCTCAGGGGGGCGTATAACCTTATTCGCATTAAGCACGGGGATGAATGGAAGACGGCATTCAATACCCCTGAAGGGCATTTTGAGTACCTAGTGATGCCCTTTGGGCTCACTAATGCTCCTTCCGTCTTCCAGTCCTTCATGAATGACATTTTCAGGGATTTTGTGGACAAATTTCTGATTGTTTATTTGGATGATATCTTGATTTTTTCTAATGACTGGGACTCTCATGTGAAACATGTTCGAACTGTGTTCCAGATTTTGAGAGAGAATGCTCTGTATGTGAAGGGATCAAAGTGTCTTTTTGGCGTACAGAGGATCTCATTTCTGGGATTCATTTTGTCCCCATCTGTTATTGAAATGGACCCGGTCAAGGTTCAGGCCATCTGTGATTGGGTCCAACCTACTTCATTAAAGGCTCTTCAGAGATTTTTGGGTTTTGCCAATTTTTATCGTAAATTTATTGGTAATTTCTCGGTTATTGTCAAACCATTAACTGATTTGACCAGAAAGGGTTCTGATGTGGTGAATTGGCCTCCTGAGGCAGTCTCTGCATTTCAGGAACTTAAGCAGAGATTCACTTCTGCTCCTGTTCTACGGCAGCCTGATGTTTCTCTGCCATTTCAGGTGGAGGTTGATGCCTCTGAAATTGGGGCAGGTGCCGTTTTGTCCCAAAAAGATCCAGAGACCTCTAAAAGTAACCCTTGTGCCTTTTTCTCTCGAAAATTTTCTCCTACTGAACGTAATTATGACGTGGGTAATCGGGAGTTATTGGCCATGAAGTGGGCTTTTGAAGAGTGGAGACATTGGCTGGAGGGAGCCAAACATCAGGTGGTGGTCCTTACTGACCATAAGAATCTGGTCTATCTGGAATCTGCCAAGCGACTCAATCCTAGACAGGCCAGGTGGGCCTTGTTTTTCACACGTTTTAATTTTGTGGTTTCCTTTCTTCCTGGCACTAAGAATGTTAAGGCGGATGCCCTCTCGAGGAGTTTCTTTGCGGACTCTCCTGAGTTATCTGATCCTTCTGTTATTTTGAAAGAGGGTGTAGTTCTTTCCGCCATCTCGCCCAATTTGAGACTTGCTCTGGAGGGGTGTCAGGAGGATAGGCCCGAGCGCTGCCCTGTTGGAAAATTGTTTGTCCCGGACCAATGGAAAAAGAGTTTGATGTCTGAGATTCATTGTTCCGCATTGGCTGGGCATCCCGGAATTTTTGGTACCAGAGACTTGGTTAGTCGGTCCTTTTGGTGGCCTACCTTGTCTCGTGATGTCAGGGAATTTGTGCAGTCCTGCGGGACTTGCTCTCGCTCCAAGCCTTGCTCTCGCTCTAGTGGTTTATTGATGCCATTGCCTGTGCCCAAGAGACCATGGACCCATATCTCTATGGATTTCATTTCCGATCTTCCTGTTTCTCAGAGAATGACCACCATCTGGGTAATTTGTGATAGGTTTTCCAAAATGATACATCTTGTGCCATTACCTAAGTTGCCTTCCTCCTCTGAATTGGTGCCGTTGTTCCTTCAGCACGTGGTTCGTTTACACGGCATTCCTGAGAACATTGTGTCTGACAGAGGAGTCCAGTTTGTTTCCAGATTTTGGAGGACTTTTTGTTTTAAACTGGGTGTTCAATTGTCTTTCTCCTCGGCATTTCATCCTCAGACCAATGGTCAAACTGAGAGAACAAACCAGACATTGGAGACTTATCTTAGATGCTTTGTGTCTGCTGATCAGAATGACTGGGTTTCTTTTTTGCCTTTGGCTGAGTTTGCTCTTAATAGGGCTAGCTCTGCCACTTTGATGTCTCCGTTCTTCTGTAATTCTGGGTTTCACCCTCGATTTTCTTCAGGACAGACGGAGGCTTCTGTCTGTCCAGGGGTTGACTCTGTTGTGGAGCGTATGCAACAGATTTGGGACCAGGTAGTGGAGAGGTTGTCCCTCTCTCAGGAGAAGGCCCAGCGGTTTGCTAACCGGCATAGGACTGATGGTCCTCGGTTTAAAGTGGGGGACTTGGTCTGGTTGTCCTCAAAGAATATTCCTATGAGAGTAGCATCTCCTAAATTTAAGCCTAGGTTCATTGGACCTTATAAGATCATGGAGATTATTAATCCTGTTTCTTTTCGTTTGCTTCTTCCAGGGACATTTAAGATCCATAACGTATTCCACAAGTCCTTGTTGAAGAGGTTTGTTGAGCCAGTGGTTCCTGCTGCTGTGCCTCCTGACCCTGTTTTGGTTGAGGGCAATCTGGAGTATGTGGTTGAGAAAATATTGGATTCTCGTTTTTCTAGACGGAAACTCCAGTATTTGGTTAAATAGAGAGGTTATGGTCAGGAAGACAATTCTTGGGTGTTTGCTTCGGACATCCATGCTAGGAGACTTATCCGTGCTTATCATAGAACTCATCCTGACCGACCTGGTTGCTCAAATGAGGGTTCGGTGACCCCTCCTCAAGGGGGGGGTACTGTTGTGAATGGGTTTGAGATGAGTTCTGAGCAGAGGCTCCCTCTGGTGGTTACAAGCGGTACTAGTGAAGATTGTGAGGACTGGGAATCAGGTGTTACTGACTGGTCTTATATAAGGGAGTCATTTTCCCATCAGGGTTGCCGGTGATCAATTGTTCTGGTCTGAATCCTTCATTCCAGTTTCCCTTGTAGCCTGCTGTGTCTTTTCTGCATCTCCTGCTTCCAGATAAGAATTTTTCTTCTTTTGTGTTTGTGCTATATTTTTGCAGTTTGTCCTGCACTTCTTTGGGGGCCTTCTGGGTCCCCTCCTGGGGCTTCTGCCTTCTCAGTTTAGTTCAGCCACTGAGTTTTGTTCTTTTGCTTTTCTCAGTTTTTTCAGTGGCTGCTGTTTTGATTTTGTTACACCAGAGAGCTAATTTAGGTGGTAGAGGTGATTTTGAAATTAGTAGAGTTGGTGCTTTTCAGGGTTTTCTGGGATTGCAGTAAGTACCCTTCCTATCCTTTTCTATTTAGATAGTTTGGGCCCCAGCGTTTGCTCATACTATTTTCTTTCTGTGTCTGTATTTCCTCTTGTCTAACCGCCATTACATGTTTGGGGGCTTTCTATTATCTTTGGGGTTCTGCTCCGGGGCGGATAGCTTTCCTATTTCTATCTTTAGGTGTAGTTAGTTTCTCAGGCTTTGACGAGGCGTCTAGGACCAACGTAGGAACGCTCCACGGCTGCCTCTAGTTGTGGTGGTTAGTCAGGGTACTGCAATCCCATAGATTCTAACTGCTCTGGTGTATTGCCCTTTTTACCTGCACTCCTCAGCTACCGAAACATAACAGAAGTCCATAGAAATGGATCCCCACGGGCGGGACGGGGTGGGAAGAGGTTGCAACAGACCAGTTGGTGAGGAGCGAGGTGTTTTGCATCTTGCACAGACTTCACATGAAGTGACATAGTTTAAGACATCTATCCTGTAAGTGGGCCACCAAAAGAAACGAGAAAGAAATTCTTGTGTCTTTAGAATTCCCCTATGCCCGGCTATCTTGGAATCATGGATGAGTTGCAATACTCTCAATCTGACTGTTTCAGGTATATACAGACGTTGTCCCTGAATCCACACACCATTCTTAAAGACAAGACTTACGTCCCTTGGGGTTGAGCCAACAAAGAATCCGCATGGTATGCTTCCTTGATGTCCTTAAGTAGGTCTTGATTATGAATCACTCCAGGAATCTAGAGTCAGGAAGAATAGTCTTAGGAGGAGTAAGTGGACGTGTCTCTGCTGAATGAATCCTAGAGAGTGCATCAGCCTTTCCATTGCGCGATCCTGGTCTATAAGAAATGACAAAATTAAATTGGTTTAGGAAAAGATTCCAGCGAGCCTGGCGAGGAGTCAGGCACTTAGCCGACCTGATAAATTCAAGGTTACGATGGTCTGTCAGGACGACTATTTGCTGTGCAGCTCCCTGAAGAAGGTGTCTCCATTCCTTGAAGGCGGCAATAATGGCCAACAATTCTCTATTGCCCACATCGTAGTTCCTCTCAGCCGAAGACAACTGCTGGGAAAAGAAGGCACAGGGATGCAAGACATTCTTCTCACCTGTTCTCTGAGAGAGTATAGCTCCAACGGCACAGTCTGAAGCATCCACCTCTATTATGAAGGCAAGCTCGGGGTTGGGATGTACTAAGATAGGTGCGGTGGTAAATTTATCCTTTAAACAGGAAAATGCTTCCTGAGCTTGCGGGGTCCAGGAGAACCTAGACTGTTTCCGGGTAAGTTGGGTGATAGGTGACACTACCTCAGAAAAATTCTTAATGAAACGTCTATAGAAGTTGGCAAACCCGATGAAACGCTGCACCTCCTTCACATTTCTAGGAATTGGCCAATCCTTGATGGCTTGGGTCTTGCTTCCATCCATACTAATCCCTTGCGTAGATAGTACATACCCCAGAAATTGAATTTCGGTCCTATGGAATTCACATTTTTCAAGTTTGATGTAGAGATGGTTTTGTCTTAGGCGTTCTAAGACCATTCTCACATGTCCATGATGTTCCTCTGTGGAGTTAGAAAAAATTAGAATATCATCCAGATAAATCACCACAAATGTATCTAGGAGATCCCTGAAGATATCATTCACGAAGTGTTGGAAAGTGGCTGGGGCGGTACTCAGACCAAAAGGCATAACTAGATATTCAAAGTGTCCATAGCGTGACCTGAAAGCAGTCTTCCATTCATCCCCAGGTCTAATACGGACCAAGTTATAGGCCCCACGGAGATCCAGTTTAGAGAAAATTTTGGCATGCCGCACTCTCTCCAACAACTCAGGGATTAAAGGCAATGGATAACGGTTTCTAATAGTAACCTTATTGAGTTCCCTATAGTCTATGCAGGGTCTCAGAGATCCATCTTTCTTCTTCACAAAGAAGATGGGTGCACTTGCGGGAGATGAAGAGGGGCGTATGAAGCCCTTGGCTAAATTTTCGTCTATATAATCCTTCAAAGCTTTTAGCTCGGGCCCCGCTAGGGGGTAGATCTTACCAAAAGGTATCTCTGCTCCGGGCAATAATTCAATTGGACAATCATATGGACGGTGAGGAGGAAGCTGATCAGCGTTCTTCTTGTCACATAAATCCACATAGTCCTGGTATACAGCTGGTAGTTCAGGGACTGACATGGTTCCTTTAGGAACAGAGCAAGCTGAAACTCCTTGACTCATCTGTTTCTCCGGAAAGTGTAATTCCTTGGTCTCCCAGTTAATCGTAGGATTCTGCGCCTGCAGCCATGGTAACCCTAGAATGATGGGAAAGTGGGGAGAAGAGATAAGCAAAAAATACATTTTCTCCTGATGATCTTTACCCATAAGGACCCTCAAAGGCTCTGTTTCTTGATCCACTGGTCCAGAAGTCAGTAGAGAGCCATCCACAGTCTCCATCTGTACTGGAGTAGCCTTCTTCACTGAACGTATCCCCTGTTTCAGAGCAAAGGAGATATCCATAAAATTTCCACTTGCTCCTGAGTCGATCATAGCAAAGCTAGACACCCAGACTGAGTCAACCCAGAGTTTGATGGAAAGGAAGCAATGAGAATTGTTTCTTTTACAACTCAGCTGGGACACCGCTGAGGAAACTTGAAAAATTGCAGCGTTTATACCGTCATCGTCCCCAGAACTAACAGAGTTTAAGTCCGAGAAATCAAGATCTCTTGCAGCAGATCTCTCTGGAGCCTGAGGCTCGGACATGACAGAGCTCCTCTCGCAACACTCACAGTGAATGACTGCTGCAGTAGTCTTACGAGAACGGTTGGGGCAGTTTATAATGAAGTGCCCTGACTTACCACAGTAGAAACATAGATTTTCCTTTATACGATGTTCTTTGCGTGCATCACTAACCCGTCTTTGTAAAGAGTCCACCTGCATGGGTTCAGGTTCTGGTTCCCTTGTGATCCTACTCAAAGGTTCCTTAGCTGAGGAGGGAGGTAGTAAAAGGTTAGTGCGATTATTTTCGAACCATCTCTCTTGTCTGCGTTCAGTCAGACGAGCATCAATACGGATACAATAGTTGATAAAGTCACCTAACGCAATGGGAGGGTCGGCACGAGCAAGTTCATCCTTAATCAGTGGAGACAACCCTTTCCGAAAAATAGATTTTTTAGCGGAAGTGTCCCAAGTGGTATCAAGAGCCCATCTCCTGAAATCCAGGGCATATTCGGCTCCTGAACGCTTACCTTGGCGCAAAGTTAACATGGCTGCTTCAGCTGTTGCACCCCCATTGGGGTCATCAAACACCTGCCCCATGGCTGAAATAAAAGCATCAAGGTGATTCAAACAATCATCCTCAGTCTCAATCAGAGGGTTTGCCCACATCAAAGCCTTATTGGTAAGCAACATGATTATAGTAAGCACTTTGGATCGTTCAGTGGGAAATTGTGAAGCATGTGCAGAGAAAAATAAATTGCATTGATTAATAAATCCCCTGAATTTCTCACGTTCACCGCCAAAACGAAAAGGAGGTAATTTGGGGATCCCAGAACTTGGGGTTATGGCAGGAGCCTGGGCTCGTTCCTCTAGAGCCTCAATCCTGGCTCGCAATTCCTGGGTAGTCTGTCCAAACACTTGCAAATTATGATTAGTGAGGTCCTGTAGGATTGCAAAACGGGTTTTTAAAGTCTGTACATCTGAAAGGATTGTATCAGTCACTCAGCAAAGTTCCTTTATGCGGGCCTCCATCTGCCAGATCTTTTAAGGCAGAGGTGCTGGAAGGAGAAGAGGAAAGGAAAAAAAAAAAAAAACAATAGTGTTTACCTGTGGTAACACTCCAGAGTAAAATTTTAAGGGAATGCGCTCACCTGGAATGGTTGTGAGAAGTCACAACCACTGTCATCACATAAGGTATTAAACGGACATCTGATATCCACAGTCACAGCAGACACGGCTTTCCCAGACCCAGCAGACACTAAACATTGGCTCCTGAATCTTGTCATGTATAGTGTACAGTTCCTATAGCGTCTTGTGCTTGGGTGCGAGGAAAACACAGGAGACATAGGTTGAAATGAAATGACTTGTATTACTTCATACAAGCATGCTGAAAAGTTCACACAGTTTGCAGGAACAGCGACAGGAGACACAGCAGGCCAGAGTAACTTCAAGCACTACAGTAAATCTCCAAAGCAGGTTCAGGATCTCTTCTCTGTACCGTAATTCCTCTGCAAACATGGATTCACCAAACAGCAGGTTACCAGAGTCCAAAAGTGTTCCAAGGTTCCTCAGTAGGGAATAGCTGGAGTACAAGTCCAAGGCTTCCAGGAGTCAGGTCACAGACTGACTGAGGCTTGATTCAGGAGCACTGATTGTTCAGCTGAGGCTGCTTAAGAAGCAAGAGGGAAGAATCAGGGCGGGAACATGAAAACTGGAAACTCCATATTAACTGAGGGCAAGAGCTGCAGAAAGACAGAAAGCAAAATGGCCGACGGAAAACTGAGTTTCAAGGAACATGTCAACAGAGACAAAGAACCTTACACAGAGAGAAGCTGCAGCAAGAGGTTCTGCAGCTGCAGGAGTGAAGCAGATCGGAACCGCAAGATATGCGGAGAGGAGCTGCAGCAAGAGATTACTGCAGTGGCAGGAGGAAAGCAGAGTGGAAAGGAGTAGAACCGCAGGACTGTGGACAAGAGGCAGAAAGAGATTCAGAGAGAACACTAGGCAAGACACAGCAGGGAAGGAAACCACAGACAAGGAGACTAAGAGACAGCGGTAGGACAGAGTTCAGATAAGGTAATGACACGAGACAAGGTACAGGGACAAAGATACAGGGACCAGGATATTCTGCCTCCTGGAGGGCGGCAAGAACAAGTACAAGACAAGGTCAGGAGCGAGAGTACAGAGACCAGGATATTCTGCCTCCTGAAGGGAGGACAGGTACAAGGCAAAGCTAGGAATGAAGCCTCCAAAGATGGAGGAACACAGAGCAAGACCTGGCAGCTCAGTAGCAAAACACTAACGGAGTTAACACATTGCACAGGCAAGAGCCACAGGGTGAAGCTGCCCTAAATACTAGAGGGCTAATGGTAATTGGTCAGGGACATATTAAACAGGTGCACCCCGACTCCATAAGAACCAGAGAGTTCTGGCGCCGCCCCCCCTATCTACACAGCCAGGAGACATGCTGAGAGCACATAGAAGACGAGAGGCACAAAGCATGGAGCTGGCAGCAGACAGAAATCACAGCAAGACCTGGAGCAGTGAGCATGTTGTTGTGCAGGAGATGGGAGGCCATGCAGTGATGCCAGCAGGGTTGTTACAGTCTGCTTCACAATAAAAAGAAAACCAAATGTTTACAGTTGTAGGCATGTTCTTTACATGAACTGATGCAAACTATCAAGAAATAACAGTGAAATTCTAGGTTGTGAAGTAGCAAGACACGAAAAATACCAAGGGAGGTGTACACTTTTGCAAGCCACTGTATATCACAAGTAACAAATTGCAGAAAGGTGAAGTATCAGTGCAAAATCAATGGAGGATAATGGGGGCTATACTTACTGCACTGTAAGAAGTGGATGATGATTCCCTGCTGATTGTTGACCACCCTGAGTGTTTAGTCTATGGCCTTCATCAGCTCCCACTAGTGTTTACAGGCAGAACTACTGTTTCTGAGTAAACACTGTTTTGCTGTAAAACAAGGTTGCATACACGCCCCAATCTTGTTCACTATGCTATTTTCTGCCATTTTGACGGATGCCTTTAGCAACTGTGAAGATAGAATCTATGTCAGGTACAGGACTGACTACAAGTTATTCAACCCCAGACACCTGAAGGCTGTTACAAAGGTGCATGAGACTGTCATCCGTGACTTATTTGCTGATGACAGTGAAATCAACACCAGCACAGAGCAACATTCGCCTGCGCAGTGTGCTTTGCCCAACAGTGGGCAAAGCATAAAATCATTACAGCGCATGCGCAACTATTTTCGGTCACTTTCCTAGCCCTGGAAGTCGTCCAAGGCAAGCAGTCATTTCCAGGGCAAGGAAAGTGACCGAAAATAGTTGCGTATGCGCTGCAATGCAGGTGCGAGGGGATTTTAGAACGCGCAATCGTGGGAACACTACGCCGTCTGTGCCATGCACAGACGGACCTACGCAAGAGAAGCCGAGGAGCGGGGGGGGGGGGAGAGGAAGAAAAAAACACCGCCCTCCGGACCGGACCGCCCGGATTTAAATACCGCAGTCTGAACTTTACAAAGGTATTTTGGCATTAAAACAGGGGTGTCAGGTATATGATAGATACCGATAGGTTACTTATGGGAAGCACTATTCAGTCATATCTTTATCTGATATAGCCAAAATGGGGTGACAGATTCTCTTTAAAGGGTTGATATTGACTTTTAGGATTGCTACTTCCAATAGGTGGCGCTATAGAGTTCTAGTCCTCTTCCTCTCTGGAGGCAATTTGCATATTTAATTTCCCAGAGGAGCAAGCATAGTGTATATGTCTCCTCACTTTGACAAGTCAGGCCTCGCTTATCACTCTCCACAAAGAGAAAAGTTACCCCATAGATCCCAGAGAAAGTTGTACTAAGAATAATGGGGAGATTTAGCATTCCTTCTTGCAACAAAGTCAAAGTTTGGTTCTAAGTATTTGTGCAAAAATGTTGTGACTTTTGGCTCTTCCCTACTCACCCTATCTCTTTTCTAGAAAGTGTCCAGGGTTTAGCAAACATAGTCAACCACTGTCCAACAAATCTACAATTCATCTTATGGTACAAGGCTAATATAACAATGTGCCAAATTTAAGAGGTCTGTGCCTCATAATTACTTTTTAACCCTTAACGACCGCCGATAAGCCTTTTAACGGCGGTAGTTAAGGGTACTTAAACCACAGCACCGTTAATTAACGGTGCTGTGGAGAAAGTGTATAGCGCCCCCAGAGTCGGATTTTCTCCGGGGTCTCGGCTACCGGGAGTAGCCGAGACCCTAGAGAACGTGATTCGGGTCGGTTTTTACCGACCGATTTTGCGATCGCCGTTATTAACCCTATTACGGCGACCGCAAAAAAAAGCAGCGATTTAATTTCTCTTTCCTCTGATGTGATCGCAAATCAGAGGGGAGAGAAATAGGGTCACCGAGACCCCCGATCTGTCCCCCGTGCCTCCCGGTGTCCCCCCCTGTCATCTGATGTCTCCCGGAGCGCCCAGCGTCTTCTCAGGCAAAGAAAATGGTGGGCGCATGCGCAGTGCGCCCGCCCAGTCGGATTTTCTCTGGGGTCTCGGCTACCAAGGGGTAGACGAGACTCCAGAGAACATAATTCAGGTCCCCCGCTTTTGCGATCGCCGTTATTAACCATATAACGGCAATCGCAAAGGGAAAAAAAAAAGCCGCGATCCTGCATGTAATTTCTCTCCCCTCTGTGATCGCACATCAGAGGGGAGAGAAATAGGGTCAACAGGTGCCCCGATGTGGTCCCAGTACCTCCCGGTATCCCCCTGTCCTCCTGCAGCTCCCAGCGTCTTCTTCCTGTAATAAAAATGGCGAGCGCATGCGCAGTGTGCCCGCCGAATCTGCAGGCCGGCAGATTCATTCATTCAGTACATTTTGATCACTGTGATAAACCCTATCACAGTGATCAAAATAAAAAAAAAAAGTAAATAAACCCCCCTTTATTACCCCCCTTAGTTAGGGACATATAATAAAATAAAGAAATTGTATTTATTTTCATTTTTCAATTAGGGTTAGGGTTAGAATTAGGGTTAGGGTTAGAATTATGGTTAGAATTAGGGTTAGGGTTAGAATTAGGGTTAGAAATAGGGTTAGGGTTAGATAGGGTAGGGTTAGATTAGGTTAGGGTTGAATTAGGGTATTAGGGTTGGAATTAGGGTTGGAATTAGGGTTGGAATTAGGGTTGGAATTAGGGTTAGGCTTACAATTAGGGTTAGGGTTACAATTAGGATTAGGGATACAATTAGTGTTGGAATTAGGGTTGGGATTAGGGTTAGGATTAGGGTTAGGGGTGTGTTAGGATTAGAGTTGGAGCTAGAATTGAGGGGTTTCCACTATTAGGCACATCAGGGGGTCTCCAAACACGACGTGGCGTTCAAAAAGTCAAATGGCGCTCCCTCCCTTCCGAGCCCTGCGCCCAAACAGTGGTTTACCCCAACAAATGGGGTATCGGCTTACTCAGGAAAAATTGCACAACTTTTGGAGTCCAATTTCTCCTGTTACCCTTGGGAAAATAAAAAAATAGCAGGCTAAAAAATCATTTTTGAGGAAAAAAATGATTTTTTATTTTCACGGCTCTACATTATAAACTTCTGTGAAGCACTTGGAGGTTCAAAGTTCTCACTACACATCTAGATAAGTTCCTTAAGTGGTCTAGTTTCCAAAATGGGGTCACTTGTTGGGGGTTTCCACTGTTTAGGCACATCGGGGCTCTCCAAACGTGACATGGCGTCCAGCCAATTCTGTGTTGAAAAGTCAAACAGCGCTCCTTCTCTTGCGACCTCTGCCGTGCACCCAAAAAGTGGTTTACCTCCACATATGGGGTATCGGCATATTCAGGAGAAATTGGACAACAAATTTTTTGGTTCATTTTTTCTTTTAACACTTGTGAAAATAAAAAAAAATTGGTTCTGAAGTAAATTTTTTGCAAAAAAAAGTTTAATGTTAATTTTTTCTTTCCATATTGCTTCAGTTCCTGTAAAGGGTTAATAAACTTCTTGAATGTGGTTTTGAGCACCTTGAGGGGTGCAGTTTTTAGAAAGGTGTCACTTTTGGGTATTTTCTATCATATAGATCCCTCAAAGTGACTTCAAATGTGATGTGGTCCCTAAAAAAAAAAAATGGTGTTGTAAAAATGAGAAATCGCTGGTCAAATTTTAACCCTTATAACTTCGTAACAAAAAAAATTTTGTTCCCAAAATTGTGCTGATGTAAAGTAGACATGTGGGAAATGCTATTTATTAAGAAATTTGTGTGACATATCTCTCTGATTTAAGGGCATAAAATTTAAAGCTTGAAAATTGCTAAATTTTCAAAATTTTTGCCATATTTCTGTTTTTTTCATAAATGAACGCAAGTCATATAAAAAGAAAAATTACCACTAACGTGAAGTACAAAATGTCACGAAAAAAACAATCTCAGAATCAGCGGGATTCGTTAAAGCGTTCCAGAGTTATAACCTCATAAAGTTACAGTGGTCAGAATTGTTAAAATTGGCCCAGTCATTAAGCTGCAAATTGGCTCTGTCACTAAGGGGTTAAGACTGACATACAATATACCAGACTTGGTAAATTTCCCAACTGGGCCAAGAGAACACTCCAGACACTTTGGGGTAAATCATGTGCAATATTTTTTAAGACAGTTTTCCAAGAAATAATGCTGTCATTTGTGACAAATTTATTAAAAATGTCACAAATTTTTCACATCTTTGAAAATGTCTACAGATGTTAGTCTAATTTCTACAGCAGCCACCTACTGAAGTGTGATTGTGTAAAAATGGTGCGACATTTTGAAATAGGTGTGTCCATAAAAATGTCTAAATCCCGAGCAAAGGAAAAGCCATGCCACTTTTTACTCTTGTTTAACCCACTGGTGTATATGGCACAAAAGGCCCTAAATTCTGGAGTACGTGATGCATTTATCCTAAATTCTGATATTATTAAATGTGTCGCACAGCAGACTAGACACTATTTAGGAATAATATTTGTGACAAAAAAGTAACAAGTACATAGATAAATGAGTCCTTTGTGTATATCGGAAAAACTTTTCCCCCAACTCTTCATGGCAATTGACGACTGCTTTACACACTGATACCCAGGAGCAAACAATCTCTGTTGAGGGTCATGGTCATAGACAACTCTTCTCATAAATATACCTGATTTATCATATATTTGTGTAGTCTATTCTATGCCTGCTCCTATTAGCCAAATGGTCGAATTTTCGTATACCATTTTGGGTAATAGTATCAGATTCTAGCTCTATTTTAAAGGGAATCTGTCACCCATTTTTTATGATATCATGTAAAGATATCATTCAATTGTGTGTCACATAAGCATTCTAGCAGTACTTTTGATCCCTCCTGACCCCCCATCTTTTATGCATAAATACCTTTTTTATCTTTCTTGCGATGTATGTAAATCGCCGCGGTCTGGTCCAATGGGCGGGGCTTATTCTCCTCTCCCCCCTCCTGTCTTGCTCTACACATTTCTTTCTTCTTATTCCTGCGTTAACGTAGTATTGGCGTGCGTGCGCATTGAAAATGCCTCTCGCGTGCGCAGTATGCTTTGCCAACTGTGGGCAAAGCATATAATCAGGATTGCGCATGCGTCGGTATTTTACATTACGTTCTATGCCCCGGAAATCTTCCCATGCCGACTTCCGGGGCATAGAACGTAATGTAAAATACCGGCCTTTTCAGTGCACAACACGCGGAAACCCTACGGGATCTGTGATATTCACAGATCAAAATACGTACAGCAAGCCGAGGGGATGGGGGGAGGATAATAAGCCCCGCCCATCGGACCAGACCATGGCGATTTACATACATCGCAAGAGAGATTAAAAAAAAGGTATTTATGCAATTCAGTTTCATTAAGAATTTTGCACTGTTTTGCTTTTGCTCTTCGCTTCCCTGCAATTTACTTTGATGTGTTGTGGTCATAAATCAGCTGAGAGGATCTCAGAAACAAACAAATAAAAAAGAATTGTATTGCACCAGTCAGAATGAGCTCACTGAAATTCTCAGTTATCCCATTCTACAACTGGCAATAGACAGTGCAACACAGACGCCACTGATGACAAATGATGCAAAATTATTAATAAAGCCCAACCGCAAAAAATAATTTGTAGCCAAAAGTGGGGGCGTGACGATGCACTAACATCTTCTCTGCCTGAGGTGTTTCAGAAACAACAACCTGTTAATCAGGCATAGGAGAGAGGTGATATGCAGGGAATACAGGGTGAAGCACAGGAGCTGAAAGTGCATCGTCCCATCCCATTCCAGATACATATAAATGAAACTTCAAAGCACTATTTCTCTCTGTTGGAGCATCACACTGGGGTCATAAAGAGATCAACTTGATTATCTTTTAAGAGGCTACACAGATATCTAAAAGGTTTACGGGTGTAGAATTTTCTCACAGGTTCCCTTAAAGTAAGAAAATAAATTGTCTCTAAAGGTGAACAACATTTTTAAAGATAATCTGTTACCAGTTTTTTTCACCTAATCTGACAGCAGCATAATATGGAGACAGGGTCCCTGACTCCAGTGATGTGACAATCACTGGGCTGCTTGTTGTAGTTTTGGTAAAATTACTGTTTATCAGCAGAAAATTATCACTAGAGGATTAGCAAAAAACGCTGCCATCCATTCCTCCACATTCATCTGCTCTGTATAACCCATCTCCCACCATTGATTGTCAGCTTTCTGCCTATGTACAGTGTACACATAAAACTGACAATCAGTGGTGTGGCAGGGTTACACAGAACAAAGTATTCAGAGAAATGGCAGAGGATAAAGCTGTAATTTTATCAAACTACAGCAAACAGCCCAGTAAGGCTGCTTTCACATTAGCGTCTGAGAGCACAGCGTCTGTATAATGGGGGGCGCATGGCCGTGCGCATGTATGCGTTATTTTGCGTTATCGAACGCATGCGTCGTGTGGGTGTGTGCGACGTGGCCATGAGAACGCAACATGTTGCATTTTTCTGGCGCCGAATTTCTGGTAAAATAACACATGCGCCAAAAAAATAGCATTACAGTCTATGGGGGCGCATATTAGCGCACTGACATGCGCACTAAAGCGTTACCGTGCGCATGCGCTTTAACAGGTAACAAGTCTCAGGACTGTCTAGACATGTGCCTGACACCCCCCAAACCAAGGCAAATAAATTTAGGGGGTGGTCATTGCTTCACTTCACAATTCTACAGACTCTGGAGAGGACAGAACACCTTTTGACATGTAAGTATACCAGCTAATGGATGTTTTGTTTTTTTGGTTTATCATAGCAGTGTGTAATTTTTTGTTGTTGTATTTCTTCTTGCAGAATTCATACAACAGGAGTATCATGCCATCAAGCAGTGAGAATTCTATATTATCTACTGTTCTTTAAATATTTACTGTCACTTCTACACGTGTCAAATTTTATGGTTTTCTTCACAGAGCTCTTCAAGTGTTGATGACCCGCAGGAGCAGGCAACTCGGGGCCCAGCACCGGTGGCAACACAGCGTGCAAGTATTTTTTTTTTAACTGTTATCTTTCAAACATTAATGTCTTTCTTTCAATTCTAGGTTCCACAACAGCACGAGGTGGAGGAGGTCAATAACGACCTCCTCATCACATCTGTCCATGAGCGTGTTCCATTGTGGGACACCCGTGATCCCCTGCATTCCTACTCAGTGGCTATCCGGCGGCTGTGGAACGAGGTGGCCAAATCGCTGTGGGATGGATGGGACAATGCCTCAGCTAGGGGTCAAAAGGACTTTCGTAAGTATTGCAAAAACGCAGCAGTAAAAAATGTGAAACAGTAGGCCGGGATCACACAACCATGTTTGATGTGATGAACTCCTGCGAGTTTCTTGCATCACACACATGGTTGTGTGATCCCGGCCAAAAGTGCAATTTTTAACGATGTTTTTTTTTCCTTTCACATTGAAGAAAGTCAAAACTAGATGGCATTCCATGAAGGACCGCTTTAATAGGGACCTGAGGCAGGAAGGCCAGGTTAGAAGTGGTGCTGGGGCAAGGACCAGGAAGTGTAAGGGTCTGTGCACACGTTGCGGATTCCTAGCGTTTTTGCCGCTTACACAATTCCTAGCGTTTTTGCCGCTTACACAACACAACTCATTATGGCCTATGGGATTCTGCAATACTGTACACATGCTGCGGATTTTTCCGCGACGGAATCGCATCGCGGAAGAATCCACAGCATGCTCATTCTTTTTTTGCGAAACCGCGGCGATTCCGCCGCCATAGGAATGCATTGAACCGCTTACTTTCCGCATGTGGCTGTGCCCACCATGTGCAAAGTAAGCGGTTCATGTGCGGATGGTACCCAGGGTCTGGAGGAGAGAAGACTCTCCTCCAGGCCCTGGGTACCATATCCATGTAAAAACAATAATTAAAATAATAGTGATATTCTCACCTTCCGGCGGCCCCCGCAGCCTCCCCGCCTCTCAGCAACGCTCCCGGCCAATCCCGTTCCCAGTGATGCATTGCGAGAATCACCCCAGATGACGTAGCGGTCTCGCGTGATGCTACGTCATCGGGGTCATTATCGCAAAGGACGCCTGGGAACGGGATTGGACGGGAGCGTCGCTGAGAGTGGGAAAGCTGCGGGGGCCGCCGGAAGGTGAGAATATCACTATTTATTATTTTTTTAATTATTTTTAACATTAGATCTTTTTACTATTGATGCGACATAGGCGGCATCAATAGTAAAAAGTTGGTCACACTTGTCAAACACTTGTTTGATTCGTGTGACCAACCAGTCAGATCGCGTGTAAAACGCTAGCATTCTGCAAGCTAATTACGCTTGCAAAACGCTAGTTTTTAGCGGGAATACGCATACCTATAATATGCGTATTTCCCGCGGCAGGGAGGTGCGGAATTCCATGGCAATTCCGCAACATGTGCACATAGCCTAAGTACCATCGTCTCCTCAGCTTCCTAAGACCGGTCCTTGCACGCCGAGTGTAAGTATTTTGATGTTATATTCCATTGTGTTGTGTAACCTTATCGGAATTTTTCTTTTCCACAGGAGTTGGCGAATGTACAAATTGAAATTTTTGGATACTAATGTTTTCATTTTCCTCTTTTCACAGAACCCATAGCAGCACTGTACAACCTGGACCGGCATCAGGAGCGGTCCCTCATGCCACGCCATTGGACCCATCCCAGCCATCAAACAGCGATGCGGTAAGTATGCCTGCAGCACAGTCTGGAGAGCCGGCAGCTGGTCCATCCAGTTTTCCCCTGTACCAGTCCTCTGCCGCACCTTTTTTTGGCTCTTACCGCCAGCGGGTCTGGGACAGGCCACTAATGCCCGAGTTTTTACATTTGAGCACGGTATTCCAGAATTGCTACAAAACGCTGGGTGACACAGTGGAAACAGGTTTGGCCAATGTCACCCGACGCCTTGACACACTGGGAGCCGAGCTCCAAAGACCGGCAAGACATTTTTTTAGTGCCATAGAGAAGGGCATGTCGGAAAACCTATCGCCGGAACTCCAGCTTGCTGTGATGCAGGCCTGCAATGCAGCATATGTCAATGCTATGCAGCAGACTCGGTTCATGCAGCCACCACCAGCGGCTGCCTTTCCAACAGTACCACAGCTGTCAAGTCTAACCATACCGAGTTCTGTTGCATATCATTGTGTGGCCACCACCATGACCACAGCCGCCCAACACCACTACACCATGCCGGGTAATGAGGACCGCCACTACACCGCGCCGTCGATTCCTGCTCCTGTGAGTACGTCCACCACCACCAGGCAGGCCCACCACATAGAGAAGACACCGGTTCCTGATCCTGCGAGGATGTCCACCAGGCCGTCCCACCACACCAAGCAGACGCTGGGTCCTGTTCGTGTGAGGACGTCCACCACCACCACGCCGGCCCACCACACTGAGCAGACGCCAGGTACAGTGACGACACCCACCTCCAGGTCACAGACAAGCAGCCACAGAGAGCAGAGCCACCGGACCAAAAAACATAAAAGAACTGTCTATGTGTCTCCACCATCAATTCCCACTTTGTCTTTCCCTTCCAATGTTTCACCTCCAAATGTCTCCACCTGCAGTATCCCTGATCTACCATCGAGCTTACTTGACACCTCCCCTTCACCCAACCCAAACCAATCTTCAACTTTACAATCCCCCTTTGCCCATAATTTTTCTCCTTTTTATTCATATTTCATAAACATTTAATAAATGTCCTTTTTGTTTCATCAAGCAATGACTGTTTTTTGAGTTTTTCGTCGCCGGCAACACACCGTGCGCCCTATACACAAAAGGTTGGGAGGGGGGAGCCATTTAAACAAGGATGGGAGGGGGGAGTCATGCATACAAGGATGGGAGGGGGGAGCCATTTAAACAAGGATGGGAAGAGGTTGTGGCTGTGGGAAATTGAAATTATTAAGATATAAGCGTTGGCACATGTCCGAGTCTTTTAATGTTCTTGAATCATTAGCACGTCCAAATGATCCAATGTCCACGGCCACAAAGCTGCAGTCCGCACCTGCAATGGCCATGAGCACTGTTAAAAAATATTTTTTATAATTGAAGTACTGAGAACCAGTTTTAGCCGGTTTGGTAATATGGATATGTTTGCCATCAACAGCTCCAATACAGTTGGGGAAATCACAAAGTTCCTGGAATTTTACTGCTTTGGCATTCCATAATTCCATGGTGGGTAGGGGTAAAAATTCTTCCCGAAGAACGTCCTATAAAGCCTAGCAGGTGTCCGCAACAATCCCAGAAAGTGTAGAAATACCAATCCGGAACTGAAAATGGAGCGATGTTAAGGACTCTCCGGTAGCAAGGAATCTAATAAACAGATAAAAAACAAAAAAATTGTAAGTACATTGCGGAACAATAATTATGACAGGCGTTTGGTTTGAAATATTACGTACCTTAGTGTCACCAGCAGACGTTCCTCTGCAGGAATCGCTCTCCGGAGCTGGGTATTCTGCCTGGTGATGGCTCCTTCAACACGTCGAAGCAAATACCGGAAACTGTCATGACACATCCTCGTATACTCGTAATACTTGTCCGGATTGTCATTTAGCTCCGTGAATAAGCAGTGGTAAGCTCCAAAGCTCTCCCGAACTTCCACAATAGGGTGTTGCCAAAAATCGCTGATGCAGTCTTCTCCGTCTTTCTCCCTTCCGTTCTTCATCACAAGCAACAACAAAAGCAAGAAACAAGCCGAGATCCAAATCAAGATTGTGGTACAAGCTGTCCATTTTAAGATCCATCTTGAGGCAGGATACAGGAGCAAAATGGGAGGATTTCATCTCTGCAAGGGTATATATACAGAAATCCTATGAGACACGCCCATTTTTGTCCCATTGGTGGTGTAGTTATCCTGGAATACCATCTGTCCCCTTTTTTTTCTTTTCAAAATCATGCGCCTAAAAACACAAACGCATGCAAAAACACATGCAAACGCGTGTAAACACAGCACTTTTAGGCGCATGCATTAAGCGCATGCGTCTGAAAAATGTGCGTTTTCATGCATTTTTCCACGCGTTTTCGGGTGTCAATGCAACGCTGCGCACACAGACACGGATGTGAAAGCAGCCTAAGTGATATATCTCTGGAATCAGGGTTTCTGCCTTTACATTATGCTGCTTTTAGATGGAGTTGTAAAAACCTGGTGACAGATTCCCTTTAGAGGGAACCTGTCAGGTGATACATGCTGCCCAAACCGTGGGCAGCATGTATCAGCCATTTCATGTATGTTTGACAATGAAAACGCAGCGGCTACTCTTCTATTCACGCACGCAGGCAGAATCTTGTTAGTTACAGTCAACGGGCAGGAAGAAGCCACTAGACACTCCCATCAAAGCTTTTATCCTCTTAATATAGTGCAGTCATCATATTATATAGCACTGTGTACTTACAATTGCTCATTTTGCCTTTCTACCCAGCTAGTTCTTCTCTTTTCTCTGCTCTATGTAGAAAAAGGAAGTCTCTTGTCCTGTATTTATCATGACCTTCTTCAACTTCTGGCCCAGCTGCTACGCTCCTTTCCCTCTGCAGGTACTTTTGCAGTGACTTATGACTCAGAGAAAATTCACAGCCTGTTTCTACAAAGAGCTTAGGATTCAGCCAGTGAGTTTTTAATCATGTGATGTAACAGAGCAAATGGAGAACAGAAGAAATGAACAATTGTAAGTACAGGATGCTAGATGATATGATGATTGCAACATATTAAGAGGATACAAATGTTGATGAGAGTGCTTTTTTAAACTTATATTTTTCTTTGAATGGCTGCAGCATTTCAGGGTCAAATACAGGGGTGGGCAATTAATTTTGCCAGGGGGCCGCATGAGAAATTGGGATGGTTTTAGAGGGCCGGACTAATATAATTAACTCCGTTCTACCCAATACTGTATATATACATATATATATATATATATATATACTGTATATATACATACCTGCCCATTATCATCATCTTCTCCCCATCATCATCAATGCCTGCCCATCATCATCATCATCTTCTCCCCATCATCAATGCCTGCCCATTATCATCAATACCTGCCAATTATCATCATCTTCTCCCCATCATCATCAATGCCTGCCCATCATCATCATCATCTTCTCCCCATCATCAATGCCTGCCCATTATCATCAATACCTGCCCATTATCATCATCTTCTCCCCATCATCATCAATGCCTCCCCATTATCAGCAATGCCTGCCCATCATCATCTTCTCCCCATCATCAATGCCTGCCCATTATCATCAATGCCTGCCCATTATCATCATCTTCTCCCCATCATCAATGCCTGCCCATTATCATCAATACCTGCCCATTATCATCATCTTCTCCCCATCATCATCAATGCCTGCCCATCATCATCATCATCTTCTCCCCATCATCAATACTTGCCCATTATCATCATCTTCTCCCCATCATCATCAATGCCTGCCCATCATCATCATCATCATCTTCTCCCATCATCAATGCCTGCCCATTATCATCAATACCTGCCCATTATCATCTTCTCCCCATCATCATCAATGCCTCCCCATTATCAGCAATGCCTGCCCATCATCATCTTCTCCCCATCATCAATGCCTGCCCATTATCATCAATGCCTGCCCATTATCATCATCTTCTCCCCATCATCATCAATGCCTCCCCATTATCAGCAATGCCTGCCCATCATCTTCTCCCCATCATCAATGCCTGCCCATTATCATCAATGCCTGCCCATTATCATCATCTTCTCCCCATCATCAATGCCTGCCCATTATCATCAATACCTGCCCATTATCATCATCTTCTCCCCATCATCATCAATGCCTGCCCATCATCATCATCATCTTCTCCCATCATCAATGCCTGCCCATTATCATCATCTTCTCCCCATCATCATCAATGCCTGCCCATCATCATCATCATCTTCTCCCCATCATCAATGCCTGCCCATTATCATCAATACCTGCCCATTATCATCTTCTCCCCATCATCATCAATGCCTGCCCATTATCATCAATGCCTGCCCATTATCATCATCTTCTCCCCATCATCATCAATGCCTCCCCATTATCAGCAATGCCTGCCCATCATCACACACAGACATAAGCACTCTCTCACATACACACACCACACACACACACACACACACAAAGCACCGCACTACATAGACACAGACACACACAGAGACACGTCTTACCTGTCCAGCGTCCCCGCTCTCTGACACAGCCGGCCGCTGAATGATGACATCATTCAGCGGCCGGCTGTGAGAGGAAGCGCCGGTGGAGCCCGGAGCTGCAGCAGCGGAGGCACGGGAGAGGTAAGTATTGTGCCAGCTGATGCCGGGGCCCTGAGACTGCCGGAGCGCCTCCGCGGGCCGGCCACTGACAGCCGGCGGGCCGGATGCGGCCCGCCCCTTGCCCGGGTCTGGTCAAATATGTATGGCTGTGATCATACAGCCAGTGGCCGATACATGCTGCTCACGGTTTGAGCAGTATGTATCATCTGACAGGTTTCCTTTACATACTACAGAATACAAAAAAAGAAACAGGTCAGGAAGTTTAGCCTTTTCTTGATAGCTTCCGAGTTGCTGAAGAATTTATTATATCTTTTATCCATACACGTTACTAGGTGCAAATGAACTCTAAAATAATCAAAGACATGAAATGCAGGTGCGTAAAGTCGAGCACAGGTGTGCCAAATTTATAAGGGAAAATATCAATATTTTGTATCTACCACAGTTCTTTTGCTAAGATTCTATACACTCGGGCAGCACGGTGGCTCAGTGGTTAGCACTGCAGTCTTGCAGCGCTGGGGTCCTGGGTTAAAATCCCACCAAGGACAACATC
Source organism: Oophaga sylvatica (assembly GCA_033576555.1). NCBI lineage: Eukaryota > Metazoa > Chordata > Amphibia > Anura > Dendrobatidae > Oophaga > Oophaga sylvatica. Next base: position 286,369,263 of record JARQOD010000004.1, on the reverse strand, counting down.
TGCAAGGAGCTTGTATGTTCTCCCCGTGTTTGCGTGGGTTTCCTCCAATATTCCAAAGACAGACTGATAGGGAATTTAGATTGTGAGCCCCATCGGGGGACAGCAATGCTAACTGTGGAATATGTTAGCGCTATATAAAAATAAAGATTATTACACTTAGTAATACATTTATCAATAACCAATATGGAAAAAAGTATCAAAAATTAATAATAGAAATGTATTGCCCTCCTGCCATACAATGTATATACAAAACATTTGTGTCCCAGTTTAACCATCCTAATATAATCTTGAAACCCTTTATGTGTGAAGTCCAACAGTTACAATCAGAAGCTACTATATTCCATCTTCATTCTGGGTGGTGATCGATAATATAAAGTTTATCTCAAACAGTCAATGGACTGATCTGTCCAATCACATAAGCTTATAATACAGAGAAACAATTAGCACTGTGACATGTTTGCAAAATCATTTGTCTCGTAAAGGCTGTGACTGAACTTCAAATTCAGGATGTCATTTATTTGAGAAAAATGAAACCATGTAAGAGAATAATCACATTTTGCAATGACTTTTCCAGAGTGCAAGCATCAAAGGCATTTTCTGTAGTAACCTAGAGGGTTAGGTTATTATCTCTGCAAGTTTCTATGTAATATGTAAGTGTTCATCTAACTGTAGAATCATTAAGAGGATTGTTGGGGTACCATTTTTTCCTGTCAAAAACTCTTATGTCCATTGCCAGGTTGGCACTAATGTTTGGAAAGCAATAATACAGGTCAGTCTGTAAAGATTTTATTTATTTCTTGAGAAATGAGCAAGAAAACAGTGCTTTCATATAGAAATTAAAAAATCCAGTAACCTAGATAGACGAAAGCAGAATGAAAATCCAGCAAGCAAAGGCAAATGAACAGTGACTTCAAAGAATGACTGCAGGTAGCAACTTAATAAACCCAGTGGGGCTCATGTATCAGTCTTTTTACAACACAAAATGGTAAGAAAACATCAGAGAATTTTATATTCTATGCATGTGCCCTATTTGTCAGTGTATTGCTCTATTTTTCCTTGACACCGGCATATTTTGGAAAACAAAGGATTGTCACATAAGCGACACACGTGTTAAGTCTTCAAGTCCATGATGTACAACATGAATCATGGCATGGAGGGGGTTGTCAAGAAAAAAATCTCCTTTTGTTCAACATTGTAGATGTTATAGCTATGCAACAAGGTAATAAATTTATCAAAATAAACTATTTACCCCTTTTACGGACAGATACAGTATTGTACAAACCAGAGTGCCCCATCACCTACCACACCCTAGATTTAAGCTGTGCTCTAAATTCTAAAATACCATAAAAAGGAAGATGATGGATGTTATTTCAAGAAAACAAAAACTCTTTATCAGGTGGAATGGTCATCAAACTCCTTTTTATGTCCCACACGACGATCACAATAAAGGAGCCCATACACATTAGCGGAAAGTCATCTAAACCCACCAATTTCAGCTGGACCAAACAATTATGCTACATGTATGGGGGCCTCCCGAAGGATCTGACATGTGCAATATCAAAGGCTGATCCTTTTGTTCTCAGAGAAGATTAGGCCACCTTGTTCCCCATACAGAACACATGCACCCTCTGCTGAGCCAAGCGTGCATGTGTATGGGGTGGAGAGGCGAAGAGGAATAGCTATCCTCTATATTAGGTTTGGTTGCCACCTGCTGAAGTAGCATGAACACCTTTAAGTTGATGACAATTGTGATTTCAACCACAACTAACTAAAAGCAACCAATATAATCAACCGATGTCACACCATCATTGGAAAGAAGTCGACTGGGTATGAAATTTCACCCGAATAGTTGTCTGAGCTTTCTTATGACAATAGATTTTCACCCAGTATGATCTAACGTATATGGCTGTGTTAGACGACCGTATCGGTGAATATCAACTAAAATGTGTGTTGACTGCGTAAGGCCCACGATCAGTCACCTGGCAAATGTTTGTTCAATGGTTGGTCACTCATTAACCAACTTCTATGCCATGTTTAAGGACAGCCTTATGCTACATTTACATATGAGTGTGAAATATCCGGGGTTTTTTGTATATTGTATGGCAGACGGAACAAGGACATAGTTTCATGGATCTTTTCATACATGCGTGACAATCGTGGATCTGAGATTGGAGAAACTCAGCAGGTCCTATTCTAATGCGATTTTGAGAATCAGAGAAGGAAATAATCAATGGCCCTCTATACTTAACCCCCCAAAATAAATAAAGAAATATCGGACAGCACACCCACTACACACGGATGTATAAATATTAGGAGTGGGTTGTGGAGACATGGGCATCAGGTACTGGATTACCAGAGCTGGACCAGTGGCCCCCCTAGTGATCCCGGCATCCCTGCTACCTGTAACCATGTGTAGACCCCGCTCAGGGGCCACTTACCGTGGTACTCCTGTCCAGGGATGTAGTAGCTGGGGTTCCCCGCCAGGTGCAGGGAGATCAGCACCTCTCCTTGCTCTCCGTCTCCCTCCAGCTCACCGTGGTGGGTGCACAGGAAAAAGAAAGGCGAGAACCGGGGGTAAAAGCCGACTGCTCCGCGTACCGCGGCCACATAGAGCATCCCAAGTAGGAGCATAGTCCTCAGCCTGCCGGAGCAGGAGCTGCCCTCATCCATTGCTGGGCTCCCCCGAAGCTGCTGCTGCTACTTATTCTATCCGCTGCATAAGTGGCTGAGGGAAGAGCGGGCAACACAAATGGCGATAAAAGTTTCGATGGATAAAGTGACTAAACTGCAGGACAAATACAAAGCCGCCGTTCCCGAGCTCCGTGCACCAAGTACCGACAGCGTCGGAGCCAGGAGTCAGGTGGCAGCAAGGAGCCCGAGCCCGAGATGAGGGTCCGCACACAGGAGCTGCTCGCCTCACACACTCATCATGTTATCTATACGGCCGGCCACGCCCCCGGGGCACGATTGGACCGGTGGCTGTCCATCACCTCCTGCTAGGCGGGGCTTGGAAAGGTGAATGGTCCTAGTAATAGCTGATAAATAATGAGCGCTAAATGTGTCGCTGTAGTAAGAGCAGCGCTCCTTGCCGTGTCCCGGCGGCCGTGGTGGGCATGCAGCGATGCTTCTGTCCTCCGCTGAAGAGGAGTATGAGAACATAGCGACCAGTCCTTTACACGGAGCAGGGAACTGGTCCTCAGGTGTCTATCAATAAAAATGACAAAAAAAGCTCATGGTAAAGAATTGGCTACATGTGTCTGTCATATGAGCGCTGCACAGCGCTAATCATTTACCTCACGGAGAGAAGTCACAGAGGATAATGGGAGGCTGACAGGAGGCTCCCGCCAACACTTCGCGGACATAGGACCTCGCACTGACGAGGCTGAAGTTGGTTTCTTATTCGGAAAATTTTTCTTTTCATTTTTTTATAGGTTTAACAACAAAAAATAAGCATCACAATAATAAAAAAAAACACTGCAGCGAGGAGCCCTAATGTGAATACACTTAAAATCAGCGCCAAAAATTATAGACCTGGCAGAAAGATGGGCACGAGGGTGCTAATGAAAGGGTTAAATGACTGATATCACACTGAAAAATATTTAGACTTGAGAGTCCTCAGTGGTTGATACCTTTTAATGGCTAACTGAAAAGATGGTAACAAATTGCAAGCTTTCCAGACTACTCAGGTCTCTTCATCAGGCAAAGACTAAAACAAAAACTGAAGAATCACATATATATATACACAAGAGGACACTGCAGACTTATAGAACAGGGCGCCCCACATCTAAAACAGGTCCCTCCAGCCTGGCCCAAATGGGTTCTGGGTAGTGTTGAGCGATATTGCTCGATATCTAAAAATATCGTATCGAAATTGTATCGCCGATATCACTAAATATCGTCGATATCCGATTTCGATAGCGGAAGTCCCATGTAAGTCTATGGGAACAAAATATCGCAACAAAAAAAAACCTTTATTTCCTTGTAAACACTAAATATACACACATAGAATACATATATATATATATATATACATGTCATTGTGACATATATATATACATATATGTATAGTTTATACACTTCTACATAGTAAAATATCCTCTGATTCAATTGCCGGTAAAGCCGGCTTCTGTGAAAAGACAGAAGCACCCGACATGAAATGACACTTGGTGTACATAGGGTTAACCATGTCTTTTCATGTCGTTTGCAATGTGATTTGCACAAACAATTACATCAGTCTATGTGTGCAAAATTTCACACCTGTAGGGGTTAATTAAAGGTGTAAATTTGTTGTAAAAAAAACGGACTTTTTTGCTACGAATTTACACCTTTAATTAACCCCTACAGGTGTGAAATTTTGCACACTTACACTCATGTAATTGTTTGTGCAAATCAGATATCAAACTACATGAAAAGACATGGTTAACTCTATGTAAACCAAGTGTCATTTCATGTCGGGTTCTGCATTTTCACAAAAGCCGGCAATTGAATTAGCGGCTATTATACTATGTAGAAGTGTATGAACTATAAATATAAATATATATATATATATATGTGTCACAAATTTAATGACATGTATATATATATATGAGGTGTAAAATTGCTGAAAAAAAATGCGTGGGCTCCCGCCCTATTTTCGCAACCAGACAGACAAAGCCAGTGAGTGGGGGCAGATAATAATAGCCCAGAGAGGGACCATTATTTTTGGCCCCCCCCCCGGCTACTAACATCTGCCCCCAGACACCCCAGAAAGGGCAAATCTCTAATTAGATTTGCCCTTTCTGGCACTTTGCCCGTCTATTCCCATTGCCCTGTAGCGGTGGCGAATGGGTTAATAAGGGGTTAAAATGACCTTGCAATTGAAAGGTCACTTTAAGCCAGGTTAATAATTGAGAGCTGTCAATTAGACAACTATCAATTATTAATCCTATTGTATGAAAGAAAAATCAAACACACACACTTTAATAAAAAAGAAGTTTAATGAAATAATCACACAGTTTTTGACCATATTTTATTTTCCTGCTAAAACCATTTCCTGTAATAAAAATAAAATAATAAAGCAAAATTATTCTTACCAATCTGATGTACAGTCAGGTCCCACGGTGTAATCCTTCAGAAAGGGTTAATGTTTACTGCAGGGACCGCAGCTAATGCTGCAGCCTCACAGTAAACCCCCAAATGAATGAGTTCCTCTCCTGGCTGACAGGAGAGGAAGTGGAAAGCTTAATTGATTGCTTTCCACTTTCACTTCAGGTCAGCCAGGGACACAATCAGTGACGTCAGAGGGAACTGGTTAACAAAAATAGGGGTTCCCTTTGAAAAAAAAATGGCGTGGGGTCCCCCCTATTTTTGTTAACCAGCCAGATGAAGCAGACCGCTGAGGCCTGGATTTTCAGGCTGTTAAGGAGCCAAGATCCATGGACCTTGCCAGCCTGATAATACCAGGCCACAGCAGTCTGCATATCTTGGCTGATTAACAAAAATAGGGGATCCCCTCGAAAAAAATTGGCGTGGGGTCCCCCCTATTTTTGTTAACCAGCCACATGAAGCAGACCGCTGAGGCCTGGTTTTTCAGGCTGGTAAGGATCCAATATCCATGGACCTTGCAAGCCTGATAATACCAGGCCACAGCAGTCTGCTTAGCTTGGCTGGTTAACAAAAATAGGGGATCCCCTCGAAAAAAAAACGGCGTAGGGGTCCCCCTATTTTGTTAACCAGCCAAGTAAAATGCAGACTGCTGCGGCCTGGTATTAAAAGACTGTCAAGGCCCATGGATTTTGGCCCTCAACAGCCTGATAATACCAGGCTACAGCAGCCCCACATTTGGCGCATCAAAAGATGTGCCAATTGTGGCACTTTACCCGGCTCTTCCCACTTGCCCTGTAGCGGTGGCAAGCGGGGTAATAAGGGGTTAATGTCACCGTTGATTGCACGGTGACAATAAGCCCGGTTAATAATGGAGAGGCGTCAATAAAACACCGATCCATTATTAATCCCAAAGTTATTAAATGCATAAAAAAAAAGACAAAGCAAGAAAAAAGTATTTTAATGAAATAAAAGAGACAACACAGTTTTCATTTCTTTTATTATACTCTCATTCCTGCGACGCCATCGATCTCCTGTAAAAAAAGAAAAAAAACAAACCAACAGTATACCACCTGTCCGACGCAGTCCATAGTAACGATTGTCCCACGACGATCCAGCTCTGCTACATCGCAATGACAGGCAGAGCCTGTCATCGCGACGCAGCACAGCTGATTACCTGGTTCCCCGGCGGTGACGTCATCGGACTGACTGCTTTACGGCCGGGATTACCCAGCAGTCACTGCAGTTATCGCGAGAAACTGCATGTGACCGCCGGGGAGAAGAGGATGGCGGCCATTAAGCAGTCCGGGATGTGACCGCCGGAGATCTTCTGCCAGGTAAGTGCCGCTGACTCCTGACAGACCCGACCGACGGACACTGACAGTGACAGACCCGACCGACGGACACAGACAGTGACAGTGACAAATCCGATTCCGGTATTCGATAAGACGAAAATATCGAAACGAATTATCGAAAGGCCGATAGAGCTAATATCGGCCGATAGCCGATATTTGCATTATCGTATCGCTCAACACTAGTTCTGGGCTCTGGCATAAAAAACAGAAAAGAAAAATTTGCCAAATAAGAAACTGATGAATAAGAAACCAACTTCAGCCTCGTCTCGCACAGCGACTGGAGACCGGCGGGGCAAATGGGGTTTGGTTCTCTGCTTTCTCCACTATAGGGCTCGTTCAGAGGAGTGTGTCACATAGATGAGTACTATTCGTGTGTGCCATGGAGAGCACACACCTATTATCGCCTGTGCTCAATTTTCCACACGGATCAGCGGTCTGAGACGAAGCAAATCACAGTATGGGCTCATACCCATTTGCGAGGAAAAAAACGGTCCGATTTTCGGACCGATAAAACGGCCGAGTGCTTCGCGTGTGTAATGAAATTTTGCAACGGCCCACCCGTATGACATGCGTATGCAATCCGTATGCAATGCGACTTTAACATGAGGTTTTACATAGAGCGGTTCTCTGTATGTAAAAGCTCATGTTAAAACTGTACACATCGTTTAAAAACCAAATAATCTTCAAAAATATATGTAGATAGATTAAAAGCCGGCAGATGCCTCGTACAGTATAGAATAGGATAGAATAGATATATGCACATAGAATAGGTGTATATATATATGTCATTGACACACACATATATATATATATCTTTATATTTCATAGAGATAGAAGAATAGCCGTTAATTCATTTGTTGGCTTCTGTAAAATTATTGCAGAAGCCGACAGGATAGGGGACATGGTTTACATACAGTAAACCCATGCAGAACAGTTAGATTTATATATGTCAGTGTCCAATACTGTTAGTAGTATGTGTGTGTAAAATTTAGGACCTGTATGTATTTAACAATCCTAAGTCTATGGCAGTCTATGGGTGCACTAACGCATCCATTGCATAGCATTAGTGCCGCTATGTAACGGATGCTGTCAGCGCATTGCCATTGACACAATGTGAACCCAGCCTTATTGACACCTCTCCTCATATTACAAGACTCGTTAAAGGGTTGATTGTGACTTGTAGGATCGCTACTTCCAATAGGTGGCGCTATAGAGTACAAGTCCTCTTTGTTTGAAGAGGCAATTTGCATATTAAAATTTCCCAGAGGAGCATTGCACGGCGAATAAGACTCCTTACCTCGACACGCCAGAGCTGGTATGTCACTCTCCACAAGGAGAAACCTTACCCCTTGTATTTAACAAAAGAATGTTTTCATAGAAAAAAATGGCGTGGGCTCCCGCGCAATTTTGAAAGGGATAGCCTAGAAAGAGACCATGGTTATTGCCCCCCCCGGCTAAAAACATCTGGCCCCAGCCACCCCAGAAAAATTCCGGCACTTAGCCTCTCTCTTCCCATTGCCCTCTAGTGGATGGCATATGGGGTAATAAGGGGTTAATGTCACCTTTGTATTGTAAGGTGACATTAAGCCTGGCTTAGTAATGGAGAGGTGTCAATAAGGCTGGGTTCACATTGTGTCAATGGCAATGCGCTGACAGCATCCGTTACATAGCGGCACTAATGCTATGCAACGGATGCGTTAGCGCACCCATAGACTGCCATTATGTAGCGCATCGCTAGCGCATGTCATAATCGGCATGCGTTAGCAATGTGCCGTCATTCTGTGACGGCCCCTCGGACGCGGTGTGCAGCGTTCGGGGGTCCGTCACCGCTAGCACAGATGAAGCATCTGCGCTAGCGCAATCGCATAACGCGATCTTTAAAAGGCACTTGCATTAGCGCAGTCCGTTTAACGCATGCATTGAGCAGACTGCACTAACGCAATGTGAACCCAAGACACCTATCCATCACTAATCCTAAAGTTTGTAAAGGGTTAAATAAACACACAGGCAGAATAAAGTATGTGTGTCACTGATACATTTATATATATATATATATATATATATATATATATATACATATATATATATAATGTATTCTATGTGTATATATGTATTGTTTGTGAACTGTCAGTGTGATTTTACAGTAGCCGGACATGAATTGCCGGCTGTTCAAAAGACACCAGTGCGTATAAATCGGACAGCACTTCCATGGTGCAAATGCTATGCGATTTTTTTCTCGCACACATTGACTTGTATTGGCGAGTCTTGTCCAAGAATCGCAGCAATACGCAGCATGCTGCGATTTTTTTCTCAGTCCGATTTCGGCTGAGAAAAAAATCGCAAATGAGATGTCACCTATTGAATAATAGTGGTCCGAGTGCAATCCGATTTTTTATCGGATTGCACTCGTCCGTATTTCTCGCAAGTGAGTATGAGCCCTATGCACTATCTTGGTCCGTTTTACACTCCGGCACTCATCCAAAATGTGGAGGAGCACACAGGGCTGTACATGGCACCAGTCACATCCAAACCGAGTTTTGGTGTTGCCATCTGAACCCAGCCTTGGGCCTTGCTCACACTGGCATCTAAGGCTATGTTAGAAGGACGACCCCCGTCCTTCCACGTCACCAATGTGATGTAACTCCACAGGCCCAGCTCTCTGGCGCCCCCTTTGTATCTCAGGTCAGTAAGGGAACTGCACCTAGAGCAAATGGCCGCCGGGGAGGGTGTCCTGTTACCCACTGGGTATTCTAAGATTCGTGATCAGAGTAAAAGCATCAGCCCAAGATTAATTTTATGGTTTAATTGCCTTAAGGGCGCACTAGATAATTACAGAAATATACAGTAAGCTATACAACGGAATTATAATGGATTTGCAGTCAGAGTAAAATACAACAATAATGTACCAGGCTTAGAGGTATTAGCTAGAGGTCAATATTACCAGGTTGTAGGGACATGTGGAGGCAGGGAGCTCTGCGATCCACAGGTGAAAGTCTTAGTTGCTGGACAGTCCCCCAAAACGTGTGCCGCTGCTCCCTTGGCAGTTCTGTCCCTGGTTGCTTCTTGGCTTCTGTGAGAATGAATCTTGATTCGGCCGCCCCCCTCACGCAGAGCAAAACTCGTACAATCAACAGGCAGCCCTGGCTACCGGCCTGACCAAAGAACTGAGACGGGCTTCCAGGGCTGCCGAGTGGAGATAGAAGAGAACCCATTCTACCGAGCACTTCAACGCATACAAGCAGTCCCTCGCCAGCTTCAAGTCCACACTCTCTGCCGCAAAACAAACTTACTTTGCATCTCTCATATCCTCCCTGTCTCACAACCCTAAACAGCTCTTCAACACTTACAATTCTCTACTCCATCCCACAGCACCTCCTCCCTCTCATTTCTGCTGAAGACTGTGCCTCCTTCTTTAAGCAAAAGATTGATACTATCAGAGAAGGCTTTGGCCCGCAGCCCTCAATGCCCCTCTTAGCCACTCAGCCCTGTTCTTCCAAAACCAGCTTCACCACCATGACAGAAGATCAGCTCTCCACTCTTCTGTCAAGATCACACCTCACCACTTGCGCGCTTGACCCACTCCCGTCCCACCTCATCCCTAACTTTGCCACAGTCTTCATCCCTACTGTCGCACACCTCTTCAACCTTTCACTTACAAATGGTGTCTTTCCTTCATCCTTCAAACATGCTTCAATCACACCCATCCTCAAAAAGCCCTCCCTCGACCTATCCTCTGTGTCTATCGCCCGATATCTCTTCTCCCCTACGCCTCAAAACTACTGGAACAGCATGTATATCTTGAACTGTCCTCCCACGTCTCCTCCAGTTCCCTCTTTGACCGGTTACAATCTGGCTTCCGACCACATCACTCAACTGAAACTGCCCTAACTAAAGTCACTAACGACCTGCTAACCACCAAGAGCAAGCGACACTACTCTGTCCTCTTTCTCCTGGACCTGTCTTCTGCCTTCGACACCGTGGACCATTCCCTCCTGCTACAGATTCTCTCATCTCTTGGCATCACAGACTTGGCCCTATCCTGGATCTCATCATACCTAACAGACCGAACATTTAGTGTCTCCCTCTCACACACCACCTCCTCACCTTGCCCCTGTCTGTCGGTGTTCCTCAAGGCTCAGTCCTAGGACCCCTACTCTTCTCCATCTACACCTTCGGCCTGGGACAGCTCATAGAATCCCACGGCTTGCAGTATCACCTCTACGCCGATGACACGCAGATCTACCTATCTGGACCTGACCTCACCTCCCTACTGACCAAAATCCCACAGTGTCTGTCTGCTATCTCAGCCTTCTTTTCTGCTCGCTTTCTCAAACTGAACATGGACAAAACAGAATTCATCATCTTTCCCCCACCTCATTCTACACCTCCACCAGACCTATCCATCAATGTCAATGGCTGCTCGCTTTCCCCAGTCCCGCATGCTCGGTGCCTTGGGGTGATCATCGACTCTGCCCTCTCTTTCAAACCACATATCCAAGCCCTCGCCACCTCCTGCCGCCTCAAACTCAAAAATATTTCCCGGATCCGCGCATTCCTCAACCATGAAACCACAAAAACACTAGTGCACGCCCTTATCATCTCCTGCCTCGACTACTGCAAGCTCCTACTGTCTGGCCTCCCCTCTAGCACTCTGGCACCACTCCAGTCCATCCTACACTCTGCTGCCCGACTAATCCACCTGTCTCCCCGCTATTCCCCAGCCTCCCCCCTATGCCAGGCCCTTCACTGGCTTCCTATTGCCCAGAGGCTCCAGTTCAAAACCCTAACCATGACATACAAAGCCATCCACAACCTTTCTCCTCCATACATCTGTGACATGGTCTCCTGCTACCAACCTACACGCAACCTTCGATCCTCTCAAGATCTCCTTCTCGACTCCCCCCTCATCTCTTCTTCCCACAACCGCATACAAGACTGCTCCCGGGCTTCACCCATACTCTGGAACTCCCTGCCGCAAAACATCAGACTTTCACCAACAACAGAGACCTTCAAGAAAAACCTGAAGACCCACCTGTTCCGACAAGCCTACAACCTGCAATGATCCTCAGTCTACTGAACCATTGCACGACCAGCTCTACCCTTTCCTAGTGTATTCTCACCCATCCCTGCAGACTGTGAGCCCTCTCGGGCAGGGTCCTCTCTCCTTCTGTACCTGTGTGTCCTTTGTCTAGCACATGTTTATTGTACCTGTCTATATTTTTCCCTTTTCATATGTAAAGCGCCATGGAATAAATGGCGCTATATAAATGTATAATAATAATAATAATGTTCACACTTTGCGTTTTTGCAGTGTTATTTTTATTTGTTTTTAATGCAAATTTTCATGTGAGTTTCACAGTACCGGAAAAGTTTATGAGATTTCATAAATCTCGTGTACACTTCTTGAGTTTTTTTTCCTGTTTTGTCAAAGAGCTGCTTTTTAAAAAACCGTAGCATGTCACTTCTTTCAGCGTTTTTGCAGCGTTTTTCATCCATTAAAAGCAAAAAACGCTGTAAAAACGCAGGTATCAGGTTTTGCATTTTTTTGTGCTAAAACCTGATCAGTTGAATCACATTACTTTTTTATGCACTAAACTTTATCAGCATGCACAAGACAAATGTACTCTAAGAAAAACACACCAAAAACGCCTAAAAAAGGCGCAAACACTCAGCAAAATCTGCTCTTTTGACTTTGATTCTTTACTGCCAAGAGAGTAGGTTTGAAAAAAGCTCATCAAAAATGCAACGTGTGAACATAGCCTAACACGGCCAAGTGCTGTGCAATGTTTTATTGGCTAGCACTCGGCCCAATGTTATACAGTCATGGACAAAAGTTTTGAGAATGACACAAATATTAATTTTTACAAAGTCTACTGCTTCACTTTTTCTAATGGCAATTTGCATATACTCCATAATGTTATAAAGAGTGATCAGCTTAACAGCAATTACTTGCAAAGTCAATATTTGGCTAGAAAATGAACTTTATCCCCCAAAACACATTTCAACATCATTGCAGCCCTGCCTTAAAAGGACCAGCTAAACTCTTTTCAGTGATTGCTCCATTAACACAGTGTGGGTGTTGATGAGGACATGGCTGGAGATCAATCTGTCATGATTAAGTAAGAATGACACCACTGGACACTTTAAAAGGAGGCTGGTGCTTGGCATCATTGTTTCTCTTCTGTTAACCATGGTTATCTCTAAAGAAACACGTGCAGTCATCATTGCAATGCACAAAAATGGCCTAACAGGGAAGAGTATTGCAGCTAGAAAGATTGCACCTCAGTCAACAATCTATCGCATCATCAAGATCTTCAAGGAGAGAGGTTCCATTGTTGGCAAAAAGGCTCCAGAGCGCCCAAGAAAGACCAGCAAGCGCCAGGACCGTCTCTTAAAAGTGTTTCAGCTGAGGGATCGGGCTACCAGCAGTGCAGAGCTTGCTCAGGAATGGCAGCAGGCAGGTGTGAGTGCATCTGCACGCACTGTGAGGTGGAGACTCTTGGAGCAAGGCCTGGTCTCAAGGAGGGCAACAAAGAAGCCACTTCTCTCCAGAAAAAACATCATGGACAGACTGATATTCTGCAAAAGGTACAGGCAGTGGACTGCTGAGGACTGGGTAAAGTTATTTTCTCTGATGAATGACCTTTTCGATTGTTTGGGACATCAGGAAAACGCCTCATTCGGAGAAGACAAGGTGAGCACTACCACCAGTCTTGTCTCATGCCAACTGTTAAGCATCCTGAAACCATTCATGTGTGGGGTTGCTTCTCAGCCAAGGGAATCGGCTCTCTCACAGTCTTGCCTAAAAACACAGTCATGAATAAAGAATGGTACCAGAATGTCCTCCAAGAGCAACTTCTTCCAACCCTCCAAGAGCAGTTTGGCGATCAACAATGCCTTTTCCAGCATGATGGAGCACCTTGCCATAAAGCAAAGGTGATAACTAAATGGCTCAGGGAACAAAACATAGAGATTTTGGGTCCATGGCCTGGAAACTCCCCAGATCTTAATCCCATTGAGAACTTGTGGTCAATATCAAGAGATGGGTGGACAAACAAAAACCTAAAAATTCTGACAAAATGAAAGCATTGATTGTGCAGAATGGACTGCTATCAGTCAGGATTTGGTCCAGAAGTTGATTGAGAGCATGCCAGGGAGAATTGCAGAGGTCCTGAAGAAGAAGGGTCAACACTGCAAATATTGACTTGCTGCATTAACTCATTCTAACTGTCAATATAAGCTTTTGTTACTCATATGTTTGCAATTATATTTCTGTCTGTGATAAAAACATCTGTCAAACACACATAAAAACCAGAGGGCAGCAGATCATGTGAAAATATAATATTTGTGTCATTCTCAAAACTTTTGGCCATGACTGTACTATTGAGCAGTGCGGATCCGCGATCATTTTTTCATGCTGATTTGCCATGAAAATACAATCGTAGCATGCTGCAAGTGACTCTGTAAATAGGACCACAAGCACCCATACAAGTCTATGGGTGCGTGTAGAACATCGGACAGCATTCATCATCTCCGCACCGGAATGTAGAAGATCGATAAATTAATTTCTCCATCTTCTCCACACTTGTGCTGCGATTTGAGAGAATCAGATCACACTGACACAACACTTGGATCAAACTCTGACAAAGTAGTTTGAGCGGAGTGTTATTAGCATAAGCTGACCAATTCTCATGCATGATAGAATATACGGCCATGTGACCTCTGCCTTAAAGCTTCATTCACACGACTGTGTTTAAACACATACTTGAAAAAATGGTACCTGTGAGATCAGTGTTTCATCAGAGATGGGTCTGTGAGTCCGACTTTACCATCAGTGTGTCAGCAGTGTTTTTCACTGATGCATAAATAAGTAGATGAATTATAACACTTCTCCTATACTTGTTAATGTAGTGTTAAATAAGGAAGGACAGCACACCGATGTTTGTGTTTTTCAAGTATTCATAGGCTTGTATTGGGCCTTTTCATCCATAATACCAGAAAAAATGCACGTTTCTGTGTGTTTTGTACAGCCACACAGTCCATAAAAAAACGAACATGTGAACAGCCCAATAGATCATAATGGGTATGTGTTGTATCTGTGAAAAAAACGGATACAACACTTGCAACAAGGATGTGTGAATGTGGAACAGCCCCCTGAGGAAGCCCAACGCGAAATGCACGTCCGGGCTGCTTAGGACACACACTTACGGGTGACATGGGTAAGCAGAATCCTCTTTAAGCTTTGCCTTCTGTCCTTAGGTTGTAATTAAGCTAAGGGTTTTTTATGCTCTCCCTGATTGATTGAGTCTGTCCTCCTGTGGTACAGTTAAGCATGTTTTTTGCACTTTTATGCACTATGCACTTTGTAAACTGAGTTGTAGTGTTCACTGGGGTTAAGATTTGCATAACCTATATCTGCTAACTTAGGCTGTGTTTCCATGGTCCGGAAACACAGCGCTTTGGACGGAGCGGAAAGTCCGCTCCGCCCAAAGCCCCGCCCCCTTTTGAACGCGCGCTCATTCCGTATGTGTTCAGGAACACATCCGGAACACATGCGGAATGACATGCTGCGGTCTAAAAAGAAGCGCCGCATGTCCGGAAACGCAGGTCTTCCGCCTGCGTGTTTGTAAGCATAGTGGAGACGGGATTTCTTGAAATCCCCTCCACTATGCTGTAACATCTGGACGCTGCGTGTTTGACGCTGCGCCAACGCACAGCGTCAAACACGCAGCTAATCCGGACTGTTTCCTGAACGTGGAAACATACCCTTAGCCTGTTTGGTTTCAGTGACTTATTGTGTCCATCACACAAAAGCTCTCTTTGCGCCTCGTCTTGATAAGCTGTTTTTAATCATGATTTTGTAGACTTTATGTATTATTATGTCTCTAAATAAAATTTGTTATACTTTCATATAGAATTCTTTGGAGTTTATTTTCTTAATTCTTATGGACAATAACTCCGTGTACCTGTGTAGGTTCAAATGAGGCCTAAAATGAAGGAAAAACATCATGCTGGTACTTGCCGGGGTTTTTACTAGCGAATGCTTATATTGTATTTAGACACGGCCATTTTGGTCCATCAATGCACCATTAATGAACGTCAATCAACTATACACCAGTCATTTAGTGCTCGTTTATCTGCGCAAGAATTTCCCCAGCGCAGTACTTCTCCCGTCTTCCAACTTAGGACTGGTTCATGGATCCGAAGACAAGGTAAACCTAAAAGCAAGGGGTGAGACAAAGAAGGCAACACATAAAGACGGATTCTTTCTGAATGCGTTAGACCTACCTGGAGTTCCATAGGCTCAGTCTGGAACTGGACGGGCTCAGTCAAGGGTTTGCCACCCACAAAAGTCACCCGCAACGGGTCTGGAAGGCGCTGGACTGGTATCTGGTAACGGTCCACAACTGCCTGCTGGATAAGGTTCCCAGTGACTCCAGAGTCCAGGAAACAAAGTTCCGAAAATTTTATAGTTCCGAAGGACACGGAGACCGTAATTTGCAGTGATGGAGAGAGATTTTCCTTACCTAGGGTAGCCTCTCCAACCGACCCTAGGCACTGGAGTTTTCCGACCTCTTTGGACAGGAACGGATCTGATGCTCAAGACTGCCGCAGTAGAAGCAACTCCCTTCTTGGCGACGTACCTGGCTGGCCAAACTTACACGATCCACCTCCATGGCCTCTGGGGAAGAAGACGGGAAGTTTTTGCGGAACTTGGACCCAGGTGGTAGGGCTTCTTGTCTCGTTTGGTCTCCTGAAAGCGCAGGTCTATCAGGGTTGCCAGGGATGCCAGGTCGTCCAATATTGTAGGCACATCTCATCCCGCCGGCTCATCTTTTATTCTTCCTGACAAACCTTCCCAGAAGGTGGCCACTAGAGACTCATTGTTCTAGGATAACTCAGATGAAAGAGTGCGAAACCGAACAGCATACTGAGTCACTGTAAGAGCACCCTGGCGTAGGCGTAGAAGAGCAGAAGCTGTCGACGTGACACGTCAGGGTTCGTCAAAGGTCCTGCGTAATGCTTCTAGAAAAAACTGTAAGTTATTAACTAGAGGATCCTCTCTCCCACAGCAGATTCAGCCTGGAGAGGGCCTCTCCAGCAAGGTGTGACATGATGAAGCCCACCTTGGCTCGGTTAGAAGTAAACATATGCCCCAGGAGTTCGAAGTGCAGCGTACAGTGGTTAATGAACCCCATGGAAGCGGGTGGGAGCCGCCAGGCGAGGACCTTTACTTACCGTGCAACTGGAGACCTGGATGCCAGTAGCCGAGACTGGTGCAGCCGAAGATACCATGGAATCCATGTGGGTAGACAAGTTGCGTAAATAGGACATGATCTTGTCCTGTTGATCCCTCAGACGGGTCACCTCTTGACAAAGCGG
The DNA here is from genome assembly GCA_033576555.1 of Oophaga sylvatica. NCBI lineage: Eukaryota > Metazoa > Chordata > Amphibia > Anura > Dendrobatidae > Oophaga > Oophaga sylvatica. The sequence continues at coordinate 286,352,443 of JARQOD010000004.1, read as the reverse complement.
GTTCCATGGCCAGAGCAATATGTAACAAATGGAAGCGGGGGCACAGGTGGTGAAGTTCACATTCGTTTATTGCTTTATGAGGGGAACCTCGGGACCATGGGCTGCGGAGCTCCGAAGTGGGCGTGACTAAATGAGCCCCAGGCAGCCGTAGTGAAACCCCTCGAACAGGGTCAGAATGGAATACCTGGGGGACACAGGTGCTACCTCCAGTTAGACCTCGGACACGTGGCAACTGTCCCAGGGGGACAGATGAAGAGACAGTATTAACGGATATGATGGAGCTGACCGGCGAATTCCAGGTATTTGGGTAGGAGCTGGCACTGGTGTTAACCGGCGGGTTCCGGGTATTCAGGTGGAAGCTGGCTCTGGTGGTACAGGCGTTGTCCAGAAGTTCAGATGGCTGAGTGGCAGAACGAGACGGAACTGAGACAGACGATACAGCTGTCATCTTGGACAGCTGGATAGCAGGTAACTGATAGTCTGTGGAAACAAACAGTGTAAGTGGAGCACTTGGCAGAACACTGCAGAAGCACAGACAGCGGAACCGGAACTAGCGAGAGTGGATAGTCGTTGCTTCGGTGCCCTCTCTATGGCAGAGGGGCCAGAAGTAGTGCACACAAAGAAATCATTAGTTAATTACTTTTTGAAAAATGCGCGTAGTCTCTTTAAGAGGCCTTAATCTCATACCAGGGGATGTGCTGGCCCTGCGCCAGGAATCAGGGGAAGTAGCAGGACAGCAGGCCAGAGACTGAGAGCGAAGGCTCTGCCGGGGTCTCGCTGAGGTATGGCCACCACAGCTAGAGGTTGGGGACCCCGCCGAGGGTCTCACTGAGGTACAGCCCTCACAGCGTGAGAACGGGAGCCCTGCCAGAGGTCTCGCTGAGGTACAGGCACAGATGTAACACCCAATTTATGAAGGATGCCTTGATATGGCAATTGGGCACACATATATTGGCCAATCTATGCGCTAAGAACCTTCCTTTCTTCATAGCAATTTTTGTAGATGCATATTTCATATATACACTATATAGCGCTTTTTTCAATTTTTTCTCCCATTTTCTATGGCAGCAATGCAGTTCATATGCTCTAGAGTAATCATTCTTGGTAAGTTATGGTGCAAACCTTAATCTTTTTGACATATGCTTTCTTTGGTTGGCACCTATTCACACTAGCTTAGATGTGCTGGTCCTTCTTTTTGTCTAATAGTGTGGGCAATACATCAGGCCACATTTCAGAATCTAAATCGTTAGTGCTAATAGTGTGCGCCATACAACAGGCCACGTTTCAGAATCTTAATTGTTTGTCCTAACAGTGTGGGCCAGATGCCAACCCTCATTTCCGAATATAAATCCTTTCTGCTAATAGTGTGGGTTATACACCAGGCCACATTTCAGAATCTTAATTGTTTGTTCTAATAGCGAGGGCCATACACCAGGACACATTTCCAAATCAAAATCATTCTGCTAATAGTGTGTGCCATGCACGAGGCCACATTTCAGAATCTAAATCATTTGTGCTAATAGTATGGGCCAGACACCAGGCCACATTTCAGAATCTAAATAGTTTGTTCAAATATTGTGGGCCAGCCAGGACTCCACATTTCAGAATCTAAATCCTTTCTACTAATGGTGTAGGCCATACACCATGCCACATTTCAGAATCTAAATCATTTGTGCTAATAGTGTGAGTTAAACACCAGGCCACTTTTCAGAATCTAAATCATTTGTGCTAATAGTGTGGGCTAGACACCAGGCCACATCTTAGAATCTAAATCCTTTCTGCTAATAGTGTAAAGGTACTGCCACACTTAGCGATCTCGTTAGCGATCACGATAATGACGCAATCGTTGGTGTGATCTCTTTTAGGTCGCTAGTAGCTGCCAAACAGGAGATCTCATAAACGACACATCAGCGGTCAGCGATCTCTTTAACGACTTTGGCGGTCGTTAGGATGTCATTAGCATGTACTGAGCGCTTCTGATTCATAGGAATTTCCAGCATCGCTCCTGCTCTCTGCGTCCTGCTAGCCTGCTTTGCAACTTCTGAGATCCTCTCTGTGACGCAAAAGAGAACTTACAGATATTGCGATCCACTCCGTGATGCAAAACAGTCATATGCGTCACAAACGAGGTCGCTCGTCGTTCGCAAAAGGTGCCAAACACAGCGATTCAGGCTCACCAGCGGGACGCCAACGATCAAGAAACGGTCCAGAACTCTAGTGAACGATCAGCGACATCACAGCAGGGGCCACATCGTTGCTACATGCCACACACAACGAGGTCGCTAACGAGATCGCGAAATAGTGACGTTTTAGTGATCTCGTTAGCGATCTCGTTTGCGATCTCGTTTAGTGTGGCATACCCTTAAGTGAGAGACCAGGTCACATTTCAGAATCTAAATCGATAGTGCAAATAGTGTGGGCCATACACCAGATCACATTTCCGAATCTAAATACTTTGTGCTAATAGTGTGGGCCAGAGACCTGGCCACTTTTGAGAATCTAAATCGTTTGTGCAAATAGTGTGAGCCAGCCATGAGACCCACATTTCAGAATATAAATCCTTTCTATTAATGGTATAGGCCATAAACCAGGCCACATTTCAGAATCTAAATCCTTTCTGTTAATATTGTGAGCCATACACCAGATCACATTTCAGAATCTAAATTGTTTGTGCTAATATTGTGGGCCAGACATCAGACCACATTTCCGAATCTAAATCATTTGTGCTAATAGTGTGGGCTAAACACCAGGCCACATTTCAGAATCTAAATCATTTGTGCTAATAGTGTGGGCTAGACACCAGGCCACGTTTTAGAATCTAAATCCTTTCTGCTAATAGTGTAAGTGAGAGACCAGGTCACATTTCAGAATCTAAATCGATAGTGCAAATAGTGTGGGCCATACACCAGTTCACATTTCCGAATCTAAATCCTTTCTGCTAATAGTGTGGGCCAGAGACCTGGCCACTTTTGAGAATCTAAATTGTTTGTGCAAATAGTGTGATCCAGCCTGAAGACAGCATTTCAAAATATAAATCCTTTCTACTAATGGTGTAGACTGTTATGTTCTGCTACAAGCACTAAGGAAAGAAAGGGATATCTGTCCCTACAATAGAACTAAGCTCAATCCCTACGATGTAACGGGGAACCTGATCCTGCGATCAGACCCGCTAAAGTCCTCAGCTAGTCTGAACGAAGACCCATGGGCGTACCCACCGTGGGGCAGGGGGGGCAGCTGCTCCCCCCTAGAAGCAGGGCCCGTCGGCCCCGCCGACATTGAACTGACAGTTCAGTGCCGGCTGGCCCTTTAATCGCGGGCGCAATGTGCTGAGTGAGGAAGGCCTTGCGGCCCTCCATATGCAGCACAGGCGACGTGATCGTCATCACGCCGCCTGCGCGCCCTGATGACGTCACGCCGCCTGTGCCAGGAGAAGACGGAGACGAGCGCGCGCATCTTCAGAGCAGCGGGGGAGATAGGTGAGTACTGGCTTTTTTTTTTGACACCGGGCCCGGCCTATTGGGGACTATGCTGCCTATGGGGGATTACGCTGCCTATTGGGGACTATGCTGGCTATGGGGGATTATGCTGCCTATGGGGGACTATGCTGGCTATTGGGGGATTATGCTGGCTATTGGGGGATTATGCTGGCTATGGGGACTATGCTGGCTATGGGGATTATGCTGCCTATGGGGACTATGCTGGCTATTGGGGGATTATGCTGGCTAATGGGGGATTATGCTGGCTATTGGGGGATTATGCTGGCTATTGGGGGATTATGCTGGCTATGGGGGACTATGCTGGCTATTGGGGGATTATACTGGCTATTGGGGGATTATGCTGGCTATGGGGATTATGCTGGCTATTAGGGGATTATGCTGGCTATTGGGGGACTATGCTGGCTATTGGGGGATTATGCTGGCTATTGGGGGATTATGCTGGCTATTGGGGGATTATGCTTGCTATGGGGATTATGCTGGCTATTGGGGGATTATGCTGGCTATGGGGATTATGCTGGCTATTGGGGGATTATGCTAGCTATGGGGGACTATGCTGGCTATTGGGGGATTATACTGGCTATTGGGGGATTATGCTGGCTATGGGGGATTATGTTGGCTATTGGGGAATTATGCTGGCTATGGGGGATTATGCTGGCTATTGGGCGATTATGCTGGCTATTGGGGGACTATGCTGGCTATTGGGGATAATGCTGGCTATTGGGGGATTATGCTGGCTATTGGGGACTATGCTGCTTATGGCGGATTATGCTGCCTACTGGGGACTACTATGCTGCCTATTGGGGACTATGCTGCCTATTGAGGACCTATGCTGCGTATTGGGGACCTATGCTGCCTATTGGGACATTTACCTGCCTATTGGGGACCTATGCTGCCTATTGGGGACCTATGCTACCTATTGGGGACCTATGCTGCGTATTGGGGACCTATGTTGCCTATTGGGGACCTATGCTGTCTATTGAGGACATATGCTGCCTATTGGGACCTATGCTGCCTATTGGGGACCTATGCTGCCTATTGAGGACATATGCTGTCTATTGAGGACATATGCTGTCTATTGAGGACATATGCTGCCTATTGAGGACATATGCTGTCTATTGAGGACCTATGCTGCCTATTGAGGACATATGCTGTATATTGAGGACAAATGCTGCTTATTGGGGACTATACTGCCTATTGGGACCTATGCTGCCTATTGGGACCTATGCTGCCTATTGAGGACATATGCTACCTATTGGGGACCTATGCTGCCTATTGAGGACATATGCTGCCTATTGGGGATCAATGCTGCCTATTGGGGACTATGCTGCCTTTTGGGACCTATGCTGCCTATTGGGACCTATACTGCCTATTGAGGACATATGCTGTCTATTGAGGACCTATGCTGCCTATTGAGGACATATGCTGTCTATTGAGGATATATGCTGCCTATTGGGGACTATGCTGCCTATTGGGACCTATGCTGCCTATCGAGGACATATGCTGCCTATTGGGGACCTATGCTGCCTATTGAGGACATATGCTGCCTTTTGGGGATCAATGCTGCCTATTGGGGACTATGCTGCCTATTGGGGACCTATGCTGCCTATTGGGACCTATGCTGCCTATTGAGTACATATGCTGCCTATTGGGGACCTATGCTGCCTATTGATGACATATGCTGCCTATTGGGGATCAATGCTGCCTATTGGGGACATTTACCTGCCTATTGGGGACCAATGCTGCCTATTGGGGACATTGACCTGCCTATTAGGGACTCTCACACCACACCAGTCTGAGCCTGAGCTAAAAGCGGAGTTGTGCCAATATGTGCACTGATGAGGATGAAATGATATGGATTGGCAAGGCTGCAGTGATGGGCAGTGCAGGCTGTATGTCTCTGTGTGGGCAGTTTTATTGCTGGTATATTGTTTTTGTAGCGCTGTATATATATTGGTATTTTACTAATAGCAATTTGGAATCCCTAGGAAATAATGATATCAAGAAAGAGAAAAATTGCTTCACTTGTGACAAATATGGAACCGAACATTGACCATCTCATTAGCTAAAATCAGGCCCATAGCTCCCATTGAAATACCAGTAAGTTTGTTGATTTTTAACTTTACTTGTTCTTTATTTTAAGTATTGTATTTGTTCCTGTTTATTTTTATTTTTTTTACTTCAAAATAAGAGTGTAGTATATGGTGTATACAGGTCATACACATCGTGTGCGGTATATAGAGTGTATATTCACTGCTGTATTATACTTTTCATATACAGGTTATAATGCCTCTTATTCTTTGTATAGAGGTGAGTGTGCCATGTATAATATATGGTATATACAGCGTAGTGTCGCATACACTGCTGTATTATACAATACTAGATGGTGGCCCGATTCTAACGCATCGGGTATTCTAGAATATGTATGTAGTTTATTTATGAAGATTTAAGAATAATGCAATGAATAAACAGGATTTTCCGGGTAAAATATATACATTATCATTAAATGTTATTGCTCATAGAACTTATATAGCGGCTGCTGGGGTGTATATAGAGGCTGCTGCTGCTGGGGTGTATATAGAGGCTTCTGGGGTGTATATAGAGGCTGCTGGGGTGTATTTAGAGGCTGCTGGGGTATATATAGAGGTTGTTGGGGTGTATATAGAGGCTGCTGCTGCTGGGGTGTATATAGAGGCTGCTGGGGTGTATATAGAGGCTGCTGGCATGTATTTAGAGGCTGCTGGGGTGTATATAGAGGCTGCTAGGGTGTATATAGATGCTTCTGTGGTGTATATAGAGGTTGCTGGGGTGTATATAGAGGCTGCTGGGGTGTATATAGAGGCTGCTGGGGTATATATAGAGGCTGCTGGGGTGTATATAGAGGTTGCTGGGGTGTATATAGAGGCTGCTGGGGTGTATATAGAGGCATCTGGGATGTATATAGAGGCATCTGGGGTTTATATAGAGGCTGATGGGGTGTATATAGAGGCTGATGCTTCTGCTGCTGTGTATATAGAGGCTTCTGTGGTTTATATAAGAGGCTGATGGGTGTATAAAGAGGCTGATGCTTCTGCTGGGGTGTATATAGAGGCTTCTGGGGTTTATATAGAGTCTGATGGGGTGTATATAGAGGCTGATGCTTCTGCTGGGGTGTATATAGAGGCTTCTGGGGTGTATATAGAGGCTGCTGGGGTGTATATAGAGGCTGCTGTGGTATATATAGAGGCTTCTGGGGTGTATATAGAGGCTGCTGGGGTGTATATAGAGGCTGCTGGGGTGTAAATAGAGGCTTCTGGGGTGTATATAGTCTGTTGGGGTGTATATAGAGGCTAGTGGGGTGTATATAGAGGCTAGTGGGGTGTATATAGAGGCTGCTGGGGTGTATTTAGAGGCTGCTGGGGTGTATATAGAGGCTGCTGGGGTGTATATAGATGCTTCTGTGGTGTATATAGAGGTTGCTGGGGTGTATATAGAGGCATCTGGAGTGTATATAGAGGCTGCTGGGGTATATATAGAGGCTACTGGGGTATATGTGGAGGCTGCTGCTGGGGTATATGTGGAGGCTGCTGCTGGGGTGTACGTGGAGGCTGCTGCTGGGGTATATAGAGGCTGCTGCTGGTGGGGTGTACGTGGTGGCTGCTGCTGGGGTATATAGAGGCTGCTGCTGGTGGGGTGTACGTGGAGGCTGCTGCTGGGTTTTACGTAGTGGCCGCCGGTTGGGGTACTTCCGCTGTGTATTACCCGTGTTCAGTAAACGTGACAGAAGTACATCAGACACTGTAACTGGCAAAACATGTTCAGTACATCATGGGCAGTTGGTGAGTCACATGACCACATGGGCAGAGTTAGCCCTGCGTCTGTCATGTATAGTGTACAGTTCCTATAGCGTCTTGTGCTTGAGTGCGAGGAAAACACAGGAGACATAGGTTGAAATGAAATGACTTGTATTACTTCATTACAAGCATGCTGAAAAGTTCACACAGTTTGCAGGAACAGCGACAGGAGACACAGCAGGCCAGAGTAACTTCAAGCACTACAATAAAACTCCAAAGCAGGTTCAGGATCTCTTCTCTGTACCGTAATTCCTCTGCAAACATGGATTCACCAAACAGCAGGTTTCCAGAGTCCAAAAGTGTTCCAAGGTTCCTCAGTAGGGAATAGCTGGAGTACAAGTCCAAGGCTTCCAGGAGTCAGGTCACAGACTGACTGAGGCTTGATTCAGGAGCACTGATTGTTCAGCTGAGGCTGCTTAAGAAGCAAGAGGGAAGAATCAGGGCGGGAACATGAAAACTGGAAACTCCATATTAACTGAGGGCAAGAGCTGCAGAAAGACAGAAAGCAAAATGGCCGACGGAAAACTGAGTTTCAAGGAACATGTTAACAGAGACAAAGAACCTTACATTACTCCCCCCTTAGGGACAACCTCCGGATGACCTCAGACCAGGCTTGTCAGGGTACCTCTGATGAAACTGGCGGAGCAGGCGAGGAGCATTTACATTATTGACTGGTTCCCATGAGTTGTCTTCCACTGGGTAGCCCTGCCATTTAATCAAATATTGCAACTGATTTCTGTACAACCTGGAATCTAGAATCCTTTCCACCATAAATTCTTCCTGACCATCGACCAGCACTGGGTCAGGGCAAGGAGAAGAACGTCCAGGAAACGTATTGGGTGTTGCAGCCTTTAGTAGGGATACATGAAAGACAGGGTGGATTCTCATAGTTCTGGGTAGTTGAAGACGACAAGCAACAGCACTTATAATCTTATTGATCTTATAAGGTCCAATGTACTTATGTCCCAGTTTAGACGATGGAATCTTTAATTTAAGATTTCTGGTTGACAGCCAGACCAAATCTCCTACCTTGAAAGCTGGTGCAGGTTTACGAAATTTATCTGCTGCTTTCTTGTACCTTTCCTGAGCCAATTCTAGATTTTCCTTTAGAAGATCCATATTCTTTTGTAAAGAAGTGATTCTTTCAGCCACTGCCGGCAAGGGCGTATCTATGGGAAATCGAGGAAGAATGTTAGGATGATAACCTAGATTGGAGTAAAAAGGAGACTGCTTAGTGGAGGCGCTCTGAGAGTTGTTATAAGAGAACTCAGCCAGTGGAAGTAGATCCACCCAATCATCCTGTAGGTGGCAGATAAAACAGCGGAGATACTGCTCCAGGGTCTGATTGGTTTGTTCTGTCTGTTCATTAGTCTGGGGATGAAAAGCAGAAGAAAGGTTTACTTTAATGTCCAATGCTGCACAGAAATTTTGCCAAAACCTTGAAGTGAATTGCACCCCTCGATCCGAAATGACCTCATCCGGTACTCCATGTAAGCGAAACACATTCTTAATCATCAAGTCTGATGTCTGTTTTGCAGTGGGTAAGCCGACACAAGGGATAAAATGAGCTGCCTTTGTTAGACGGTCAACCACCACTAGAATGGTGTCTTTCCCTTGAGAGGTTGGTAACTCCACAATGAAGTCCATAGAAATGGATCCCCACGGGCGGGACGGGGTGGGAAGAGGTTGCAACAGACCAGTTGGTGAGGAGCGAGGTGTTTTGCATCTTGCACAGACTTCACATGAAGTGACATAGTTTAAGACATCTTTCCTGTAAGTGGGCCACCAAAAGAAACGAGAAAGAAATTCTTGTGTCTTTAGAATTCCCCTATGCCCGGCTATCTTGGAATCGTGGATGAGTTGCAATACTCTCAATCTGACTGTTTCAGGTATATACAGACGTTGTCCCTGAATCCACACACCATTCTTAAAGACAAGACTTACGTCCCTTGGGGGTTGAGCCAACAAAGAATCCGAATGGTATGCTTCCTTGATGTCCTTAAGTAGGTCTTGATTATGAATCACTCCCAGGAATCTAGAGTCAGGAAGAATAGTCTTAGGAGGAGTAAGTGGACGTGTCTCTGCTGAATGAATCCTAGAGAGTGCATCAGCCTTTACATTGCGCGATCCTGGTCTATAAGAAATGACAAAATTAAATTGGTATAGGAAAAGATTCCAGCGAGCCTGGCGAGGAGTCAGGCACTTAGCCGACCGCTATAAATTCAAGGTTACGATGGTCTGTCAGGACGACTATTTGCTGTGCAGCTCCTTGAAGAAGGTGTCTCCATTCCTTGAAGGCGGCAATAATGGCCAACAATTCTCTATTGCCCACATCGTAGTTCCTCTCAGCCGAAGACAACTGCTGGGAAAAGAAGGCACAGGGATGCAAGACATTCTTCTCACCTGTTCTCTGAGAGAGTATAGCTCCAACGGCACAGTCTGAAGCATCCACCTCTATTATGAAGGCAAGCTCGGGGTTGGGATGTACTAAGATAGGTGCGGTGGTAAATTTATCCTTTAAACAGGAAAATGCTTCCTGAGCTTGCGGGGTCCAGGAGAACCTAGACTGTTTCCGGGTAAGTTGGGTGATAGGTGACACTACCTCAGAAAAATTCTTAATGAAACGTCTATAGAAGTTGGCAAACCCGATGAAACGCTGCACCTCCTTCACATTTCTAGGAATTGGCCAATCCTTGATGGCTTGGGTCTTGCTTCCATCCATACTAATCCCTTGCGTAGATAGTACATACCCCAGAAATTGAATTTCGGTCCTATGGAATTCACATTTTTCAAGTTTGATGTAGAGATGGTTTTGTCTTAGGCGTTCTAAGACCATTCTCACATGTCCATGATGTTCCTCTGTGGAGTTAGAAAAAATTAGAATATCATCCAGATAAATCACCACAAATGTATCTAGGAGATCCCTGAAGATATCATTCACGAAGTGTTGGAAAGTGGCTGGGGCGGTACTCAGACCAAAAGGCATAACTAGATATTCAAAGTGTCCATAGCGTGACCTGAAAGCAGTCTTCCATTCATCCCCAGGTCTGATACGGACCAAGTTATAGGCCCCACGGAGATCCAGTTTAGAGAAAATTTTGGCATGCCGCACTCTCTCCAACAACTCAGGGATTAAAGGCAATGGATAACGGTTTCTAATAGTAACCTTATTGAGTTCCCTATAGTCTATGCAGGGTCTCAGAGATCCATCTTTCTTCTTCAGAAAGAAGATGGGTGCACCTGCGGGAGATGAAGAGGGGCGTATGAAGCCCTTGGCTAAATTTTCGTCTATATAATCCTTCAAAGCTTTTAGCTCGGGCCCCGCTAGGGGGTAGATCTTACCAAAAGGTATCTCGGCTCCGGGTAATAATTCAATTGGACAATCATATGGACGGTGAGGAGGAAGCTGATCAGCGTTCTTCTTGTCACATAAATCGTCATAGTCCTGGTATACAGCTGGTAGTTCAGGGACTGACATGGTTCCTTTAGGAACAGAGCAAGCTGAAACTCCTTGACTCATCTGTTTCTCCGGAAAGTGTAATTCCTTGGTCTCCCAGTTAATCGTAGGATTCTGCGCCTGCAGCCATGGTAGCCCTAGAATGATGGGAAAGTGGGGAGAAGAGATAAGCAAAAAAGACATTTTCTCTTGATGATCTTTACCCATAAGGACCCTCAAAGGCTCTGTTTCTTGATCCACTGGTCCAGAAGTCAGTAGAGAGCCATCCACAGTCTCCATCTGTACTGGAGTAGCCTTCTTCACTGAACGTATCCCCTGTTTCAGAGCAAAGGAGATATCCATAAAATTTCCACTTGCTCCTGAGTCGATCATAGCAGAGCTAGACACCCAGACTGAGTCAACCCAGAGTTTGATGGAAAGGAAGCAATGAGAATTGTTTCTTTTACAACTCAGCTGGGACACCGCTGAGGAAACTTGAAAAATTGCAGCGTTTATACTGTCATCGTCCCCAGAACTAACAGAGTTTAAGTCCGAGAAATCAAGATCTCTTGCAGCAGATCTCTCTGGCTCGGACATGACAGAGCTCCTCTCGCAACACTCACAGTGAATGACTGCTGCAGTAGTCTTACGAGAGCGGCTGGGGCAGTTTATAATGAAGTGCCCTGACTTACCACAGTAGAAACATAGATTTTCCTTTATACGATGTTCTTTGCGTGCATCACTAACCCGTCTTTGTAAAGAGTCCACCTGCATGGGTTCAGGTTCTGGTTCCCTTGTGATCCTACTCAAAGGTTCCTTAGCTGAGGAGGGAGGTAGTAAAAGGTTAGTGCGATTATTTTCGAACCATCTCTCTTGTCTGCGTTCAGTCAGACGAGCATCAATACGGATACAATAGTTAATAAAGTCACCTAACGCAGTGGGAGGGTCGGCACGAGCAAGTTCATCCTTAATCAGTGGAGACAACCCTTTCCGAAAAATAGATTTTTTAGCGGAAGTGTCCCAAGTGGTATCAAGAGCCCATCTCCTGAAATCCAGGGCATATTCGGCTACTGAACGCTTACCTTGGCGCAAAGTTAACATGGCTGCTTCAGCTGTTGCACCTCGATTGGGGTCATCAAACATCTGCCCCATGGCTGAAATAAAAGCATCAAGGTGATTCAAACAATCATCCTCAGTCTCAATCAGAGGGTTTGCCCACATCAAAGCCTTATTGGTAAGCAACATGATTATAGTAAGCACTTTGGATCGTTCAGTGGGAAATTGTGAAGCATGTGCAGAGAAAAATAAATTGCATTGATTAATAAATCCCCTGAATTTCTCACGTTCACCGCCAAAACGAAAAGGAGGTAATTTGGGGATCCCAGAACTTGGGGTTATGGCAGGAGCCTGGGCTCGTTCCTCTAGAGCCTCAATCCTGGCTCGCAATTCCTGGGTAGTCTGTCCAAACACTTGCAAATTATGATTAGTGAGGTCCTGTAGGCTTGAAAAACGGGTTTTTAAAGTCTGTACATCTGAAAGGATTGTATCAGTCACTCCGCAAAGTTCCTTTATGCGGGCCTCCATCTTCCAGATCTTTTAAGGCAGAGGTGCTGGAGGGAGAAGAGGAAAGGAAAAAAAAAAAAAAACAATAGTGTTTACCTGTGGTAACACTCCAGAGTAAAATTTTAAGGGAATGCGCTCACCTGGAATGGTTGTGAGAAGTCACAACCACTGTCATCACATAAGGTATTAAACGGACATCTGATATCCACAGTCACAGCAGGCACGGCTTTCCCAGACCCAGCAGACACTAAACATTGGCTCCTGAATCTTGTCATGTATAGTGTACAGTTCCTGACCACAGACTGACTGAGGCTTGATTCAGGAGCACTGATTGTTCAGCTGAGGCTGCTTAAGAAGCAAGAGGGAAGAATCAGGGCGGGAACATGAAAACTGGAAACTCCATATTAACTGAGGGCAAGAGCTGCAGAAAGACAGAAAGCAAAATGGCCGACGGAAAACTGAGTTTCAAGGAACATGTTAACAGAGACAAAGAACCTTACAGCGTCACTGATTGGCCGCAGCCGAACCAATCAGCGACGTGGGATTTCCTGGACAGACAGACAGACAGACAGACGGGATAAGACAATTATATAGTAGATACAACAGTTCTAATGCTCCATACCTAATATGCAGGATAATGTACAGTGTATATGATGTAACCTGTATAAGATGTGACATTGGCTTGCCCCCCCCTAGTTTTGATCCTGGGTACGCCCATGCGAAGACCTATAGATGTGAGGAAGGGATCCCTACAAGCACTAGGGACTGGGATAAAAGATGGACACCTCCTAACAGAAGTTGTAGCAGTAAAAAGAAAAACAAAACAACATAGAACATAGAGGTCTGAAGACCAAGCAAAACTATTTGAGTAAGGTAACAAAGCACCCGGCTAGTTTAAGAGTAGAAATTACAATGAAGTCCAGCGAAGCCAGAAGGGCGGATCAGGACTAAATAGGCCACAAAGGTCATGTGACCAGCAAGATAGAAAAAAACTAACAGGAGAGTTCTAACAGTACCCCCCCTTCTAAGAGGATCCTCCGGATCCCCTAGGCCCAGGCTTACCAGAAACCTCCTGTGAAACGCTCTGACAAGTCTGGACGCAGAAACATCATTCGCCCTCACCCATGAGTTATCCTCGGGTCCAAAACCCTTCCAAGCGACGAGATACTGCAAACTCCCTCTATACCGTCTAGAATTTAGGATGCAAAAAATTTCATATTCCCCGTCCTCCACCACCGGGGAACAGTGGCAGAGGCATCTCCATCCGACACATCAGCTCTTTTCAACAGAGAAACATGAAACACCGGATTAATCTTCCAGGAGGTAGGAACCTCCAACCTAACAGCCGATTGGTTAACAACCTGAAGCACCTTAAAGGGCCCTACAAACTTGCTACCCAATTTTTTAGAAGGAATCCTCAGCCTCAGATTCTTAGAGGATAACCAAACCATGTCACCAATAGCAAACAAAACCTCTTGCCGTTCCTATCAAAGTACCTTTTAGATGTTCTGTTAGGCTCCTGAAGATTACCACGCACATCAGTCCAAACTCTCTCCAAATCACTGGAAAAATTCTCCTCATCAGGCACGGCCGATACCAATTTGGAGAATGACCCAAACGACGGATGTCTCCCAGTACAACAAAAAAAAGGCAAACAACCAGCAGAAGAGGATGTATGGTTGTTAAGAGCGAATTCAGCAAGTGGCAGAAACTCAGACCACCCCTCTTGATTGTCTGCCACAAAACAACGCAAGAACTGCTCAACATCCTGATTTTTCCTTTCTGTCTGGCCATTAGACTCAGGATGATATCCGATGAAAACGACAAATGAACTCCCAACCTGTCACAAAAGGGCGCCAAAAACGAGCCACGAACTGAGGTCCCCTATCAGAAACAATGTCAGTAGGAAGCCATGTAGTCTGACAATCTCCTTGACAAAGGCCTTAGCGAGAGTCTTAGCGCAGGGCAGTTTGATGAAAGGAACCAAGTGACACATTTGCTAAAACGGTCCACGACCACCCAGATGACAGTGAAACCCTCAGAGGAGGGAAGGTCAGTAATAAAGTCCATAGCCAAATGTGTCCAAGGTGCACTAAGGAACCTCCAGAGGGCAAAGCAACCCGCAGCAGGAGTATGTGAAGCTTAGATCTAGCACACACAGTCATTGACGCACCCACTTAATGACTTCCTTCTGCCATCCAGGCCACCAAAAATTACGACCCACAGTCTCTTGGTCTCAGAGATTCCAGGATGACCTGCCAACCGAGACTCATGACACTCAACAAACAAATCTCTCCTAAAGGTCCCAGGCACAAACAACCTCCCATGGGGAGTGTTAGATGGGGCATTCTCCTGTGCCTTAAGAATCTCATCTTCCAACACAGAGTCCAAAGCAGCAATCACAACCCCTTGTTGTAAAATGTTCTCCTCCTCCTCAACACCAACCATGGGAGAAAAGTTGCGAGACAAAGCATCGGCTTTCACATTCTTAGTACCTGGGATGTAAGTAACGGAAAAATTAAACCGCGAGAAAAACAGTGCCCACCTAGCCTGACGGGCATTCAAGCGTTTGGCAGCATCAAGATAGATCAGATTTTTATGATCAGTGAAAACCTGAACGGGAAATTCAGCACCTTCCAAGAGATGCCGCCAGTGTTCAAATGCGAGTTTAATGGCCAACAATTCCCGATTACCAATATCATAATTCAGTTCAGTCTCAGAAAAATTTTTTGAAAAAAATGCACAAGGATGTACTCCATCCGTGTTTTCCTGAGACAACACCGCGCCGATCCCCACAGAAGAAGCATCAACCTCAACCAAAAACGGTTTAGTCACATCAGGCTGCATAAGGATGGGAGCAGAGCTGAACCTCTCCTTCAAAAACACAAAAGCTTCAATGGCCTCTGTAGTCCACTGAACCGCATTAGCACCTTTCCTGGTGAGATCGGTCAGTGGTTTGACAATAATAGAAAATTTTTTAATGAATTTTCTATAATAATTGGCGAAACCCAAAAACCTCTGTAACGATTTCAAACCAATAGGCCTAGGCCATTCCTGCACAGCTTGAACTTTCACCGGGTCAATCTCAAAACCTTCGCTGGAGATAATGTAGCCCAAAAAACTAATTCTCTGTACAACGAACTCACATTTCTCCAGCTTAGCAAAAAGCGAATTG
The DNA here is from genome assembly GCA_033576555.1 of Oophaga sylvatica. NCBI lineage: Eukaryota > Metazoa > Chordata > Amphibia > Anura > Dendrobatidae > Oophaga > Oophaga sylvatica. Next base: position 286,336,942 of record JARQOD010000004.1, on the reverse strand, counting down.
TAATACTGTAATACCTCAGTAACTGTAATACCTCACGAACGCTCCGCCAATGAGACTCCAGATCCGGTGAATAAATCAAAATGTCATCCAAATACACAACCACATTTTTGCCGATCAAAGGTCTAAGGATGTCATTAATAAGATTCTGAAAAAATGCAGGAGCATTGGTAAGGCCAAAAGGCATAACCAGATTCTCAAAATGACTCACAGGAGTGTTAAAAGCAGTCTTCCATTCGTCACCCTCCTTCATGCGCAACAAATTGTATGCCCCCCGAAGATCAATTTTAGAGAACCACTTGGCCCCCGCTAACTGGTTAAACAAATCAGGAATCAATGGCAGCGGGTAAGGATTGCGTACAGTAATTTTATTAATCTCACGAAAGTCCAGACAAGGACGTAAACCGCAGTCCTTTTTTTTTACAAAAAAAAATCCAACAGCCACAGGAGACTTGGAAGGCCTAATGTGACCGGCGGCCAAGCTTGTCTGTATGTATTCCTCCAAAGCCTTTCTCTCAGGAATAGTAAGATTAAATAAACGACTTTTAGGAAGAGTCGCTCCAGGGACAAATTCAATAGTACAATCATAGTCTCTATGGGGAGGTAAAATCTGCGACTCCTTCTCAGAAAAAACTTTCCAAAAATCCTGAATAGGTACAGGTAGTTCCCCTTTATCCACAGCAGCAATACGTCCGTTACAGCACTTGTCATAACACTTAGAGCTCCAGGACTTAATTTCATTAGTAGACCAATCCAGAACAGGATTGTGCAATTTTAACCAGGGTAACCTCAAAATTACCGGAGAAGGTAAATTATTCAAAACTACCAAATCCAAATTCTCTTGGTGAACACCATTAATAGTGAGGGGAAATTCACAGACCTTGTGAGTAACATTCTTCAAGGGAGAGCCATCAACAGATACCACAGCAATAGGGATGACAAAGGTTTGGGTTTTAATTTAAGTTTTTCCAAGAATCCCCCATCAATCACATTCAGAGTTGACCCACAATCGACAAATACCCGAAAATCCATTAATTCTTCCTGAGCCGCAGTAGTAGTGGCAGAAAGAAAGACGCCCTTAGTATTTAAACAGGCTATACGGGTGGAACTGACCTTTTTTTTTTCTTTGTTCATACGAAGCACACAGTTCTTAATGAAATGGTCAGATTTGGCGCAATAAAAGCACAATCCTTCAGAAAACCTGCGGTCTTTTTCCTGAAAGCGAGGTGCCATCACTCCAATCTCCATGGGCTCTCCAATGTCAGTACAGACCCTCTCAAGACTTGGGGCTGACATGACATAGGATTTACTCTCATTAACCCTTGCACGCAGTCTCCTATCCACCCGTATAGCTAGTTGCATAGCCTCTTGCAAGTTACCAGTGATGGGATAAGCAATCAGCAAATCTTTAACCCTTTCACTTAGCCCTGCAAGAAACAAACTTTTCAAAGCTGAATCGTTCCACCCCACCTGAGTAGACCACCGTCGGAAGTGAGTACAATATTTTTCCACATTACCTGATCCCTGTCTCAAACGTCTCAATTCTGTCTCAGCTGATGAGACACGATGAGGATCATCATACAATAACCCCAAAGCAGAAAAAAAACTATCCACTGATCTAAAGCATGGATCACTAGGTTGCAGAGAAAAGGCCCACTCCTGAGGTTCTTTGCGCAAAAGTGACATTATTAACCCTATGCGCTGTGATTCATCACCAGAGGATCTGGGTCTCAAACGAAAATACAACAAGCAAGCATTTTTAAAAGAAAAAAATTCTTGTTGTTCACCAAAAAATAAATCAGGCAAACGTACCTTTGGCTCCACGAAATGTGCTCCAGAACAGCTACTCACGTGTTGCTGAAGCTCGGACACCTCCAGAGAGAGTCCCTGCAGGCGTTGAGCCAATTCCTGAACCGACACCATGTTGGAAACTGGTAATCTTTCCTTAGAGATATTTTGGGCTGGACTTACTGTTATGTTCTGCTACAAGCACTAAGGAAAGAAAGGGATATCTGTCCCTACAATAGAACTAAGCTCAATCCCTACGATGTAACGGGGAACCTGATCCTGCGATCAGACCCGCTAAAGTCCTCAGCTAGTCTGAACGAAGACCTATAGATGCGAGGAAGGGATCCCTACAAGCACTAGGGACTGGGATAAAAGATGGACACCTCCTAACAGAAGTTGTAGCAGTAAAAAGAAAAACAAAACAACATAGAACATAGAGGTCTGAAGACCAAGCAAAACTATTTGAGTAAGGTAACAAAGCACCCGGCTAGCTTAAGATTAGAAATTACAATGAAGTCCAGCGAAGCCAGAAGGGCGGAGCAGGACTAAATAGGCCACAAAGGTCATGTGACCAGCAAGATAGAAAAAACCTAACAGGAGAGTTCTAACATAGGCCATACACCAGGCCACATTTCAGAATCTAAATCCTTTCTGCCAATATTGTGAGCCGTACACCAGATCACATTTCAGAATCTAAATTGTTTGTGCTAATATTGTGGTCCTGACATCAGACCACGTTTCCGAATCTAAATCATTTGTGCTAATAGTGTGAGACTGATACCAGGTCACATTTCACAATGCACATCCTTTCTGATAATAGGGTTGGCCATACAACAGGCAACATTTCAGAATCTAAATCATTTGGGCTAATAGTGTGGGCCAGACACCAAGCCATATTTCACATTTCACAATCTAAATAATTTGTTTCTTATAGTGTGGTCCAGCCATGAGTCCACATTTCATAATCTAAATCGTTTGTGCTAATAGTGTGTGCCATACACCAGGCCACATTTCAGAATCTAAATCATTTGTGGTAATAGTGTGGAACGGACACCAGGCAGCATTTCAGAATCTAAATTATTGGTGGTAATAGTGTGTGCCATACACCAGGCAACATTTCAGAATCTAAATCGTTTGTGCAAATAGCGTGGGCCAGACAACAGGACAGTTGTTAGACTCAAAATCATTCTGCTAATAGTGTGGGCAATACACCAGGCCACATTTCAGAATCTAAATAATTTGTACTAATAGTGTCGGCAATACAACAGGTCACATTTCATAATCTAAATGTAAGGTTCTTTGTCTCTGTTGACATGTTCCTTGAAACTCAGTTTTCCGTCGGCCATTTTGCTTTCTGTCTTTCTGCAGCTCTTGCCCTCAGTTAATATGGAGTTTCCAGTTTTCATGTTCCGCCCTGATTCTTCCCTCTTGCTTCTTAAGCAGCCTCAGCTGAACAATCAGTGCTCCTGAATCAAGCCTCAGTCAGTCTGTGACCTGACTCCTGGAAGCCTTGGACTTGTACTCCAGCTATTCCCTTCTGAGGAACCTTGGAACACTTTTGGACTCTGGAAACCTGCTGTTTGGTGAATCCATGTTTGCAGAGGAATTACGGTACAGAGAAGAGATCCTGAACCTGCTTTGGAGATTTATTGTAGTGCTTGAAGTTACTCTGGCCTGCTGTGTCTCCTGTCGCTGTTCCTGCAAACTGTGTGAACTTTTCAGCATGCTTGTATGAAGTAATACAAGTCATTTCATTTCAACCTATGTCTCCTGTGTTTTCCTCGCACCCAAGCACAAGACGCTATAGGAACTGTACACTATACTTGACAAGATTCAGGAGCCAATGTTTAGTGTCTGCTGGGTCTGGGAAAGCCATGTCTGCTGTGACTGTGGATATCAGATGTCCGTTTAATACCTTATGTGATGACAGTGGTTGTGACTTCTCACAACCATTCCAGGTGAGCGCATTCCCTTAAAATTTTACTCTGGAGTGTTACCACAGGTAAACACTATTGTTTTTTTTTTTTTCCTTTCCTCTTCTCCTTCCAGCACCTCTGCCTTAAAAGATCTGGAAGATGGAGGCCCGCATAAAGGAACTTTACGGAGTGACTGATACAATCCTTTCAGATGTACAGACTTTAAAAACCCATTTTGCAAGCCTACAGGACCTCACTAATCATAATTTGCAAGTGTTTGGACAGACTACCCAGGAATTGCGAGCCAGGATTGAGGCTCTAGAGGAACGAGCCCAGGCTCCTGCCATAACCCCAAGTTCTGGGATCCCCAAATTACCTCCTTTTCGTTTTGGCGGTGAACGTGAGAAATTCAGGGATTTATTAATCAATGCAATTTATTTTTCTCTGCACATGCTTTACAATTTCCCACTGAACGATCCAAAGTGCTTACTATAATCATGTTGCTTACCAATAAGGCTTTGATGTGGGCAAACCCTCTGATTGAGACTGAGGATGATTGTTTGAATCACCTTGATGCTTTTATTTCAGCCATGGGGCAGGTGTTTGATGACCCCAATCGAGGTGCAACAGCTGAAGCAGCCATGTTAACTTTGCGCCAAGGTAAGCGTTCAGTAGCCGAATATGCCCTGGATTTCAGGAGATGGGCTCTTGATAGCACTTGGGACACTTCCGCTAAAAAATCTATTTTTCGGAAAGGGTTGTCTCCACTGATTAAGGATGAACTTGCTCGTGCCGACCCTCCCACTGCTTTAGGTGACTTTATTAACTATTGTATCCGTATTGATGCTCGTCTGACTGAACGCAGACAAGAGAGATGGTTCGAAAATAATCGCACTAACCTTTTACTACCTCCCTCCTCAGCTAAGGAACCTTTGAGTAGGATCACAAGGGAACCAGAACCTGAACCCATGCAGGTGGACTCTTTACAAAGACGGGTTAGTGATGCACGCAAAGAACATCGTATAAAGGAAAATCTATGTTTCTACTGTGGTAAGTCAGGGCACTTCATTATAAACTGCCCCAGCCGTTCTCGTAAGACTACTGCAGCAGTCATTCACTGTGAGTGTTGCGAGAGGAGCTCTGTCATGTCCGAGCCTCAGGCTCCAGAGAGATCTGCTGCAAGAGATCTTGATTTCTCGGACTTAAACTCTGTTAGTTCTGGGGACGATGACGGTATAAACGCTGCAATTTTTCAAGTTTCCTCAGCGGTGTCCCAGCTGAGTTGTAAAAGAAACAATTCTCATTGCTTCCTTTCCATCAAACTCTGGGTTGACTCAGTCTGGGTGTCTAGCTCTGCTATGATCGACTCAGGAGCAAGTGGAAATTTTATGGATATCTCCTTTGCTCTGAAACAGGGGATACGTTCAGTGAAGAAGGCTACTCCAGTACAGATGGAGACTGTGGATGGCTCTCTACTGACTTCTGGACCAGTGGATCAAGAAACAGAGCCTTTGAGGGTCCTTATGGGTAAAGATCATCAGGAGAAAATGTCTTTTTTGCTTATCTCTTCTCCCCACTTTCCCATCATTCTAGGGCTACCATGGCTGCAGGCGCAGAATCCTACGATTAACTGGGAGACCAAGGAATTACACTTTCCGGAGAAACAGATGAGTCAAGGAGTTTCAGCTTGCTCTGTTCCTAAAGGAACCATGTCAGTCCCTGAACTACCAGCTGTATACCAGGACTATGACGATTTATGTGACAAGAAGAACGCTGATCAGCTTCCTCCTCACCGTCCATATGATTGTCCAATTGAATTATTGCCTGGAGCCGAGATACCTTTTGGTAAGATCTACCCCTAGCGGGGCCCGAGCTAAAAGCTTTGAAGGATTATATAGACGAAAATTTAGCCAAGGGCTTCATACGCCCCTCTTCATCTCCCGCAGGTGCACCCATCTTCTTTGTGAAGAAGAAAGATGGATCTCTGAGACCCTGCATAGACTATAGGGAACTCAATAAGGTTACTATTAGAAACCGTTATCCATTGCCTTTAATCCCTGAGTTGTTGGAGAGAGTGCGGCATGCCAAAATTTTCTCTAAACTGGATCTCCGTGGGGCCTATAACTTGGTCCGTATCAGACCTGGGGATGAATGGAAGACTGCTTTCAGGTCACGCTATGGACACTTTGAATATCTAGTTATGCCTTTTGGTCTGAGTACCGCCCCAGCCACTTTCCAACACTTCGTGAATGATATCTTCAGGGATCTCCTAGATACATTTGTGGGGATTTATCTGGATGATATTCTAATTTTTTCTAACTCCACAGAGGAACATCATGGACATGTGAGAATGGTCTTAGAACGCCTAAGACAAAACCATCTCTACATCAAACTTGAAAAATGTGAATTCCATAGGACCGAAATTCAATTTCTGGGGTATGTACTATCTACGCAAGGGATTAATATGGATGGAAGCAAGACCCAAGCCATCAAGGATTGGCCAATTCCTAGAAATGTGAAGGAGATGCAGCGTTTCATCGGGTTTGCCAACTTCTATAGACGTTTCATTAAGAATTTTTCTGAGGTAGTGTCACCTATCACCCAACTTACCCCGAAACAGTCTAGGTTCTCCTGGACCCGCAAGCTCAGGAAGCATTTTCCTGTTTAAAGGATAAATTTACCAAAGCACCTATCTTAGTACATCCCAACCTCGAGCTTGCCTTCATAATAGAGGCGGATGCTTCAGACTGTGCCGTTGGAGCTATACTCTCTCAGAGAACAGGTGAGAAGAATGTCTTGCATCCCTGTGCCTTCTTTTCCCAGCAGTTGTCTTCGGCTGAGAGGAACTACGATGTGGGCAATAGAGAATTGTTGGCCATTATTGCCGCCTTCAAGGAATGGAGACACCTTCTTCAGGGAGCTGCACAGCAAATAGTCGTCCTGACAGACCATCGTAACCTTGAATTTATCAGGTCGGCTAAGTGCCTGACTCCTCGCCAGGCTCGCTGGAATCTTTTCCTAAACCAATTTAATTTTGTCATTTCTTATAGACCAGGATCGCTCAATGGAAAGGCTGATGCACTCTCTAGGATTCATTCAGCAGAGACACGTCCACTTACTCCTCCTAAGACTATTCTTCTTGACTCTAGATTCCTGGGAGTGATTCATAATCAAGACCTACTTAAGGACATCAAGGAAGCATACCATGCGGATTCTTTGTTGACTCAACCCCCAAGGGACGTAAGTCTTGTCTTTAAGAATGGTGTGTGGATTCAGGGACAACGTCTGTATATACCTGAAACAGTCAGATTGAGAGTATTGCAACTCATCCACGATTCCAAGATAGCCGGGCATAGGGGAATTCTAAAGACACAAGAATTTCTTTCTCGTTTCTTTTGGTGGCCCACTTACAGGAAAGATGTCTTAAACTATGTCACTTCATGTGAAGTCTGTGCAAGATGCAAAACACCTCGCTCCTCACCAACTGGTCTGTTGCAACCTCTTCCCACCCCGTCCCGCCCGTGGGGATCCATTTCTATGGACTTCATTGTGGAGTTACCAACCTCTCAAGGGAAGAACACCATTCTAGTGGTGGTTGACCGTCTAACAAAGGCAGCTCATTTTATCCCTTGTGTCGGCTTACCCACTGCAAAACAGACATCAGACTTGATGATTAAGAATGTGTTTCGCTTACATGGAGTACCGGATGAGGTCATTTCGGATCGAGGGGTGCAATTCACTTCAAGGTTTTGGCAAAATTTCTGTGCAGCATTGGACATTAAAGTAAACCTTTCTTCTGCTTTTCATCCCCAGACTAATGGACAGACAGAACGAACCAATCAGACCCTAGAGCAGTATCTCTGCTGTTTTATCTGCCACCTACAGGATGATTGGGTGGATCTACTTCCACTGGCTGAGTTCTCTTATAACAACTCTCAGAGCGCCTCCACTAAGCAGTCTCCTTTTTACTCCAATCTAGGTTATCATCCTAACATTCTTCCTCGATTTCCCATAGATACGCCCTTGCCGGCAGTGGCTGAAAGAATCACTTCTTTACAAAAGAATATGGATCTTCTAAAGGAAAATCTAGAATTAGCTCAGGAAAGGTACAAGAAAGCAGCAGATAAATTTCGTAAACCTGCACCAGCTTTCAAGGTAGGAGATTTGGTCTGGCTGTCAACCAGAAATCTTAAATTAAAGATTCCATCGTCTAAACTGGGACATAAGTACATTGGACCTTATAAGATCAATAAGATTATAAGTGCTGTTGCTTGTCGTCTTCAACTACCCAGAACTATGAGAATCCACCCTGTCTTTCATGTATCCCTACTAAAGGCTGCAACACCCAATACGTTTCCTGGATGTTCTTCTCCTTGCCCTGACCCAGTGCTGGTCGATGGTCAGGAAGAATTTATGGTGAAAAGGATTCTAGATTCCAGGTTGTACAGAAATCAGTTGCAATATTTGATTAAATGGCAGGGCTACCCAGTGGAGGACAACTCATGGGAACCAGTCAATAATGTAAATGCTCCTCGCCTGCTCCGCCAGTTTCATCAGAGGTACCCTGACAAGCCTGGTCTGAGGTCATCCGGAGGTTGTCCCTAAGGGGGGAGTAATGTAAGGTTCTTTGTCTCTGTTGACATGTTCCTTGAAACTCAGTTTTCCGTCGGCCATTTTGCTTTCTGTCTTTCTGCAGCTCTTGCCCTCAGTTAATATGGAGTTTCCAGTTTTCATGTTCCTGCCCTGATTCTTCCCTCTTGCTTCTTAAGCAGCCTCAGCTGAACAATCAGTGCTCCTGAATCAAGCCTCAGTCAGTCTGTGACCTGACTCCTGGAAGCCTTGGACTTGTACTCCAGCTATTCCCTTCTGAGGAACCTTGGAACACTTTTGGACTCTGGAAACCTGCTGTTTGGTGAATCCATGTTTGCAGAGGAATTACGGTACAGAGAAGAGATCCTGAACCTGCTTTGGAGATTTATTGTAGTGCTTGAAGTTACTCTGGCCTGCTGTGTCTCCTGTCGCTGTTCCTGCAAACTGTGTGAACTTTTCAGCATACTTGTATGAAGTAATACAAGTCATTTCATTTCAACCTATGTCTCCTGTGTTTTCCTCGCACCCAAGCACAAGACGCTATAGGAACTGTACACTATACTTGACACTAAATCATTTGTGCTAATAGTGTGGGAAGGAAACCAGGCCACATTTTAGAATCAAAATCATTCTACTAATAGTGTGGGCCATACACGAGGCCACATTTCAGAATCTAAATAATTTGTGCTAATAGTATGGGACAGACACCAGGCCACATTTCACAATCTACAGTACAGACCAAAAGTTTGGACACACCTTCTCATTCAAAGATTTTTCTGTATTTTCATGGCTATGAAAATTGTAGAATCACACTGAAGGCATCAAAACTATGAATTAACACATGTGGAATTATACATTACACTTTACAAAAAAGTGTGAAACAACTGAAAATATGTCTCATATTCTAGGTTCTTCAAAATAGCCACCTTTTGCTTTGATTACTGCTTTGCACGCAGAAAAGGTGAACGAATGGATTCTACATGACTGGTTCCCACCGTGGAGCATAGAGGAGGTGGTGTGATGGAGTGGGGGTGCTTTGCTGGTGACGCTGTTGGGGATTTATTCAAAATTGAAGGCATAGTGAACCAGAATGGCTACTACAGCATCTTGCAGCAGCATGCTATTCCATCCAGTTTGCGTTTAGTTGGACCATCATTTATTTTTCAACAGGACAATGACCCCAAACACACCTCCAGACTGTGTAAGGGCTATTTGACCAAGAAGGAGAGTGTTGGGGTGCTACGCCAGATAACCTGGCCTCAACAGTCACCAGACCTGAACCCAATCAAGATGGTTTGGGGTGAGCTGGACCGCTCACTGCTTCAATTTTGAATAAATCCTCACCAGCAAAGCACCCCCACACCATCACACCACCTCCTCCATGCTTTACAGTGGGAACCAGGCATGTAGAGTCCATCCGTTCACCTTTTCTGCATGCAAAGCAGTAATCAAAGCAAAAGGTGGCTATTTTGAAGAACCTACAATATAAGGCATATTTTCAGTTGTTTCACACTTTTTGTAAAGTGTAATGTATAATTCCACATGTGTTAATTCATAGTTTTGATGCCTTCAGTGTGATTCTACAATTTTCATAGTCATGAAAATACAGAAGAATCTTTGAATGAGAAGGTGTGTCCAAACTTTTGGTCTGTACTGTAAATAGTTTGTGCTAATAGTGTGGTACAGCCAGTATTCCACACTTCAGAATCTAAATCTTTTCTACTAATAGTGTGTTCCAGAGACCAGGCCACATTTCAGAATCTAAATAGTTTGTGCTAATAGGCAGGGCCAGACACCAGGACTCATTTCAAAATCTAAATTGTTTGTGCTAATAGTGTGGGCCAAATACCAGGTCACATTGGAGAATCTAAATCGTTTGTGCTGTTAGAGCTAGAGATCAGGCCACATTTCAGAATCGAAATAGTTTGTGCTAATAGTTTGTGGCAGACACTAGGCTATATTTCACAATCTAAATAGCTTGCGCTAATAGTGTGGTCTAGTCAGGAGTCCACATTTCAGAATCTAATTCCTTTCTGCTAATAGTGCAGGCCATATACCAGGTCACATTTTAGAATCTAAATAGTTTGTTCTAATAGTGTGGGCCTGACGCCCAGCCACATTTCCAAATCTAAATTGTTTATGCTAATAGTGTGGGAAGGACACTAGGCCACATTTCAGAATCTACATCATTTGTGCTAATAGTGTGAGCAATACAACAGGTCACATTTCAGAATCTAAATCGATAGTGCAAATAGTGTGGGCCAAAGACCAGGCCACATTTCAGAATCTAAATTGAATGTGCTAATAGTGTGGGCCAGAGACCAGGCCACATTTCACAATCTAAATTGTTTGTGCTAATATTGTGGTCCAGTCTGGACTCCACATTTCAGAATATAAATCCTTTCTACTAATAGTGTAAGCCATACAACAGGTCACATTTCAGAATCTAAATATTTTCTGCTAATAGTGTGGGCGAGAGACCAGGCCACATTTGAGAATCTAAATCATTTGTGCTTATAGTGTGGGCCAGACACAAGGCCACAATTCAGATTCTAAAACATTTCTGCTAATATTTTGGGCCATAAACCAAGCCACATTTCAGAATCTCAATAGTTTGTGCTAATAGTGTGGGCCAGACACCAGGCCTCATTTCACATTTCACAATCTAAATAATTTGTTTCTAATAGTTAGGTCCAGCCAGGAGTCTACATTTCATAATCTAATTTGTTTGTGCTAATAGTGTGGGCCACACACCAGGCCACGTTTAAGAATCTAAATAGTTTGTGCTAATAGTGTGTGCCATACTCCAGGCCACATTTTAGAATCTAAATCGTTTGTGCTCACGGTGTGGGCCAGACGCCAAGCCACATTTCCAAATCTAAATCCTTTCTGCTAATAGTGTGGGCCATACACCGGGTCACATTTCAAAATCTAAGTCCTTTCTGCTAATAGTGTGGGCCATACACCAGGTCAAATTTCAGATTCTATATCGTTTGTGCTAATAGTGTGTGTTAGACAACAGGCCACATTTCAGAATCTAAATCCTTACTGCTAATAGTGTGGTCCATACACAAAGTCACATTTTTGAATCTAAATCTTTTCTGCTAATCATGTGGACTACACACCAGGCCATATTTCAGAATCGAAATTATTTGTGCTAATAGTGTGGGCAGAGACTGGACCACATTTCAGAATCTAAATCATTTGTGCTAATAGTGTGGATCAGAAACCAGGCCACATTTCAGAATCTAAATCGGGTGTGCCAATAGTGTGGGTCAGACACCAAGCCACATTTCAGAATCTAAATCCTTTCTGCTAATAGTATGGGCCGTACAACAGTCTACAATTCAGAATCTAAATCGTTTGTGCTAATAGTGTGGGCCAGAGACCAGGCCACATTTCAGAATCTAAATCTTTTGCGCTTTTAGTGTGGGCCAGAGACCAGGCCACATTTCAGAATCTAAGTAGTGTCCGAGCAGAAGTAGGGTCCGAGCAGAATCCAGACCCTCGTCACCAGACGTTAACACATGGGGTGAACATGATCCTAATAGGACTCAGATACCTGAGGCACACGCTGACTGTACTGTGCTGTCATGGCAGGAAGAGCGAGAATAACTCACTATAAGTGGGAGAACAGAAAGCATGACGGTGTGCTTGTAGATCCCACTTGATGTAAATCAAGAGGCATGCAGCAGAGTAGCGCAGCAGAGATGGAGGAGGAAGACGAGAAGGTTACGTTGCGACTTGCTACAAAGACACGGAGTTATGCAACCATGACAAGCACTGCATCCTTAGCCATAACTCTGGCTTTGGCCAGCAGCAGTCGCGGGTTTATATTTTGAAGGGGCAGCAAGGGTTGCATAGCCTGGGCCTTTTTTGAGACGTCAAAAGATGACTCAGCTCACTTTATCTGCCAGCTTTGTAAAAAACACTCAGTAGAAGCAAAAATTGCAATAATTTGACTACTACATGCATGAACCAGTACATGTGTGGTCAGCATGCATTAGACTGGGAATCTCACTGTGGACTACCAGGCCTCACCCATCACCACCGGTCCCATCAACAGCATCTGCTGCTTCTTTCGCCTCTGTCACTGTGGCAAGTGTTCTCACACAGGTCTCTGTCCGTAGAACCTCCACTTGTTTATCCCCTACAGTAGAGGTGAGTGAGAGCCCATCAACTGTTACGGAAGTGGAGATGCCTGCTGTTTTTGTTTCACCTAGCACACCACATCTTTCTCAATACACCATAACATCTCCGCCTGCACATCACTCACAGTCCAGCACAGTTTGTCGTGTTCACCCTACTTCACCCTCTCTCAGCACAGCTGCCAGCCCTCGGTCCCACAGTTGTGGTCAGGTAAAAGATTGTTTCCTCCTACACATGCCAAAGCTAAGAGCTTGAACTTCACCATCTCCAATCTCTTGGCCATGGAAATGCTGCCTTTCTGCCTGGTGGATACAGATGATTTCCAAAAGTTGATGGCCGTCGCAGTCTCCCAGTACCAGTTGCCCAGTCGCCATTACTTCTCTAAGAAAGCTGTGCCTGCGCTCAGGGCCGGCGTCAGCACCCGGCATACCCGGGCAAGTGCCGGGGCCCTAAGCAGGCGGGGGGCCCACTCGCCGTCGGGCACCCCGGTGCCTGTTAGCGGATGAGAGCGATACCAGCACCGCCACTGGGCCCCCCGCTTGCTCAGGGCCCCGGCAGCAGCCGGCGCAATACTTACCTCTCCCCATGCCTCCGCTGCCGCAGCTCCGGGCTCCAGGGGGCGCCTGCAGGGCGCCCGCGCTTCCTCTCACAGCAGCGCCACTGAATGACGTCATCATTCAGCCGCCGGCTGTGGCAGAGAGAGCGTGGACGCCGGACAGGTGAGATGTGAGGTGTATGTGTGTGTGTGTGTGTGTGTATGTAGTGCGTTGTTTTGTGTGTGTGTATGTGAGAGAGTGCTGTGGTGCTGTATGTGTGATGGTGGTGGGGGAGGCAGTGATGATGATGATGGTGAGACAATGATGATAATGATGGGAAGGCGATGATGATGGGGAGGCGATGATGATGATGGGGAGGCAATGATGATGATGGGGAGGCAATGATGATGATGGGGAGACAATGATGATGATGATAGGGAGGGGATGATGATGGGGAGGCGATGATGATGGGGAGACAATGATGATGATGATGGGGAGGCGATGATGATGGGGAGGCGATGATGATGGGGAGGCAATGATGATGATGATGGGGAGGCGATGATGATGGGGAGGCGATAATGATGGGGAGGCAATGATGTTGATGATGGGGAGGCAATGATGATGATAATGGGGAAGCAGTGATGATGATGATGGGGAGTCTTTCCACAGCGCCCTTTCCTGAGCCGTAACAGCGCAGAACGCAGCACAGTGCAGAGGAGAGCTCCATATTTTGTATGGAGCATTATATTTGGCCCATAATACTGTATGGAGGACCATGTGGTGCCCATAATATTGTATGGAGGACTGTACTGTCCAGTCTGTACTGTGCGCTGTGAGGATTTGGCGGTTTCTGAGCTATTGATATCCCTCATGTAATGGAAGAAGTGAAGAGTTTGGCATTCTACTATACCCATATTTCTCTGCAGTATCTGTGCATCATGAATCGTGGTCTGTTAAAGGGGCCCACTGAGACTCTTTCGCCCGGGGCCCATAAAAACCTGGAGCTGGCCCTGCTTGCGCTACACCAGCATGTTACAGACAACATCACCCATTCTTTGAAAAAAAATCTATGCCCGGATGCATTTCCCCACTGACATCTGTATGAGCAATCACGGCCAGTTACATTTCGCTGACTGGGCATTGGGTGACTCTGGTGGTTGTGGGGGCAGGTGGCATGGGGCTGCTCCACAAATCTTCGAATCCCCAAGGTTTGTGAGACAAACCTCTGTATAATAATACTCTTTATTTTTATATATCGCTAACATATTCCGCAACGCTTTACAGTTTTACACATATTATCATCGCTGTCCCCATTTGGGCTTACAATCTACATTCCAAAAACATTGCCTATCAGTCTGTCTTTGGAGTGTGGGAGGAAACCCACGCAAACTTGGAGAGAACATACAAAGTCCTTGCATATGCTGTCCTTCATGGGATTTGAACCCAGGACCCCAGCGCTACAAGGCTGCAGTGCTAACCACTGAGCCACCGTGCACCTAGATATGTGGAGACTGCAAGTTGTGTCTCCATCTCATGGCTTGCCTGTAGTGGAAGCGGTGTCAAAGCCCCATTATGCTATTTCTACTCTGGGGAAATTGATGACACTTTAGTGGTGTCTGCCCCTAATTTTGAATGCTTGAACTCCCAAGTTGGGGCTCCTTCATGTTTGTTGCCTGATAGGACGAGCTGTGTTTGATCAGTAGAGCTTTCAGTAACATTACCACCTAGGCCACGTACACCTCGAACGCCAAGGCTATTTTCCCTTCTACCACAACCTTGCTTTTTCCCACCCATTCCCCTCTTGTAACCAGATGTTTCACAATACTAGGCCCAGATCTGACTGTCATCGATCACTAAATTAATAATCCGTATTTATTGGCTGATATAGTGTGGCTAGATCACAGAATTAGCACAAAAGATTAATATACACTCTGGCACCACTCCAGTCCATCCTACACTCTGCTGCACGACTAATCCACCTGTCTCCCTGCTATTCCCCAGCCTCCCCCCTATGCCAGGCCCTTCACTGGCTTCCTATTGCCCAGAGGCTCCAGTTCAAAACCTTAACCATGACATACAAATCCATCCACAACCTTTCTCCTCCATACATCTGTGATATGGTCTCCCGCTACCTACCCACACGCAACCTTCGATCCTCTCAAGATCTCCTTCTCGACTCCCCCCTCATCTCTTCTTCCCACAACCGCATACAAGAATTCTCCCGGGCTTCCCCCATACTCTGGAACTCCCTGCCGCAAAACATCAGACTTTCACCAACAACGGAGACCTTCAAGAAAAACCTGAAGACCCACCTGTTCCGACAAGCCTACAACCTGCAATGATCCTCAGTCTACTGAACCATCGCACGACCAGCTCTACCCTTTCCTAGTGTATCCTCACCCATCCCTGTAGACTGTGAACCCTCGCGGGCAGGGTCCTCTCTCCTTCTGTACTTGTGTGTCCCTTGTCTAGCACACGTTTATTGTACCTGTCTATATTTTTCCCTTTTCATATGTAAAGCGCCATGGAATAAACGGCGCTATATAAATGTATAATAATAATAATATGGTGAAATGTTAACTGGTGGCGGGACAACAGAATTATCACTAAATATTTTGATTATGAAATGAGGCCTGGTGCTTGAACCAGAGTGTTATCCCAAACAATATGGATTAGGAAATGAGGTCTGGTGCCTGCAACAAAGTATTATCCATTACTATTTGTATTATGAAATGAGGTCTGTTGCTTGCACCAGAGTGTTATCCCAAACTATTTGGATTAAGAAAATGAGATTTGGTGCCTGCACTAGACTATAATTCCAAACTTTTTGGATTATGAAATGAGGTATGCATCAGACTATTATCCCAACCGACTTTGATTATGAAATGAGGTCTGGTGCCTGCAACAGACGATTATCCCAAACGATTTTGATTATGAAATGAGGTATGCATCAGAATATTATCCCAAACGACTTTGATTATGAAATGAGGTCTGGTGCCTGCACCAGACTATTATCCCAAACTATTTGGATTATAAAATGAGGTATGGTGCCTGCACCGGACTATTATCCCAAACTATTTGGATTATAAAATGAGATCTGGTACCTGCACCAGACTATTATACTAAACAATTTGAATTATGAAATGAGGCCTGGTGCCTGCATCACATTATTAGTACAAAGGATTTATATTATGAAATGAGGCCTGGCGCCTGCACTAGAATATTATCCCAAACAACTTAGATTTTGAAATGAGGTCTGGTGCCTGCACCAGCATATTAGCCAGGCGATTTAATTAGGAAATGTGGACTCTTGCCTGCACACCAATATTATCCCAAATGATTTTGATTAGTAAATGTGACCTCCAGAATCCAGACTGCAACACAGTGTTAACCCAAATAATTTGGATTAGGAAATGGGGCTTGGTACCTGCACCTCAATATTTGTCCAAATGATTTTAATTAGCAAATCGGGCCTCCTGGCTGCACCCCAATATTAGCCCTAACGATTTTGATTAGCCAATGGGGCCTCCTGAGTCCTGACTGCAACACAGTATTAGCCCAAATAATTTTGAGTAGGAAATGTTGACTCCGTCCGTCACAACAGTATTAGCCCTAATGATTTTGATTAGCAAAGGGGGCCTCCTGGCTGCACCCCAATATTAGCCCTAACGATTTTGATTAGCCAATGGGGCCTCCTGAGTCCAGACTGCAACACAGTATTAGCCCAAATAATTTTGAGTAGGAAATGTTGACTCCGTCCGTCACAACAGTATTAGCCCTAATGATTTTGATTAGCAAAGGGGGACTACTGGCTGAACCTCAATAATAGGCCTAATGATTTTGATTAGCAAATGGGGCTGTCACGCTGTCTAATGATATGTATACAATGTCAGTAAACTATTAATACAGGAACAACACTCTATACAACAACTAGTATAGCAACATCAGCATGTAAGTATAGAATAGATTTACCTGACACGATATCTGCTGAACTCAGGGTTAATCTTGAGGACTTGATGAGCTGAAACAGGAAAGAGGTGGACCGGGATCTAACCTGACCCTAAACTGGGGTCCTAACTAATCCCTCACCTTGGAGGTACTGATAATGGTTCAGAGGTCCAAGTCTCCAACCTAACCCTGTCTCCTATCAGACCCTGAACCCTGTAATCAGTCCTAAGAAGGATCCTGACTACCACCAAAGGGATATGGGCTGATCTCAGCTAAATACACAGATTAGACATATAAGACAGACAGGATAGCACTCTCTTGCATACACACTCAAACACCAAAGGAACATAAATGGTCTGGGAAATAAACTCTAACCAAGTTGAGCTTAGAACAACTAAGGAGCTCACAACTAAAGTCTATACAGATTCATTCCTATCTGTGGTCTGCATGAAGGTTTCACTGGCAACTCCCCAAGCAGAATACCAGGAATTTAAAGGAAACCAATCAACAAATAATCAATTGCAGCCGAGAGAAACTGCACCCAGTCCCAGCACCGAGCACAGACAGAATTAACTCCCTAGCTGCCAAACACAAAGAAACAGCAGCTCAGCTGTGAGAAGTCAAAATGTGCAACCGCGACGATCTTCGTGGCAATGCACACATGACAGTACCCCCCCTTCTACGAGGGGCCTCCGGACCCTCAGGGCCAGGCCTGCCCGGGTGAGTTCTGTGGAAGGTCCGAACCAAACAATCTGCGTTAACATCAGACGCAGGGACCCACGTCCTCTCCTCTGGACCATACCCCTTCCAATGCACCAAGTACTGAAGGGACCGGCGATTCAGACGTGAGTCAATGATCTTTGATACTTGAAATTCCAAGTTACCATTGACCAACACAGGAGGAGGAGGTAGAGGTGACGGTATGACTGGTGCCACATACCTTTTAAGTAATGACTTGTGGAACACATTATGAATTTTAAACGTAGGAGGGAGGTCCAGACGAAATGCCACAGGATTAATTATAGAACTGATCCTGTACGGCCCGATGAATCTGGGACCCAGTTTCCAGGAGGGCACTTTAAGTTTTATATTCCTGGTAGACAACCATACCAGATCGTTCACATTCAGATCTGGACCAGAAACTCTCCTCCTATCAGCCATACGTTTGTAACGGTTCCCCATCGCACTCAGATTATTCAATACACCTCTCCACACAGAAGCAAGTGACGACGAGAAACGCTCCTCCTCAGGAACCCCAGAAGGGCCCCCCCCATTGAAAGTACAAAACTGGGGATGGAAACCATATGCCCCAAAAAACGGGGACTTACCAGTGGACTCGCTCCGCCTGTTGTTAAGAGCGAACTCTGCCAGAGGCAAGAAAGAAGACCAGTCCTCTTGGTTCTCTGAGACAAAACACCGGAGATATGTCTCTAAACTCTGATTCAGACGCTCTGTCTGACCATTGGTCTGCGGATGTAAAGCCGAGGAAAACGACAATTGCATCCCCCGACGTAAACAAAATGCCCTCCAAAATTTGGACACAAACTGAGACCCCCTATCTGACACCACATCAGAAGGCAACCCATGAAGTCTAACGATCTCCCTAATGAACACCTGCGCCAGAGTTTTAGCATTAGGGAGTGCAGGAAGAGCAACGAAATGTGGCATCTTACTAACCTGTCAACAACCACCAGTATGACAGTATTCCCTGACGACGGAGGAAGGTCCGTAATGAAGTCCATAGATAAATGAGTCCATGGACGCTCCGGAAGTTTCAAGGGTAAAAGGGTCCCAGACGGACGGGTATGAGGGGTTTTAGAGCGAGCACACACCCCACATGACGCGACAAAAGTTATAACATCTTTATTAGCATTAGGCCACCAAAACCGACGAGAAAGGAGATCTAAAGTAGCCTTACTCCCTGGATGTCCTGCTAGAGCAGAATTATGATGTGCCTCAATAACCTTTTGTCTCAACAGATTTGGGACAAACAGTCTCCCTGGAGGTCCTGCAGGGGCGTCCCCCTGAGCCTCTAACACCTCCTCCTCAAGCTCAGAACATACAGCCGACACTACCACCCCTCCTGAAGGATAGGAATCGGGTCATCCGTTTTCCCGGCCCCTGGGAAACTGCGAGACAAGGCATCAGCCTTTACATTCTTAGACCCCGGGCGATAAGTGACGACAAAATTAAACCTGGTAAAAAACAACGACCATCGAGCTTGTCTGGAATTCAGACGCTTAGCGGATTCCAAATACAACAGGTTCTTGTGATCAGTAATAACGGTAACCGGGTGGACTGCCCCCTCCAAAAAGTGACGCCATTCTTCAAAAGCTAACTTAATGGCCAAAAGTTCCCTATTGCCGATATCATAATTCCTTTTGGCGGACGACAATTTCTTAGAAAAGAAAGCGCACGGATGCCATTTACCAGGGACGGACCCTGGGACAATATAGCACCCACCCCTACGTCAGACGCATCCACCTCCACAATGAACGGCTGAGATGCATCTGGTTGGATGAGAACGGGTGCCGAAGCAAAACATTTCTTCAAAGAGGTAAAGGCTTGGCAAGCTTTGTCCGACCATTTAGAAAAATCCGTCCCTTTTCTTGTCATGTCAGTGAGAGGTTTGACGACAGATGAGAAATTACAAATAAATTTCCGGTAGTAATTAGCAAACCCCAAAAAACGCTGCAGAGCCTTAAGATCCCCTGGCTGATCCCATTCAAGCACTGCTCTCACCTTTTCAGGGTCCATATGGAAACCGGAGGCTGATACCAAAAAACCCAAAAACTGAAGTTCCTGTACGGCAAATACACACTTCTCCAGTTTGGTGTATAGTTTATTGTCTCGCAAGATCTGCAACACCTGTCTCACATGCTCCTGATGAGACACAAGATCTGGCGAGTAAATTAAAATGTCGTCCAAATATACAACCACAAACAGCCCCACAAGGTGACGAAAAATGTCATTAACAAAATGTTGGAATACTGCTGGTGCAGTAGTCAGACCAAAAGGCATGACTAGGTTCTCATAATGTCCCTCCGGCGTGTTAAACGCCGTTTTCCACTCATCCCCCTCTTTTATCCTAATCAGATTATACGCCCCCCTGAGATCCAATTTAGAAAACCATTTGGCGCCAACAATTTGATTGAAGAGATCAGGAATAAGAGGGAGTGGATACGGATCTCGAACAGTAATCCGATTAAGTTCGCGGAAATCCAAGCAAGGGCATAGGCCTCCATCTTTCTTCTTCACAAAGAAGAACCCCGCGGCTACAGGGGAAGATGAAGGTCTAATATGCCCTTTGGCCAGACTTTCAGAAATATAATCTTTCATAGCCTGCCTCTCAGGACCAGAAAGATTATACAACCTAGCTTTAGGCAACTTAGCATCAGGAAGGAGATTAATAGAGCAGTCATACACGCGATGAGGAGGCAACTCCTGACACCCCTCCTCAGAGAAAACATCCCCAAAATCCTCCAAAAAAGGAGGCAATGTACTAGGCACGACCGCACTGATGACTGTGTTCATGCAGTTGCTTTTGCAAAACTCACCCCATTGGCTTATTTCTCTGGACTGCCAATTAATCACAGGGTTATGTTTAACCAACCAAGGAAGTCCCAACACAATGCGAGTAGGTAGACCCTCCAACACATAACAAGATAATTGTTCCCTATGTATTGCCCCTACCCGAAGGTCAATGTTATGAACCTCATGAACAAAGCTACCTTGGCCGAGAGGCCTGGCGTCAATGGAGAATATAGGGATCGGTTTGACCAATACACTCAGATGCATACCTTGAGCCTGAGCAAACTGAGCGTCAACCAGATTAGCCCCGGAACCACTATCAAGAAGAACAGACAATCTCTCCACTCTCGTACCAACTACCACCTCCACTGGTACAAGGAACTGAGAAGAACTGGCGGATGAAATACATACTCCCAGGTTGTCGTCCACCACACAACCTGGGATTAACAGTTTTCCGGAGACTTTTGGCTCAACAAGGCACGGGATGGACATTCTCCAACAAAATGTCCCTCTTTCCCGCAGAAAAAACATCTTCTAGTCCTGCGGCGTGCCGCCAATCCCCTACTACGAAATGATGTCCCTCCCAACTGCATAGGCTCATCCGAACAGACAAGGGGAACCTCAACATAAGGGACTTTAGTGGTAGGTGGAGAAACAACAGGGAGTGGGGTTACCTCACCCCTCTCCCGAAGCCGTCTATCAGTACGGATAGCTAAGGCCATAGCAGCCTCCAGAGAAGGAGGAGACTCATACTGAGCCAAAACGTCTTTTAATTTATCAGAAAGCCCATGACAAAACTGGCTCCTAAGAGCTGGGTCATTCCACTGAGTATCTGTGGCCCATCTACGAAACTCAGAAGCAAATACCTCCGCCGGACGATCTCCCTGCTGTATCTTACGTAATTTTGTCTCAGCAAGAGAGACCCGATCTGGGTCATCATATACCAATCCCAGGGCAGTAAAAAATTGATCTACAGACAGTAGAGCCGGGGATCCCGGAGGAAGGGAAAATGCCCAGGATTGAGGGTCCCCTTGCAGAAGTGAGATAACAATTCCCACTCTCTGCTCCTCACTCCCTGATGATCGAGGCCGAAGCCGAAAATACAATTTACATGCCTCCCGGAAGGTGAAAAATTTGTCTCGCCCACCAGTGAACCTGTCCGGGAGAGCTACTTTAGGTTCAACTCTGGTTTGCTCCAGGGGAGACAAAACTTTGGACTTAATGTCCGTCAGCTCCATGGATAATCCCTGCAACTGCAGAGCCAGCTGGGCTACTGGATCCATGGTAACTGGAGATAATTTTTATGGCCAGTGAAAATGTCACGCTGTCTAATGATATGTATACAATGTCAGTAAACTATTAATACAGGAACAACACTCTATACAACAACTAGTATAGCAACATCAGCATGTAAGTATAGAATAGATTTACCTGACACGATATCTGCTGAACTCAGGGTTAATCTTGAGGACTTGATGAGCTGAAACAGGAAAGAGGTGGACCGGGATCTAACCTGACCCTAAACTGGGGTCCTAACTAATCCCTCACCTTGGAGGTACTGATAATGGTTCAGAGGTCCAAGTCTCCAACCTAACCCTGTCTCCTATCAGACCCTGAACCCTGTAATCAGTCCTAAGAAGGATCCTGACTACCACCAAAGGGATATGGGCTGATCTCAGCTAAATACACAGATTAGACATATAAGACAGACAGGATAGCACTCTCTTGCATACACACTCAAACACCAAAGGAACATAAATGGTCTGGGAAATAAACTCTAACCAAGTTGAGCTTAGAACAACTAAGGAGCTCACAACTAAAGTCTATACAGATTCATTCCTATCTGTGGTCTGCATGAAGGTTTCACTGGCAACTCCCCAAGCAGACAACCAGGAATTTAAAGGAAACCAATCAACAAATAATCAATTGCAGCCGGGAGAAACTGCACCCAGTCCCAGCACCGAGCACAGACAGAATTAACTCCCTAGCTGCCAAACACAAAGAAACAGCAGCTCAGCTGTGAGAAGTCAAAATGTGCAACCGCGACGATCTTCGTGGCAATGCACACATGACAGGGGCCTCCTGAGTCCTGACTGCAACACTGTTTTAGCTCAAATGATTTCAGTAGGAAATGTGGACTCTTGCCTGCACAACACTATAAGCACAAACTAGGTAGATGCTGGAAGGTAAATTTCACATAGGACAGGATCTTACCTATCTATATGACAAGTTAATTTACAGCAGCAGCAGCAGGAGTGGCCTCCACTTTTTATATGGAGAGGGACATGTGACTTTGGCAGCCAATGACAGAAGCCCTTGTGTCATGCATGACGTTGTGAATTGTTTCTGCGCCCTGATTGGCTGCCAGTAAAAAAAAAATGACATTCCTCCTCTCCTTTGACCTATACACACCCCTCTCATAAAACACGTCTCCCACTCTCATAATACAGAACCACTATCCTAGCCAAAGTCATAACAAAAGCATTAGTAGAAATGACTTTGAGGAAAAATGTTCGGAAAACCAAACACGAATCCAAATGTGCTACGTTCGTGCTCAATCTGAGATTGGCAAACATTTTCTGAACAAGTTCGCTCATGTCTAATACTGAACATAAATGGTGCATGTTTAAGGAAATACTACTAGAATCCTGTAGAAAACTTATACCCTTTGGTAATAAAATATCTACAAATAAAGAAACTCTTATGGATAAATAAGACCATACAAAGTTTAATAAGACAAAAACAACGAGCATTCAGAATCTTGAAGAAAGAATACAGAAATAGCATTTCAGGAGTATAAAGATCTCAATAAGAAATGTCAGAAAGGAGATCAAGCTAGCAAAGTTATCTAAAGAGAAACAAATCGCCAGCGACATTAAAATACAAACTTTTTTTTATAAATACATCAATATGCATCAATGCCAAAAAGAAAAAAGCAGATGACATTTGCCCCTTAAAAGATGATAAGATAGTTATAGAGAACAAAGTAAAGGCTTAGATATTAAACAATTACCCTATATACTCGAGTATAAGCCGAGATTTTCAGCCCATTTTTTAGGGCTGAAAGTCCCCCTCTCGGCTTATACTCGAGTCATATACAGGGGGGAAGCGGCGCGCAGCTGTTCTATATACTCACCCCTCCGCCGGCGCGGTTTCTGCAGCCCCTGCTCTTCTCTCACGGTCTCCGGCTCCTGTGTTCAGCGGTCAGGTGGTACCGCTCATTAAAGTCATGAATATGCAGATATTCATGACTTTAATGAGCGGTATCACGTGACCGCTGAACACTGGCGCCGGAGACCGAGGGAGAAGAGCAGGGCAGAGACGCGCCGGTGGAAGGGTGAGTATAAGCGATATTTACCTGTCCCGTTCCACCGCTGCTCGCCGCTGTGTCCTCGGGTCCTCTTGCTGCGATGTTCAGGCAGAGGGCGCGATGATGTGGTTACTGCGCGCCGCGCCCTCTGCCTAATCATTCACTGCTGGAGGACCCGGAAGACAGCGGCGCTCAGCGGTGGAATGGGACAGGTAAATATCGCAGGTGCCGGGGCCCTGAGCGAGCGGTGACACCGGCACCTGTCCCTCATAGCGCACCGGTGTCCCCGCCTGCTCAGGACACCGGCACCTGGCCCCCAGCGACGAGAGGTGAGTATGTCTTTTTTTTGCAGCAGCAGCTGCGGCGGAAGCATAAGGGGTCTATTCAATGCAGCATCTATGGGGGCATAATCTATGGAGCATCTATGGGGGTATAATCTAAGTAGCATCTATGGGGGCATGATCTATGGGGGCACAGTCTATGGAGCATCTATGGGGCATAATACATGGGGCATCTATGGGGGCATAATCTAAGGAGCATCTATGGGGGCATAATCTATGGGGCATCTATGGGGGCACAATCTGTGGAGCATCTATGGGGCATATTCTATGGAGCATCTATGGGGGCATAATCTATGGAGCATCTATGGGGCATAATCTATAGGGGCACAATCTATGGAGCATCTATGGGGGCATAATACATGGGGCATCTATGGGGCACAATTTACGGAGCATCTGTGGGGGCACAATCTATGGAGCATCTATGGGGCACAATACATGGGCAGCATATGGGGCACAATCTATGGAGCATCTTGTGGGGCACAATACATGGGCAGCATATGGACACAATACATGGGCAGCATATGGGGCACAATACATGGGCAGCATATGGGGCACAATACAGTCATGGCCAAAAGTTTTGAGAATGACACAAATATTATATTTTCACATGATCTGCTGCCCTCTGGTTTTTATGTGTGTTTGACAGATGTTTTTATCACAACATAAATATAATTGCAAACATATGAGTAACAAAAGCTTATATTGACAGTTAGAATGAGTTAATGCAGCAAGTCAATATTTGCAGTGTTGACCTTTCTTCTTCAGGACCTCTGCAATTCTCCATGGCATGGTCTCAATCAACTTCTGGACCAAATCCTGACTGATAGCAGTCCATTCTTGCACAATCAATGCTTTCATTATGTCAGAATTTTTAGGTTTTTGATTGTCCACCCATCTCTTGATGATTGACCACAAGTTCTCAATGGGATTAAGATCTGGGGAGTTTCCAGGCCATGGACCCAAAATCTCTATGTTTTGTTCCCTGCTTTATGGCAAGGTGCTCCATCATGCTGGAAAAGGCATTGTTGATCGCCAAACTGCTCTTGGAGGGTTGAGAGAAGTTGCTCTTGGAGGACATTCTGGTACCATTCTTTATTCATGGCTGTGTTTTTAGGCAAGACTGTGAGAGAGCCGATTCCCTTGGCTGAGAAGCAACCCCACACATGAATGGTTTCAAGATGCTTAACAGTTGGCATGAGACAAGACTGGTGGTAGCGCTCACCTTGTCTTCTCCGAATGAGGCGTTTTCCTGATGTCCCAAACAATCGAAAAGGGGATTCATCAGAGAAAATAACTTTACCCCAGTCCTCAGCAGTCCATTGCCTGTACCTTTTGCAGAATATCAGTCTGTCCATGATGTTTTTTCTGGAGAGAAGTGGCTTCTTTGCTGCCCTCCTTGAGACCAGGCCTTGCTCCAAGAGTCTCCGCCTCACAGTGCGTGCAGATGCACTCACACCTGCCTGCTGCCATTCCTGAGCAAGCTCTGCACTGCTGGTAGCCCGATCCCGCAGCTGAAACACTTTTAAGAGACGGTCCTGGCGCTTGCTGGTCTTTCTTGGGCGCCCTGGAGCCTTTTTGGCAACAATGGAACCTCTTTCCTTGAAGTTCTTGATGATGCGATAGATTGTTGACTGAGGTGCAATCTTTCTAGCTGCGATACTCTTCCCTGTTAGGCCATTTTTGTGCATTGCAATGATAACTGCACGTGTTTCTTTAGAGATAACCATGGTTAACAGAAGAGAAACAATGATGCCAAGCACCAACCTCCTTTTAAAGTGTCCAGTGGTGTCATTCTTACTTAATCATGACAGATTGATCTCCAGCCATGTCCTCATCAACACCCACACCTGTGTTAATGGAGCAATCACTGAAAAGTGGTTAGCTGGTCCTTTTAAGGCAGGGCTGCAATGATGTTGAAATGTGTTTTGGGGGATAAAGTTCATTTTCTAGTCAAATATTGACTTTGCAAGTAATTGCTGTTAAGCTGATCACTCTTTATAACATTCTGGAGTATATGCAAATTGCCATTAGAAAAAGTGAAGCAGTAGACTTTGTAAAAATTAATATTTGTGTCATTCTCAAAACTTTTGTCCATGACTGTACATGGAGCATCTTGCGGGGCATAATACATGGGGCAGCATATGGGGCACAATATATAGAGCATCTTGTGGGGCATAATACATGGGGCAGCATATAGGGCATAATCTCATTTTCTACCCTAGACTTATACTCGAGTCGATAAGTTTTCCCAGTTTTTTTGTGGCAAAATTGGGGGGGTCGGCTTATACTCGGGTCGGCTTATACTCGAGTATATACGGTACTTTTCATCTGTGTTCACTAATGAACTAACTGTTCCAGGGATCATCCAACAAGGCAAAAATCAAAGTTCACCACCACAGGATTGGAGGATGGCTGATGTCAACTACCATCCTGTAAGAGTTACCCAGTTACTCACCCGAGGATCGCATTGCAATGCTCGGACAAGCAGTCTGCTCTCCTGACATGAGCATGACCACATGTATTTCTATGCAGCTGTCACTCTTAGGTCAGGAGAGCAGACTACCAGTCCGAGGATAGCGATGCGTTCCTTGAGGCATATGGTAGTATGACTAAATCAGTGATGCCAGTGCAAAGAGGTTGGCAGGATTATGGGCAGGGGAAGGGGTGAATATTCATTTTCAATTTACTTATGCTTGACTTGCCGGCGGAAGATAATACATTTCTCTGGGGCTTATAGGCTTACAGGAATACAACGAGGCCATGTAGAGAAATAAAAGGGCAGCCCAGGCCCTATATCAGGATACTATTAGTATACTACAAAAAATTACCTGACCGACTCCCTTTAATGCCATATAGGATTCCTCAAGGCTGTTGAGATGTGATCTTAAAGGAGGTTAGGCGGATGCTAAACCTCGGGGTAATTGAGGAGTCAAAGAGTGGGTAGGAATGCCCCATAGTGTTAGTGCCAAAGCAAGATGGGGAATGGTGATTCTGTAATGACTACCAAAAATTTCATGAGGTCTCTAAGTTTGATGCCTTTCTGATAGCCTGTGTAGATGAGCTTATTGAAAGGATTGAGGCAGCTCGGTATATATCATCACCTTAGATCTCACAAAAAGGTACTGGAAGATTCCCCTATCCAAGGAGGCCAATAAAAAGACGGCCTTTTCAGGGGCAGATTGATGTTATTTACCCCTTCACCACAAAGACTGAGTTTAACTTCTGAACAGGCCAAATTTTACAATTCTGACCAGTGTCACTTTATGTGGTAATAACTCTGGAATGCTTCAACGGATCCCACTGTTCCTGAGATTGTTTTCTTGTGATATATTGTGCTTTATAATAGTGGTAAAATTTGTTTGATATGACTTGCATTTATTTGTGAAAATATCGGAAATTTTGTGAAAATTTGGAAAATGTTGCAATTTTCAAACTTTTAATTTGTATGCACTTAAATCAGAGCGTTCTGTCACACAAAGTAGTTAATAACTAACATTTACCTTACCACATGTCTAATTTACATGTATGTAAAAATGTAATTATTTTTGTTTCACTGCCAAATGGTGTAAAATTCTGTGACCACCTGTGGTGTCAACATGATCATTGCACCCCTAGATTAATTAATCAAGAGAAATATTTTGTAAAATTGGGTCACTTATGAAGAGTTCTGCTGTTCTGGCATCTCAGGGGCTCTCCTAATGGGTCATGGCACCCTCAAACGCTTCTTCACTTTTGAGCTTTGCACTGTGCCTCAAAAGTAGTTCACGATTACATGTAGGGTTTTGGCACACTCTGGAGAAATTGCACAACAAACTGAGATGTCCATTTTTTCCTATTAGCCCTTATAAAAATTAAATAATTTGGGCTAAAACAACATTTTGGTTGGAAGAAATTTAATTATTCTTTCTTCACCGTCCAGTAGTATAAATTTCTGTGACACACCTGTGGTGTCAATATAATCACTGCACTCTTAGATGAATTCAATGAGAGGTGTAGTTTGTAGAATGACATCCAAATTGGGGATTTTCTGTTGTTCTGGCACCTCAGGAGCTTTGCCAATGTGACATGGCACACTCAAACCATTCCAGCTAAATCTGAACTTGAATATGGTGCTTCTGCTTTGCACTATGCCTCAAAAGTAGTTTTCGACCACATATGGGGTATTGACACACTCAGGAGAAATTGCAAAACAAATTTTGGTGTCCATTTTCTCCTGTTACCCTTGAGAAAATAAAAAAATTGGAGCTAAAAGAAACGTTTTGCAGGAAAAATGTGTTGTGTTTTTTTCTTTGCTATATGTTATAAACTTCTGTGAAGCACCTGGGGGTTCAAGAATCTTACCACACATCTAGATAAGTTCCTTGAGGGAAGTTCCTTGAGATTGCATATCTTGGCCAAAATATCAACTAATATCTCACATATTTTTATATGTATTTTTCTGCACTTTATTTTTCAGGGTGCAGCCAGGCCCATTTGGTCTTGTAAACTGTGGTGTCTGTTCACATGGGATGCATTTGGATAGCGCTGGGCAGCCCGCCTAATCTAACAGTATGGGCGTCACTAACAGGCTGTAAACCAGATACTGTGCATTACCATTGTGTGAACAGCACCGCATACAAGTCTTATTGTGCAATAACATGCTAAGCAACCACCCCCTTCATGCATTGGTAGGCTGTGAGTTGTTGTCTCATCAGTAAATTTGCACCTGTGTTACTGCCATCTTAACTATATGGGTCGGCTGCATTTGTCTGGAGGCCTGGGCAGGTAAACATCACTGCCTTCTTTCTGCTGGTTTTTGAAGTTCCTTGAAGGGTCTAGTTTCCAAAATGGTATCACTTGTGGAGAGTTGTCACTGTTTAGGCACATCAGGGGCCCTTCAAATGTAACATTGCATCCGCTCGATTCCAGCCAACTTTACGTTCAAAACGTCAAACGGTGCTCCTTTTCTTCCGAGCCCTGCCATGCGCCCAAACAGTGGTGTATCTGTGTACTCAGGAGAAATTGTACAACAAATATTGGGGTTCATTTCCTCCTGATACCCTTGTGAAAATAAAACAATTGGGTCCTAATTAAAAATTTTGTGAACAAAAGTTAAATGTTCAATTTTCCTTCCGCATTGATTCAGTTCCTGTGAAGCACCTAAAGGGTTAATAAACTTCTTGAATGTGGTATTGAACACCTTGAGGGGTGCAGTTTTTAGAAAGGTGTCACTTTTGGGTATTTTCTGTCAAACAACCCTCTGAAAGTCACCTCAAATGTGATGTGGTCCCTACAAAAATGTTTTTGTAAATTTTGTTGGAAAAATGAGAAATTGCTGGTCAGTTTTTTACCCTTATAACTTCCTAACAAAAAAAATTATGTTACAAAAATTGTGTGGTGATGTAAATTAGAAATGTGGTAAATGTTATTTATTAACTATTTGTGTGACATGACTTTCTGTTTTAAGGGCATAAAAATGAAAAGTTTGAAAATTACGAAATTTACAAAATTTTTGCCAAATGTACGATTTTTTCACAAATAAATAAGTCATATCGAATAAATTTTAAGACTATCATGAAGTACAAAACAGTCTCAGAATCAGTGGGATATGTTGAAGTATTCCAGAGTTATTAACACATAAAGTGACACTGAACAGATTTCAAAATTTAGGCCTCGTCATTAACCTACAAAGTGGCTCAATCCTTAAGGGGTTAATAAAAATGTTGTCTCACCCCACAAAAAATAAGCCCTCATGCAACTCTAGTGACCAAAAAAATATGGTTTATTTATAAATAATGGCGTGCACTCCTTATAGAGTAGGATAGGTGCTGGCTGAACCTGGAGCTTGTCCTGTTAAAGTCATATACATGAAGAAACAGCCGCACTCAGAAAATGGTTTTTCAAATGCATAACATATATAAATTTATTGAGGTCACCACAGCAATAATAAAGTTTCAGGGTAATGTTTCGACCTGATTATGGGTCTTTATCAAACCACACTGCAAAAGATAGACATACAGAAAATTAATTACAAGGGTCACTTGGTAAAAGTGCTGTTCAGGGGTAAAAATTCCACAATATACATATATACAATATATACAAAGAAATATGCAGAGCAAATATACATAGTTGCCTGTAAATCAAGAGCATATAGGGTATTGCATTCAGATGCATGCTAAGGACACACTATAAGAACGGAAGATGGATGAAACAATGCTAAAACCAAATACGAGGACAATGTAATAAAGGGGCAGTGTAAACATAGGAACTGACCTTAGGTAGAAAAAAAATACGGTCCTCGGAAATTGGTGACACAATCAAAAAAATATTTTTATGCAAGATTTAGAATTTTTTTCACCACTAAAATAAAAAAGTAGACAGTTTGGTATTGCCGGAATTGTACTGATGAGGATAATCATATCAACTGGTTATTTTTACCATATAATGTACGTCATAAAAACAATTCAGAATTGCGGGGTTTTTTTGCAATTTCACCACACTTGGAATGTTTTTCCTGCTTTCCAGTACACTATGTGGTTGTCATGGGTGCATCGCCACGAAGATCGTCGCGATTGCACATTCTGACTTCTCACAGCTGAGCTGCTGTTTCTTTGTGTTTGGTAATGAGAGAGTTAATTTTACCTAGCTCTTTGCTAAGACTAGGTCCAGCCTCGCCCGGCTGCTTTTGATTATGTTCTAATTAGTTTCCTTTATATTCCTGCCAGTCTGGGTGTTAGACGCCGGTGAAAGCATTCATGTAGTCTAGCAGACTGGAGCGGTTCTGAGAATACTTAAGCTAAGAGCTCCTTAGTTGTTTTTACTCTTATAGCTTATAGTTTATCTCTGAGACCTTAGGTGTTCCTACTGTGTGTGAGTGTTGTATGTAAGACTTTATTTACTTTATTTCTTGTCTTTCTTGTATGTCTTTCTGTTCATTAACCGTTACCTGTTCATTCCCTTTGGTGGTATTCAGGGTCCTTCTTAGGACTAGAATACAGTTGGCAGGGATTGATAGGAGACAGGGTTTACGCTGGTGGCCTGGACCTCTGTACCTTTAACAGTACCTCCAGGTTGAGGGATTAGTTAGGACCCCAGTTTAGGGTCAGCTTAGACCCCGGTCACCCTCTAGCCGGAGACAGCGTATAACGGATTCCGTTTTGACCCACTGGACATTCTGTCAGGTAAATCTATGTTATCATATATCTATGCGCATGTTATATAGTATGTTGCCCTTTTGATATAGATTACTGACATCACATATATATATCTGCTATACAGCGTGACAGTGGTAAAGTGAAGGTTTTCATTCAAAAATACAACTTGTCCCACCAAAATCAACGCCTCATAAATCTATGTGGACAGAAAAATAAAAAAAGTTATGCCTCTATGAAGAAGGGGAAAAAAAAGCAAAAACAGAAATTGTTCTCAGCAGCAAAAGGTTAAGGATATGGCTTGAATGATGAAATTTCTAAATGAAAAGCTGATAACATGTTATCTGGGTTTTTAACCCTTTCCCATTATGCCTAATTTCCATTTTTTTCATTTTCGTTTATTCCTCCCCTTCTACCAAGAGCCATAACTTTTTATTTTTCTGTCCAGATACAGTGGGTACGGAAAGTATTCAGACGCCTTTAGTTTTTCACTCTGTTTCATTGCAGCCATTTGGTAAATTCAAAAAAAGTTCATTTTTTTCTCATTAATGTACACTCTGCAACTCTGTACAGTTGGTCTGACAAGCACTGTGAGTTGCGAGGCCTATAGACAGGTGTGTGCCTTTACAAATCAAGTCCTGTCAGTTTAATTAAACACATTGACTCCAGTGAAGAAGTAGAACCATCTCAAGGAGGATCACAAGGAAATGGACAGCATGTGACGTAAATATGAGTGTCTGATCAAAGAGTCAAAATACTTATGACTAGTGTTGAGCGATACTGCTCGATATCTAAAAATATCGTATCGAAATGGTATCATCGATATCACTAAATATCGTCGATATCCGATTCTGATACCGGAAGTCCCATGTAAGTCTATGGGAACAAAATATCGCAACAAAAAAAACCCTTTCTTTCGTTGTAAACACAAAATATACACACGTAGAATACATATATATATATATACATGTCATTGTGACATATATATATACATATATTTATAGTTTATACACTTCTACATAGTAAAATAGACTCTGATTCAATTGCCGGGTAAAGCCGTGACATACCCCATAGAAGTCGACGGGCTCGGTGCCGAGTACCCCAAAACCTCTGGCTCTGTGCGACTCAACTTGGGCGTCACGAACAGGATTCTGTAGCTCGCTATAAGCGAGTCCTGTGTGCCTGAATTGAACTGGTTTTGTGCTTGAGAATTGCTAAAATCATCAGAGAATGTATTTGCCATTTTTCAGCCATATCTGCGTCACGACGAGGCACTGGTGAAGAAGAAGGGCGTGCTCTTCGTGGGTGTCACTCAGTGGCGCGAAAACGATGGCCGACCACTGTAAATGGTACTGCAATGTAACATCGTGCCCCACAGCTCTTCAGTTCCGCCTCCTCATACTCCTCAGTGTGCGGAAACTAACACGAAGGTCCCGCCTCCCTACAAAAGAGGGGCCCTCTCCAGATGCTAATGACACATGTGACTTGGCAGAGATGGCTAATGGACACGAGCAGAAGTGTGAAGGGATGGAGCAGTCAGAGCTCTCCCCCCACGGAAGCGACCCGATCGCCACGGAACCACCGTTGGGCACCCGGCCTGGAAACCCTCCTACGCTGCAAGAAGCAGAGGATACCCTAAGAGGCCTGGCCCGGCACCGGGAGGAGGTCGCCAGGATGGAAGCCAGCTGGCGTGCCCTAAAAATAAACTTGGAGCGGCGCCAATCCCTCTTACCTGAAGTGTCTGTACCGGAAGGTGAGGCACCCGTTCTAGTAGAGGAGCCCTTGCAATGTGATCCGGTTGACGTTGTCGCAGTGGAGGCACCCGTTCCTGCAAAAAACTCTGCACCGGCAGCACCCCAGATCCCGCTGTCTGCCCCCGTCGCTGAGACAGAAGAAGCGACACCCGTCCTCATGGAGGAGGCCGCGCAGGCACCAGAGGTCTACCTGCCTGTACCGGAGCCCCGACTGTCATCTGTTCCAGAGCCGGCTGCTTCCTCCGCAGGTGAGCGCCGCCAGGACTGGGGGGCGCCAGGAGAGCTGCCGCAAACCGGACACTGTAAGCTGCAGTTTGATGGTGGAGACATGGAGCTGCTGGTGGAGGAGAATTTCAACCGGCGTCAGGAGGAAGAGTGGAGACGTTGGGAGCGGGAAGCAGAGCGACAAAGGGAGCAGCGAGAAACCCAAAAGCTTCGCCAACGTCAGCTGGAGAAGGACCGGGCAGATAAGGACCGGATGAGAAAAGATAAAGGAACCCTGTGGGAGCCGCGGCGTAAGGGTGCAGTACGGAGCTTTAAATTGAAAGGTGGTTGGGGCTTCATCCAGGAGCCTGGACTTTATTTAGAAGTTTTTGTGAACCGGCGGGACGTGGAGGCTCACCTCCCAGAAGGACACCCGGGGAGGGACCTGTTGCCAGGAGACTTGGTGACTTACACCCGACACTGGGGTTACAATGGATGGTACGCCCTAAATGTTACCAGGTGCGACCCCTACTCCCCAGAGTGTCAGGAACCTGTGAGACCATCGGAGCCTTCAGCCTCCCACATCCAGGCCTCTGCAAAAGTGCCCACCCCACGCCGTAAATCTCCCCAGCCTCCCTCAGTGGTCTCCTCAGCAGCCCCAGCTATGGACATGATAAGTATAGCTGGCCCGTACCCGGCCCTGTTAGGCCCCCTGGGGTTCGTTCAGTCCGGGACATAGGGTTCCAGACCCGGAGGGAGATGAAAGAGGTGGCCACACAGACCCAGATAGCGGGTCACGACTTGACTGTACAGGCCACACGACGTCATCAGGTCCTGGTGGTCCTTGGTGCCTCGGATGTTTGGCAAGCATCAGAAGAGTACCAGGTGGTACCTGGAACACCCCTGCCAAAGAATTATAAATAACCCGGACAGGGTCCCTGTATGTAAATATTTAAATTGTTGATGTACCCGGACGGGTGAATGTTCATAAAAAAGTTTTTTAATTTAATAAAAAAAACAAAACACAGTTTTCATTACTTTTATTACAGTCTCATCCTGCGACGCCATCGATCTCCTGTAAAAAAATGAAAAAAAAAAAAAAAAGTATACCACCTGACCGACGCAGTCCATAGTAACGAGTGTCCCACGACGATCCAGCTCTGCTACATCAGAATGACAGGCAGAGCCTGTCATCCCGGCGCAGCACAGCTGATTACCTGCTTCCCCGGCGGTGACGTCATCGGACTGGTTTACGGCCGGGATTACCCTGCAGTCACTGCAGTTATCGCGAAAAACTGCATGTGACCGCCAGGGAGAAGATAATGGCGGCCATCAAGCAGTCCAGGACGTGACCGCCGGAGATCTTCTGCCAGGTAAGTGCCGCTGACTCTTGACAGACCCGACCGACGGACACTCACAGTGACAGTGACAAATCCGATTCCGGTATTCGATAAGACGAAAATATCGAAACGAATTATCGAAAGGCCGATAGAGCTAATATCGGCCGATACCCGATATTTGCAGTATCGTATCGCTCAACACTACTTATGACCATGTGATATTTCAGTTTTTCTTTTTTAATAAATTTGTAAAAATTTCTACATTTCTGTTTTTTTTTTCTGTCAAGATGTGGTGCAGAGTGAACATTAACCCCTTCACCCCCGAGGGTGGTTTGCACGTTAATGACCGGGCCAATTTTTACAATTCTGACCACTGTCTCTTTATGAGGTTATAAACTCTGGAACGCTTCAATGGATCTTCACGATTCTGAGAAGGTTTTCTCGTGACATATTTTACTTCACGATAGTGGTAAAATTTCTTCGATATAACTTGCGTTTATTTTTGAAAAAAACGCAAATATGGTGAAAATTTTGAAAATTTTGCAATTTTCAAACTTAGAATTTTTATTTCCTTAAAACAGAGAAATATGTCACATAAAATAGTTAATAAATAACATTTCCCACATGTCTACTTTACATCAGCACAATTTTGGAACCAAAATTTTTTTTTGTTAGGAAATTATAAGGGTTAAAAGTTGACCATCGATTTCTAAATTTTACAACAAGATTTACCAAGCCATTTTTTTTAGGGACCACCTCACATTTGAAGTCACTTTGAGGGGTCTATATGGCAGAAAATACTCAAAAGTGACACCATTCTAAAAACTGCACCCCTCAAGGTACTCAAAACCACATTCAAGAAGTTTATTAACCCTTCAGGTGCTTCACAGGAGCTGAAGCAACATGGAAGGAAAAAAATGAACATTTAACTTTTTATTCACAAAAATGATCTTTTTTTTATTTTCACAAGGGTAAAAGGAGAAAATGGACAGATACAGTTGTTGTGAAATTTCTCCTGAGTACGCCAATACCCCATATGTGAGGGAAAACCACTGTTTGGGCACACGGCAGAGCTCGTAAGGGAAGGAGCGCCATTTGACTTTTTCAAACCAAAATTGGCTGGAATTAAGATTGGATGCCATGTCGCGTTTGGAGAGCCCTGATGCGCCTAAACAGTGGAAACCCCTCGCAAGTGATACTATTTTGGAAACTAGACCCCCCTATGGAACTTATCTAGATCTGTTGTGAGCACTTTGAACCCCCAAGTGTTTCACAAAAGTTTATAATGCCCGGGTGTGAAAAAAAAAACTATTTCCACAAAAATGATTTTTTTAGTCCCAAATTTTTGATTTTTCCCAAGGAAATTGGACCCCAAAAGTTGTCCAATTTGTCCTGAGTACCCTGATACCCCATATGTTGGGGGGGAAACTGTTTGGGCTTGGAAAGGAAGTAATAATGTTGTGAATGTTTTGGAAATGAATTCTGAGCAGAAGCTCCCTCTGGTGGTTACAAACAGTACTGAACCATTCAATGAGGATTGGCAATCAGGAGTCACAGTCTGGTCTGATATAAGGGAGGTTCCCTCCATGATGGTTGCTGGTGATCAATTGTTCTTGTCTCAACTGTGGTTCCTGGTTCACTTGGAAGCTTGCTGAGTCTTGCCTCTTCTTCTGCTTTCAGATAAGATATCTTCTATTTTTTGTTTTGTGGCTTACCATTTGCATATTTCTCTGCATTTCTGCGAGGTTAGCCAGGTTCCCCCCCCCCCCCCCGGGGGGCTTGGGCTCCTCTCAGTTCCGCTGGAGCCATTGTTATTTGTTCATTTGCCTTTTCCAGTTTTTTCAGTGGCTGCAGCTTAGTTTTGTTACACCAGAGAACTGATTCAGGTGGTAGAGGTCGTGTGATCTCAGGTGTTTTTGCAATCAGTAGCGTTGGCATTTTTTAGGGTTTTTTTGGATTGCAGTGAGTATCCTTTCTATCCTTTTCTGTCTAGGCAGATTGGGCCCCAGCGTTTGCTCATACTATTTTCTGTCTGTGTCTGTATTTCCTCTTGTCTAACCGCCATTACATGTTTGGGGGCTTCCTATGTTCTTTGGGGATCTGCTCCGGGGCAGATAGTTTTCCTCTTTCTATCTTTAGGTGTAGTTAATCTCTCAGGCTGTGACGAGGCGTCTAGGACCAACGTAGGAACGCTCCACGGCTGCCTTTAGTTGTGGTGGTTAGTCAGGGTACTGCAATCCAATAGATTCCAACCTCTCTTGTGTATTGCCGTTTTTACCTGCTCTCCTCAGCTACCAAAACATAACAAATAACGTTTTGGAATGCAGACGTTGATAGGGGTCATGTTCTGTTTGCAGTGCCCCAGATGTGCCTAAACAGTGGAAACCCCCACAAGTGACCGTATTTTGGAAACTAGACCCCCTAAGGAACGTATCTAGATCTGTGGTGAGCACTTTGAACCCCCAAGTGCTTCACACAAGTTTATAATGCCCGGGCATGAAAATAAAAAATCCTATTTTTTTCCCTCAAAAATTATCTTTTAGTCACCAATTTTTTATTTTCCCAAGGGTAACAGGAGAAATTGGACCACAAAAGTTGTTGTCCAATTTGTCCTGAGTACGCTGATACCCCATACAGTACAGACCAAAAGTTTGGACACACCTTCTCATTCAAAGATTTTTCTGTATTTTCATGGCTATGAAAATTGTAGAATCACACTGAAGGCATCAAAACTATGAATTAACACATGAACAACAAAAAAGTGTGAAACAACTGAAAATATGTCTTATATTCTAGGTTCTTCAAAGTAGCCACCTTTTGCTTTGATTACTGCTTTGGACACAGAAAAGGTGAACGAATGAATTCTACAAGCCTGGTTCCCACAGTGGAGTATGGAGGAGGTGGTGTGATGGTGTGGGGGTGCTTTGCTGGTGACACTGTTGGGGATTTATTCAAAATTGAAGGCATAGTGAACCAGAATGGCTACTACAGCATCTTGCAGCAGCATGCTATTCCATCCGGTTTGCGTTTAGTTGGACCATAATTTATTTTTCAACAGGACAATGACCCCAAACACACCTCCAGACTGTATAAGGGCTATTTGACCAAGAAGGAGAGTGTTGGGGTGCTACGCCAGATGACCTGGCCTTCCCAGTCACCGCTCACCGCTTCAATTTTGAATAAATCCCCAACAGTGTCACCAGGAAAGCACCCCCACACCATCACACCACCTCCTCCATGCTTCATGGTGGGAACTAGACATGTAGAGTCCAGCCGTTCACCTTTTATGCGTGCAAAGCAGTAATCAAAGCAAAAGGTGGCTACTTTGAAGAACCTAGAATATAAGACATATTTTCAGTTGTTTCACACTTTTTTGTAAAGTGTAATGTATAATTCCACATGTGTTAATTCATAGTTTTGATGCCTTCAGTGTGATTCTACAATTTTCATAGTCATGAAAATACAGAAAAATCTTTGAATGAGAAGGTGTGTCCAAACTTTTGGTCTGTACTGTATGTGGGGTGGAATCACTGTTTGGGCGCATGGTAGAGCTTGGAAGGAGCGCAATTTGACTTTTTCCAACCAAAATTGGCTGGAATTGAGATTGGACACCATGTTGTATTTTGAGAGCCCCTGTGTTAGAGTTCCCGCTGCTGCACAAGGGGAGTCTCGAACCAGTCCCGCTGTGGTCCACCATCCATCTCCGGCCGCAGTGGAGCCTGCTCAGCAAAGACATCGGTCCCAGCGTCTCGCCCGGTCTAATGCTGTGCAGAGACTTGCTGCTGCATCTTCAGGTTCTGCTATTATAGCCAGTACTGGTCAGCAGCGAGCAGATGTCTTTAGGTCTAAGTCCTTTGTTGCTTCGTCTGAGCATGCCCAGGGCGAGATCTCCCATTGGAGATCAGGGGTCACATGCTCAGACACAGCTGCCACTCCTATTGGTCCTTCAGGAAGGTCCTCTGGCTGTTGATGTTCTGAAGCAGCCTCTCATTGGTCCTTCCTGGAAGGTCTTTTTCTCGTGGCTGCTATAAAAGGCTGTCCTTACCGCACGGCCGTGCGCTAGGATCAATTGCATTATGGGCTTTGCGCCAGTGTGTTCATGTATGAATGTGGTTAGGGCTCGGCTGAAATAAGCCCCTAGAATACCGGCACCTCCGGTGAGGAGATTTGGGTGCACGTGGTCAGGGCTTGGCTGAAATAAGCCCCTAGAATACCGGCTTCTCCAGTGAGGAGATTGCTTGATTGCGTTGCTGTCTGCATGATCACGGACTGCTATCCGCACAGCAGTTATCTGTGTATCCCTGTGGGGTTAACAGGACACAGTACCTATCTCTGCGTCTTTACCTCAGCGACTCTGTGGTGTAACAGAGTTCACTTATATCGCCATATAGCGCTGCGGCATTCCCGCTAGCGGCTCTGTGGATTAACAGAGTTCGCATTTACTGCCACAGCGTGCTACGGCATTTATTTTAGCGACCTGCGGGATAACAGAGTTCGCTACTTATGCCATTTTACTAGCAGCAGGCTCTGCCTGCACGGTGGACCCCGGCCTGCGAGCACACCTCTCTACATCTTATATTTGGTGCATTCCGCAGACCCTAACATAATCCTAGCGCCAGGGTCTGGCTAGTAAAATGGCTGATGAACAGCGTTTACAGCTGTACATCCAGCAACTGGAGGGTAGGTTGGCGGCTCTTGAGCGCACAACCTCAGCTGTGGATGTTACCGCAGTCGCTGTTTAGGCTGCTAGCGTAGCTGCAGCCAGTTTGT
The DNA here is from genome assembly GCA_033576555.1 of Oophaga sylvatica. NCBI lineage: Eukaryota > Metazoa > Chordata > Amphibia > Anura > Dendrobatidae > Oophaga > Oophaga sylvatica. The sequence goes on along the minus strand of JARQOD010000004.1, from coordinate 286,297,638 downwards.
CCTCTGCCACCTCTGCCCCTACATTGTCCCACCTCCCGCTTCCAGACAAGTTTGCTGGTGACAGCAAGCAATGTCGGGGATTCATGAGTCAGTGCTCCATACACCTCAAGCTTCTGGCTGCACGTTTCCCCATGGATCGGGCACAAGTGGGCTTTGTGATAGCTCTTCTGTCGGGCAGAGCGTTGGAGTGGGCAACGCTCTTGTGGGAGCACGACGACCGTGTGGTGCAGAGCGCTTCTCGTTTTCTGGAGGCTCTGAAAAAGGTTTTTCTAGGACCTCAGGTCACCCACGATACGGCGCTCCAACTGCTGGCAAGTACCCAGGGTTCGGCTTTGGTCAGCCATTTTGCTGTCCAATTTCGGACTCTGGCCTTGGAATTAGAGTGGCCAGATAAAGTCCTCATTCCCGTGTTCTGGAGAGGACTGGCGGGTCATGTGAAAGACGCCTTGGCTACCAGGGAGGTTCCTGCCACACTGGAGAAGCGTATCGCTATTTCCACCCGCGTCGACCTCCGTTTCCATGAGCGGAGGCTGGAACATGCCCAGTGTAGGCAGAGGGTTCGGTTGGCTCCTACCTTCGCCACCCCTCTGGAGTCGCCCGTTCAGGCGCCCGACCTTCAGGAGGTTGCTCCTACGGGATCTAAATCTCGGGTCACTCGTCCATCCCCGATTTGTTATATTTGCCAGCAGCAGGGACATTTTGCCAACCGATGTCCACAGCGGTTGAATAAACGGTCGTGCCCAGTAACCGTAGGAACAGGGTCACTGGACGCCATGAGTTTTGCCCCTAAAGTGCTCCTCAAGGGGATAATTACCCACGGTTCTACCACCCTACCCGTCAAGCTGTGTGTGGATTCTGGGGCAGAGGGGAATATTATGTCGTCCTCCTTTGCTTCTCGCCACACCATGCTTTTGGTGTTGCTGGCTGAACCAGTGTCGGTACGGGTGTTGAACGGAGCAATTCTGCCCACACAAATCACCCATCAGTCTGTCCCACTCACCTTGTCTATATCTCCTTCCCATCAGGAGAATATATCATTTTTTAACCTCCCTGAGGGTATATATGAGGTTTTGTTGGGATTACCCTGGCTCCGCCACCACTCTCCCCATATTGAGTGGCCTTCAGGGAGAATTCTGGGTTGGGGTAATTTATGTAAAGGCAGATGCATTAGGGACAGCGTGCAGGTCACCACCACTGAGATACCCATAGACCTCTCTCCTCTTCCCAAGGTCTATTGGTCCTATGCCAACGTTTTCTCGAAGAAGGCTGCGGAGACTCTTCCGCCTCATCGCCCCTATGACTGTCCTATCGACCTCTTGCCTGGAGCTGAGCCTCCTAGAGTAAGGGTTTATCCCCTCTCTCTTCCTGAGACAGAGGCCATGTCCCAATATATTCAGGAGAACTTGCAAGGGGATTCATTAGGAAGTCGGTGTCACCAGCGGGAGCGGGGTTCTTCTTTGTGCAGAAGAAGAACGGATAATTACGTCCATGTATTGATTATAGGGGTCTCAACGCTATCACCGTGAAAAATAAGTATCCTTTGCCGCTAATCTCTGAGCTCTTTGACAGACTTCGGGAGCAAGGTATTTACTAAACTAGACCTGCGGGGTGCGTATAACCTGATTCGCATCTGTGAGGGGGACGAATGGAAGACGGCATTTAACACCAGGGATGGGCATTGCGAATATCTGGTAATGCCCTTTGGGCTCTGTAATGCCCCAGCTGTCTTCCAAGACTGTGTGAATGACATCTTCCGGGATATGTTGACCACCTCCTTGGTAGTCTATCTGGATGACATTCTCATCTTTTCTCCAGATATGGCCTCCCACCGGAGAGATGTCTGCAAGGTCTTCGACCTCTTGCGAGCAAATTCCCTATATGCGAAGTTGGAGAAGTGCATGTTTGAGCAGGAGTCTCTACCTTTCCTGGGCTATATCATCTCCACCCAGGGATTGGCTATGGATCCTGCCAAACTACAGGCTGTAATGGATTGGCAAGAACCCCACTCCCTTAAAGCGGTGCAGCGCTTTATGGGTTCATCAACTACTATCGCCAATTCATTCCCCACTTCTCTACTTTGGTAGCTCCCTTGGTAGCCCTCACCAAAAAGGGAGCTAATCCCAATTTATGGTCAGAGGAGGTCTCCAAGGCCTTTATTTCAGTTAAATCTCATTTTGCTAGCGCTCCCATCTTACATCGCCCTGATGTTGATAAGCCTTTTATATTGGAGGTAGATGCCTCATCCATTGGTGCTGGAGCAGTCCTGTTCCAAAAGAATGCTCAAGGTCGGAAGCATCCTTGCTTCTTCTTTTCCAAGACCTTCACACCAACGGAGAGGAATTATTCCATTGAGGACAGGGAGTTACTAGCCATGAAGTTGGCCTTTTCCGAGTGGAGACATCTTCTGGAGGGGGCTCGTTTTCCCTTTCAAGTTTTTACTTGATCACAAAAACTTGGTTTATTTGCAGACTGCCCAGTGGCTAAATTCTCGCCAGGCCAGATGGTCCTTGTTTTTCTCCCGGTTCCATTTCACCCTCCATTTCCTCTCCGGAGAGAAGAACATTCGTGCCGACGCTCTGTCTCGCTCCGTGGTGTCCTCTGAAGAGGTGGAGGAGGAGCCTCGGCTGATTGTCCCCACAGAGAGCCTAAGAACGGTGGCCCCGGTTTCGCTTGAGTCTGTGCCACCAGGCAAGACTTTTGTGCCCACCAATTTGCGACCGGAGGTACTCTCTTGGGCACATTCGTCCAGGGTGGGTGGACATTTTGGGACAAAGAGGACATCTGAGTTGCTGGCGAGGACATACTGGTGGCCACATATGATCTGTGATGTCAGGGAATACGTTCAGGCATGCATCTCCTGCGCCAAGAATAAGTCCCCTCGACAACGGCCAGCTGGGCTACTTTTCCCTCTACCGGTGGCAGACAGGCCTTGGGAGATGGTCGGGATGGATTTTGTGGTGGGTTTACCCAAGTCTCGGAGCTGCACCATCATCTGGGTGATAACCGACCACTTCTCCAAAATGGTACACTTGGTGCCGTTACCACGGTTACCGTCTGCACGGGCCTTGGCAGCATTATTCATTAGGCATATTTTCCGCCTACACGGTCTGCCAGACAAAATTGTCAGTGATCGAGGTCCCCAGTTTGCGTCTCGGTTCTGGAGAGAGCTGTGTCGTTTACTCAGCATTGAGTTGAATCTCTCCTCTGCATACCATCCCGAGATGAATGGGTTGGTAGAGAGGGCCAACCAGACCTTGGTCACATACTTGCGACATTTTGTCTCTGCCAGGCAGGATGACTGGGCATCCTTGCTACCGTGGGCTGAGTTCGCTCTAAATAATGCTGTGGCTGACTCCACCGGACAGACCTCATTCCTCCTGAACTACGGTCAGCATCTGCGGGTACCAGTGCCCATGCCCGTGTCTTCCGCCGATTCCAGGGTGGCAGACTGGGCTGTGGAGGCACGGGACATTTGGGACTGCACCCAGGATGCCATTCAGGCCTCCAAAGAGAGGATGAGGTCTTTGGCCGATGCCCATCGGCTACCCGCTCCTACATTTGCTCCGGTGACCTAGTGTGGCTCTCTTCCCGAAACATCAGGCTACATGTAGAGTCCACCATGTTGGCTCCTTGCTTTTTGGGTCCCTTTAAAGTTCTTGAGCAGGTGAACCCGGTGGTTTACCGCCTAGCCCTTCCGCCTCGCCTTGGTATCATCGACACTTTTCATGTGTCCCTCCTGACACTCGTGGCCATTTCCCGGTTTTCCGAGTCATCTGCCGGGACGGCGGGTTCATCTACCGACGATCATGAGGTGAATGCCATTGTTGGGTGCAAGGTGGTAAGAGGCAAAAAATTTTATTTGGTGGATTGGAGGGGTTATGGGCCTGAGGATAGGTGCTGGGAGCCTGCCGAGCATGTTCACGCTCCGCAGCTCATCGCTGCCTCAGCGAGGCCCTAGGAGGGGGGGTAATGTTAGGGTTCGAGTTCCCGCTGCTGTACAAGGGGAGTCTCAAACCAGTCCCTCTGTGGTCCCCCACCCATCTCCGGCCACAGTGGAGCCTGCTCAGCAAAGACGTCGGTCCCAGCGTCTCGCCCGGTCTAATGCTGTGCAGAGACTTGCTGCTGCCTCTTCAGATTCTGCTATTATAGCCAGTACTGGTCAGCGGTGAGCAGATGTCTTTAGGTCTAAGTGCTTTGTTGCTTCGTCTGAGCATGCCCAGGGCGAGATGTCCCATTGGAGATCAGGGGTCACATGCTCAGACACAGCTGCCACTCCTATTGGTCCTTCAGGAAGGTCCTCTGGCTGTTGATGTTTTGAAGCAGCCTCCCATTGGTCTTTCCTGGAAGGTCTTTTTCTCGTGGCTGCTATAAAAGGCTATCCTTACCGTACGGCCGTGCACTAGGATCAATTGCATTATGTGCTTTGCGCCAGTGTGATCATGTATGCATGTGGTTAGGGCTCGGCTGAAATAAGCCCCTAGAATACCGGCACCTCCGGTTAGGAGATTTGGGTGCACGTGGTCAGGGCTTGGCTGAAATAAGCCCCTAGAATACCAGCTTCTCCGGTGAGGAGATTGCTTGATTGCGTTGCTGTCTGCATGATCACGGACTGCTATCCACACAGCAGTTATCTGTGTATTCCTGTGGGGTTAACAGGACACAGTACCTATCTCTGCGTCTTTACCTCAGCGACTTTGTGGTGTAACAGAGTTCGCTTATATCGCCATATAGCGCTGCAGCATTCCCGCTAGCGGCTCTGTGGATTAACAGAGTTCGCATTTACTGCCACAGCGCGCTAAGGCGTTTATTTTAGTGACTCTGCGGGATAACAGAGTTCGCTACTTACGCCATTTTACTAGCAGCAGGCTCTGCCTGCACGGTGGACCCTGGGCTGCGAATGCACCTCTCTACGTCTTATATTTGTTGCGTTCACAGACCCTAACACCCTGATGTGCCTAAACAGTGGAAACTGTTGTGAACACGTTGGAGGCGACTTCGGAGCTGGGGCTCCCTCCGGTGGTTGCTGAGGGTAATGAACCAATTGCTGAATGGCTTTCAACTGGGTCCAAATGGTCTGATATAAGTGACCTGAACTCCCATGAGCCTTGCCGGTAATCAATTGTTCTTCCAGGTCTTGGTTTGAACTCAGCTTGCATTCCTGCTATCATTCAGATAAGTGACTTGTGCTTTTTTTTCCTCTGGTTGGATTTTCCTTGCTGATTTGCTGCCTTGCAGTGGACTTCAGCCTGGTCCCCTTTTGGGGCCTGGCGCTGCATTTTTGTTCAGTTTGAGTTTGCTCTTTTGCTCTGTTCCTGTATCACTTTTTATTTGCTGAATTGCTGTGTGTTACACCAGAGATATGATTTAGGTGGTAGAGATCGTGTGATCTCAGGTTTTTTGTTAATTAGAAGTGTTGGTATTTTTGTCAGGGTTTTTTGGGTTGCAGTCAGAATTCTTTCCTATACCTTTCTATCTAGACAGAATTGGGCCCCAGCGTTTGCTCATTCTATTTTCTGTCTGTGTTCGTATTTTCTTCTTGTCTAACCGCCATTACATGTTTGGGGGCTTCCTATTTCTTTTGGGGGTTCTGCTACGGGGCAGTTAGCTTTCATCTTTATGTCTTTAGGCGTAGCTATCTCTCCGGCTGTGACGAGGCGTCTAGGATCACCGTAGGTACGCTCCACGACTACTTCTAGTGTTGCGGTTAGTTTAGGGTTCTGCAACCCAGTAGTTTATAGCCTCTCTGGTGTATTGCTTCTTTGGCTATTTTTGCTATTTCTCCTCAGCTACCGAAACATAACAGGAAACCCCCCCACAAGTGGCCCCATTTTGGAAATTATACCCCCTAAGGAACTTATCTAAATCTTTGGTGAGCAATTTGAACCCCCAAGTGCTTCACACAAGTTTATAACGTAGAGCCGTAAAATTAAAAAATCCTTTTTTTTTTACAAAAATGTTTTTTTCGCCCCCAATATTTTATTTTCACAAGGGAAACAGGAGAAATTGGACCCCAAAAGTTATTGTCCAATTTGTCCTGAGTACGCTGATACCCCATATGTGGGAGAAAACTACTGTATGGGCACACGTCGGGGCTTGTAAGGGAAGTAGTGCCGTTTTGGATTGCAGACTTTGATGGAATGGTCTGGGGGCGTCATGTCGCATTTGGAGAGCCCCTGATGTGCCTAAACAGTGGAAACCCACACAAGTGACCCCATTTTGGAAAATATACCCCACAAGGAGCTTATCTAGATGTGTGGTGAGCGCTATGAAGCCCCAAGTGCTTCACAGAAGTTTATAACGTACAGCCATAAAAAACAAAAAAAAAATCATTTTTTTTACAAAAATTATATTTTCGCCCCAATTTTTTATTTTTCCTAGGGTAACAGAAGAAATTGGACCCCAAGAGTTATTGTGCAATTTGTCCTGAGTATGCTGCTATCCCATATGTGGGGGTAAACTACTGTTTGGGCGCATGGCAGAGCTCAGAAGTGAAGAAGCACCGTTTGACTTTTTCAACGCAGAATTGGCTGGAATTGAGATCAGATGCCATGTCATATTTGGAGAGCCCCTGATGTGTCTAAACAGTGTAAACCCTCCAATTCTAACTCCCACCCTAACCCCAACACACCCCTAACCCTAGTCCCAACGCTAACCATAACCCTAACCTCAAACCTAACCCTAACATACCCCTAACCCTAATCCCAACCCTAACCCTAATCCTAACTTTAGCCCCAACCCTAAACCCTAACTTTTTCCCCAACCCTAACCCTAACGGGAAAATGGAAATAAATACATTTTTTTAATTTTATTATTTTTCCCTAACTAAGGGGGTGATAAAGGGAGTTTGATATACTATTTATAGCGGGTTTTTATGATTGGCAGCTGTCACTCTAAAAGACGCTTTTTATTGCAAAAAATAGTTTTTGCATCACCACATTTTGAGAGCTATAATTTTTGCACATTTTGGCCCACAGAGTCATGTGAGGTCTTATTTTTTGCGGTACGAGTTGACGTTTTAATTGGTACCATTTTTGAACACTTGACATTTTTTGATTGTTTTTTATTTTGACTTTTGGAAGGTTGGAATTAACAAAAATCAGCAATTCATGAATTTCTTATGGGGAGGGCGTTTATACCGTTCCGCTTGTGGTTAATTTGATAAGGCATTTTTATTCTTCGGGTTAGTACGATTACGGCGATACCTCGTTTATATAATTTTTTTTATGTTTTGGCGCTTTTATACAATAAAAACTATTTTATATAAAAAATAATTATTTTTGCATCGCTTTATTCTGCGAGCTATAACTTTTTTATTTTTTCTCTGATGATTCTGTATTGCGGCTCGTTTTTTGTGGGACAAGATGATGTTTTCAGCGGTGCCATGTTTATTTATATCGGTCTTTTTGATCGCGTGTTATTCCATTTTTTGTTCGGCGGTATGATGATAAAGCATTGATTTTTTGCTTTGTTTTTTATTTTAAGGGGTTCACTAAAGGGGTTAACTAGTGGGACAGTTCTATAGGGTGGGTCGTTACGGACGCGGCGATACCAAATATGTGTACTTTTATTGTTTTGTTTTTATTTACATGAAGAAATTAATTTATTGAGAATTTTTTTTTTCCTTTATTTTGGAATTTTTTTTACATATGCAATTTTCATTTTTTTAACTTTTTTACTTTGTCCCAGGGTGGGACATTATTGTATAATACCAGATCGCTGGTCTGACAGTGCGCACAGCACTCTGTGAGACCAGCGATCTCACAGGCGCTGCTGCAGGCTTTCTCAGCGCCTGCTCTCAGCAGGCACTGAGGAAGCCGCCTCCCTGCAGGACTCGGCGGCAATCTTGGATCCGGGGTCTTGCAGGGAGGAAGGCCTCAGAACAGCGCGATCACATCGCGCTATTCTGAGGGTCTCAGGAAGCACGCAGGGAGCCCCCTTCCTGCGCAATGCTTCCCTGTGCCCCCGGTAGACCGCGATCTTGTTTGATTGCGGTGTGCCAGTGGTTAATGTGCCGGGAGCGGTCCGTGACCGCTCCTGGCACATAGTGCCGGGTGTCAGCTGTGATAATCAGCTGACACCCGGCCGCGATCAGCTGCACTCCCCCGGGAGCGCAGCTGATCGCATGTGACGTACTATTCCGTCCGTGGGAATAAGTTCCAGGGTCACATGGACGGAATAGTACGTAGGATGGGATTAAGGGGTTAATGAGAAAAAATGAACTTTTTTGAATTTACCAAATGGCTGCAATGAAGCAAAGTGTGAAAAATTTAAAGGGGCCTGAAAACTTTCCGTACCCACTGTTGATATATGCGGCCTTGATTTTGGTGGGACAAGTAGAAAGTAAAGATATTTCAATCACCTTGTATTGCATTTTATTACATTGTTGTGGCCACTGAAAACTGTAACTCTGGTGTTTTAATTTTTTCTCATTACACCATTTAATTATCAGATTTATTTATTTTATAATTTGATAGATTAGACTTTAATGGACATAGTGATACCAAATATTTTTTTTTATTTCTTGATTTTTCATAGGGTTGGAAGGGGGTTAATTTAAACTTTTGTGGTTTTTTTTCATTTTTTTATAATTTTAGAAACATTTTTTTTTCACTTTTTCCCACACTTGCTAGTCCCCTTAGTGGACTTGAATCTGATTGCTTGTGCTATACATAGCCATAGCAGTGCTACAATACTGCTATGTACAGCAAAAATCATGGTCACCTATAAATGCCAGCTACACACTGGCTTTCACAGGAGAACTATCATCACAAGCATGGTGGTCTTTAGCAAAGTTCGGCTTTCATGACAACCCATCGGTGCGCCGATGAGCAAATACAGTGACACTCCCCCCTGCCATAGCGCACTGAATGCTGCTGTCAGAGATTGACAGCAGCATTTAACTCCCGCAGCTGTTAGAAAAAGATGAAGACTAGGCTTGTGATATAGGCACATACTAATTAATACAGTAGCGTAGCTACCTGGGGGCAGAGGTGGTGGTGCCCCGGGCCCGGCGCTCTGAGGGGCCCACCTGGAGCTACGCTACTGTAACTGTATCAGCGTGAAGTGAGCGCCCATACAATTACACTGCGGCAGAGAAGGGAGAATCGATCTCCTTGCTCTGCCACCAAGCCTCTATGGGGCCCCTGAGTGGGGGGGTGATGCCAGCAGTGGGCCCCCGCCTGTCATCGCAGGTTCAGCTGTATCGGTGCTGATACAGCTGACCGCACTGATGGGAGAAGGAGCGTTATGCTCATTCTCCCATCATCTCCCTGTCGGCGTCTGACGTCACCGACTCTGACACTGGCAGCGGGCGCCCATGGTCCAGAGATGTGCCAGCGCTGAGAGCAGATTTTTTTATGGGGGTGCAATGTACTATAGAAGGCTATGGGTGCATTATATAACGTGCCTATGGGGTTCATATGTTATAAGGCTGCTTATGGGGGGTGCATTATATTATACAGTCTGCCTATGGGGGGTTTGCATTATGTTATACAGGCTGCCTATGGGGAGTGCATTATATTATACAGGCTGCCTATGGGGGTGCATTATGTTATACAGGCTGCCTATGGGGGTGCATTATATTATACATGCTGCCTGTGGGGGAGTGCATTATTTATACAGGCTGCCTATGGGGGGTGCATTACATTATACAGGCTGCCTATGGGGGTGCATTATATTTTACAGGCTGTCTATGGGGGAGTGCATTATATTATACAGGCTGCCTATGGGGGAGTGCATTATATTATACAGGCTGCCAATGGGGGTGCATTATATTATACAGGCTGCCTATGGGGGAGTGCATTATATTATACAGGCTGCCAATGGGGGGTGCATTATATTATACAGGCTGCCTATGGGGGAGTGCATTATATTATACAGGCTGCCTATAGCAGATGCATTATATTATACAGGCTGCCTATGGGGGTGCATTATATTATACAGGCTGCCTATGGGGGAGTGCATCATATTATACAGGCTGACTATGGGGAGTGCATTATATTATACAGGCTGCCTATGGGGGTGCATTATACTATACAGTCTGCCTATGGGGGTGCATTGTATTAGGGGCTGTATTATGCTATAGAGTCTGCCTATGGGAGGTGCATTATACTATATATGGGGACTATGGGGAGTGCATTATACTATATTGAGGATTGTCTGGTGCATTATACTATATGGAGGCTACCCAGGAGACCATCATACAGTGTGGAGGTTAGTGTTGGAGCTATTAAACAGTTTGGGGGATACTAAGGGGTCAGTATATATACAGTGAGTGGGCATTAGACTGTATAAGAGAGCATCATACAGTGTAGAGAGGAGCTTTAAAGTGGGGGGAGACTCAAGATATTATTAAATGTAAAGTGGGCACTTATTGTTATAGGGGAACTCAGGTTACTGTGACTGTCAAAGGGGCACACACAGGGCATTATTACTTTCTAGGGATAAAATGTGGGCAGTGTTGTCTAGGGCACTTGTACCCTGCATTACTATATTCTAGTGGTCTGTTTTACCATCTAGAGGTCACAGAGAACCACACAGCAGGTGCAGTAATAGGGATGCATACGGCAGCAGCGGCTCAGTATTGAGGTATCAGCAGTATGAGGAGTTTGTGCAGGTTGGGAATAGTCCCATTGGGATAGTGCTGAAAATGCAAGAAGTGACATGTGTCTTTGTTGTATTCTCTGCAGCCGAGTCCTGGCTGGAAGAAGTTGTCATGTCGGTCTGGGCCAGATGGAAAAGACGGGAAAAGTGAACGATTCTATCAGAAAGAAAGTCGGCGGTAAGGCAGTATCTATAACGGTGCTGTGATCTCTTATATGTTCTGTAGGACTGGTATCTACCACTGACCATATGTCGGTAATATCAATATTGGTATTTATATAGAGATTATTTTCAGTCACAGCGCGGTCATCAGCTGAAGTTCTCCTCCACTATTAGGGTGCGTCACCCAGTTGTAATCAAAGTTACTTGATTAGGGGCCCACTCAGAAGTTTCTTCCTCTGAACCAAAACCCTAGCAACACCTTTGAATTAATAGCATATATTATCCTTTCTAGCTAGCTTATTGCTCTAAATGTGTCATAGTGTGATACCTCAGGAAATGTATTTTAATTTATTTTATATTTTTGCTTTGATGAAAGGCTCATTGTGATAATTTGTTCTAGAAATGTGTATGTTTGTCTAGGCTCCTATATTTTTTAGTGCTCATTTTACAGTATTCAATTGAAGAACTGAAAATATTTATATCTGCTTAGTCTAATCAATCCCAACATCACATCATAAATATAAATAGAGTATCTGGCATCTATGTATTTAAAATGTTGCTACACCTTAACACCCACTAGTGATAGGGTAAATATGTGTTCTAAATATCTGACTGTATTTCTGTAATAGTATTTTAACATCACTATTTTGGAATTTTGTTTTTATTGTTTCTTGACACACAACTATGAGAGAACAGCTTGGATAAAA